>OZ024785.1:14904216-15009962 GCA_964017065.1 Haliclona indistincta | reverse complement strand
TTAGAGCGACTCCAATAATTAACCCTCTTGTCGCTGCACTGCTGATCATTGACTCCGCCCACATCAGCTTTTGAACTGAGCTCGGTTTTCACTGCTTCAGCGCGCAAGCTAGAGCCGGCTAGAGCCTAGAGGTATGAACAAGCAGTATACCATACCCTGGGTAACACTGATCTGTCTATGCTGACATCATGACCCACGGCAGGTACGAACCGGACGACGGTGATCATGCTACCCGATCTCAAGGCTACTAGTTTCTTATACTACCCGGCGTAAGCTATACCCATAGGACCCCTGTGCTGTTGACAACTGGACATTGATCATTGTAAAAAGCTAGAAGCCTCTGTGATCGTGATATCAACATCAACATGCAAGCCTGGGACTAGTCTACGGACCGGACTAGCCATGATCATCATAGTGTTCCACTGAGTTGTTAGTGTTAGTCCCTTCTTCATCCATCACAGTAGAAATATCGTGTTTTCAACTCATACTCTCAACCTCTCTAACTAATTTAAACCTTTTCATTATTCTTGTGATTGCTGATAATAACATTCCATGTTTCTTGACTCTGTCTAGAGGCTATGTGCCTTCTGATCTACTAGACTAGTACCTGCTGCTCACAGAGTTGTAAAAATGAAGTAAAAGCTATAGCATAGAATACAGCTAATAAGTTCAATCTGATAGTGATCAAAAAAGTAACAAAAACAAGTAAAGTAAAAAAGTTTTAATTAAAAAAAAAACTAAAAAGTGTAGGGATGACGCTTGCAAAAGTAAAGGAACAAGATGGGATGATGCTTGCAAAAGTAAAGGAACAAGATGGGATGATTCTTGCAAAAGTAAAGGAACAAGATGGGATGGTGCTTGCAAAAGTAAAGGAACAATTAAGATGGGATGATGCTTGCAAAAGTGAAGTATGTAAAAGTCCCAAGTATCCCTACATCAGCGGCTTGAAGGAGGACGCAGTCCGATGAAGTAATTGACGGTTGTAAATAATTAGAGGTGTCTGTGTTAGGAGGACGCAGTCCGATGAAGTAATTGATGGTTGTAAACAACTAGAGGTATCTGTGTTTGGAGGACGCGTACGCAGTCCGATGAAGTAATTGACGGTTGTAAACATGCAACTAGAGGTATCTGTGTTTGGAGGACGCAGTCCGATGGAGTAGTTGACAGTTGTAAATAACTAGAGGTATCTGTGGTTTGGAAGACATAGTCCGATAAGTAATTGACGGTTGTAAAAGGTATAGGAAGAGGATTATGCATATGTCAGTTGCACGCCATCGCAGCAAGCCGCTGATGTAGGGATACTTGGGACTTTTACATCCTTCACTTTTGCAAGCATCATCCCATCTTAATTGTTCCTTTACTTTTGCAAGCACCATCCCATCTTGTTCCTTTACTTTTGCAAGAATCATCCCATCTTGTTCCTTTACTTTTGCAAGCATCATCCCATCTTGTTCCTTTACTTTTGCAAGCGTCATCCCTACACTTTTTAGTTTTTTTTTAATTAAAACTTTTTTACTTTACTTGTTGATATGCTGCATAGATATGACCGTCCATTGATGTTACTCCTGAGCAAGCTATGTGCAGGAAGTCATATTACCTGAAGGAGAGGAAGATATGGGAGGAGGCAGATGGAATATTGTGTTGAGGCATGAAATTGCTTTGTCAAAACAAGAATGCTGAATAGCACTACACTATCATACTGCAATAGAATCCTACTACACAATGAGATTCATGGCTTTTTGAAACCACACTCCCACTGCAGGTGGGCGTCCCAACTGCTAGCTATGGACTATCACAACATATTATTCATTTTGTCATGACATGTACTTTTCCAGAAGTTGTTAGTCTCTTTCTTGTGACAGTCAGTACACATCTGATTGAACACAGTGAATTCAACAATGAAGGTATGTCCCAGTATAGCAGCATTGATCACCTGATCATGAGATATGATAATAACAGACAAGATAAATAGTATGATAAATAAACAATACAGCTGCAATACAGCAATATTTATTGACACATTGTCATGTAGCTACTAACAAGTACCCACCCTAGTACTTCATCTCCTGGATGTAAGAGGTGACCAAGATGAGTACGACAGTGTATCTGTTGATCACTACAACCAGTATCAGTCAGTGGTAGAACCCATACATCAGCAAGATGGAACTAGACACAACAGAGACACACAATAATAAATCTGATGTGTATGATTGAACAAGAGGTAATGCAAGACTGATTTTGACTGTCACTGAACCAGCTGTTGACATACAGCCATGTGGTGTAACCAGCTAACTAAAACTCTCTAACAGCAGCAGCTTGAATACATTACATATACAGTTGAATAGATTTACATGAAACAATTATTAGTTGAACTAGCACATCACTGTACCAACATGTACCAAAAGCCAGATTATTGTTACTGTTTTAGAGATTCAGATGATGATCGATATACTATACAACTCAACTATAGTAGCTCCATAAGTTGAACATATGTAGATATCAATAGTTGCATGCACATATCAAGCAACTATAGTCACTTGATATGTGCATGCCTGTTGCCTCATTGCCTTTAGTCATATGTACCTTATCGTTGACATGGAGATAAGTGGGAGGAGTTGTCAGTGGCTCACACTGCAGTACAAGGAACTTGGTCAAGTGCTGATAGAGACAGATTGAAGAGAATGGAGTGCGCCAGAATGAAGCAGCTGGAATATCCACAACTGAGAAGAGGAGAACAGTGATGGAGACGACATAGAGAAACAGACAGACAGACCTTGTAGTGAGGATGGATCAGTGATCTTTAGTGATGTAGTCACTCTGGTACAGATACCAATCTGACTATAATACACAAGAAAGAGATGAATCAAACAAGACAAGTAAAGAAGTGTAGAAACGGTCAACTAAAAAGCTTAATATACTGACATTGAAAGAAATTGATTGTGTGATAGCTGTTCTTTTATCGTACCTGATATTTCCCACACTCTGTGATAACTTCTTAGGAAGACAAACAAACTGAGAGAATAACAAGGTGAATCAATGATAGAGAGACAGACAGAGAGAGAGAGAGAGAGAGAGAGAGAGAGAGAGAGAGAGAGTGAGAGAGAGAGAGAGAGAGAGAGAGAGAGAGAGAGAGAGAGAGAGAGAGAGAGAGAGAGAGAGAGAGAGAGAGAGAGAGAGAGAGAGAGAGAGAGAGAGAGAGAGAGAGAGAGAGAGAGAGAGAGAGAGAGAGGGGGAGAGGAGAAAGGGAGGGAGAGTGAGTTATTTTAGTGTTACCTTGCAGATGGGAACAATCTCAACAGAGAATGTGTGTTTGTAGTTGTAGACGTTAGTATGAGTATCATGTGACACTAGTTCCTGTGAGGTCTTGTATCTATAGTACATGAGGATGAATCAATGATACTAACATGATCACAGGGTACACACACATTATGCTATAGTCACATGATCAGTAGGAAGGCAGCAATGGATTATATCATCAACTGAACACATCAGAACATGTGTTATTATCCACCTCTATCATCATTGTACGTGACATAGCTAGTGTCACTATCCCACTGTTATAGAGAGAGAGAGTGTGAGAAAGAGTGAGAGAGAAAGAGAGATAGAGAGAGAGGTGTTTTTAAATTTGTTTAATAAAGTTAGTACACACTTTCAACACAAGACAAATTACCACAAATCTGGAGATTTTCAGCGTCAAAATATTTTCGTGGTTGCGACGAAAATTAAATACGCGAAATTTTACGTGCAGCATTGCATGGTTTAATCAACGACGACGAAAATTAAAAACGACGAAAATTAGATGCACCGAAATTTGATAGAACAAACTTTGGACAGGCGAAAATTTCCAGGCCTACAGTATAATGTACAAAATTGTTGAAGTCAGTGTTCATAATACATACTCAAGCAGGTCTCTTATTAGATGACAGTTCACACTGAAGGTATGACATTTTTATGAGCTACACAAGTTACTTGACACTTGGCTTCTCTCTAGTACTTGTTTGTCACGTGGTGTACTACTATCAATCACATGTATACCTTTCACAGAACTTGCAGAAGTAGACGCTGGCTTGATCTGCACGCCCTCGCTGATATCCACTCTATAGTGCGTAGGCAGCCGACACACCATGTTGGCGGGATTAGGCTCTATTGGAGTGCCGCACTGACAACAGAGTCTGAAGAACCAACACGTCTATATAGTTATTGACGCAAAACTAAAGACTTACATCATTTGTGGCTGCTGCTGAAGAAGAGCCGGGTTAAGATACTCCATCACAAATGAGAAACACTGCAATGAGATAGTCGTTGAGTCAAGCTAGATTAGAAACTGCTGACTCTAGTCTCAGAAAATATGGCGACACGTTCATGTAAGCTAATAAGTTGTAGCTAGATAGCTGCAGCTGATATAGTCGTTCTTCTCACAGCGAGTAGATACGAACCAGCTCCTCGCACTGGACACACATCCCTTCTCGTTGATAGTAACCTGTATCTGTGGGGAGGATGGATGGATGGTATACCACGAGTACACGATAGTCCAGAGAAGAGAGAGTTCCTATCTAGTGTGGACGTGTTTCAATCAGACTGTGGTGACTGGATATGGCGGGAGATCAGTGGAACACCTCCTCTGGGAGTGGATGGATATTGCTGTGCTGCAGTGGGTGACTCACTCTATTATTTTGGTGGTTACTGTGGACATGATAAGTGCTATCATAATAGTGTTCACAAGCTGAGCACATCATCCCTCCAATGGATGATGCTATTTCCCTCTGCATCTGAGAGTGGGGCACCGATGAGGAAGATTGGCCACTAGTGGTATGGTAGCATTCATGCAGGGATGGTGAGGAGGACATCTTGTGTGTAGTAGCAGGATATGGTCTAACTCCATCAAAACGTCAACCTGGAGCACAGTATAAAACTGATTATGGTGTTACTAGGTGTAATGAACAACACGTGTTCAGTCTAAGCACTAGTGAGTATAATTCATTGATATGAATGATTGGTGATTAATAATAATAATATTGTATAATTATAATGATTGATGAGAGATACTTGTATTTGGATGATGTCATCATCTCCTGCAGGAGAGTGGAGCTCACCAAGAGTCACTGGACAGCCTCCTCCTCCATGTGCTGACTTCACTCTCACTCCAGTGGGTGAGAGGAGAGCTGCACTGTTTGGTGGTAGTATTGGACTACGGACCGGAATTGATGACCTACTGATAGTTGAGCTGACCAAACACACTGTGGTGAGTGTGTGATAGTGAGCTGGGTTGATCCACTTGTTAGTAATTCATCACACATCATGTACTCACAGTACACTATCTTATTGTGTTGTGCTAACCTAAAAATTGTATCAAAGGTGTAACCCATTCTATAAATAACACACGGGAAAATATCACACGGGCTGGGAAGTTATAGTACTGTGGGCGGAGACTTACTAGTTTGTGTTGTATTAACCCTTTAACTCCTAATGACGCCTTTTGGCATCATAATTGACTCCACCTACTCTAGACGTCATAATTAGTGCGAAAAGTGCTCTAAAAAGGTCAAATCAAGTTTAATTGCAAAACATGACTTTACCTGAAAAACCCACTGTTTTTCGGCGCGCCCTCCCACTAAAACGCACAGAACAGTAGGGATTTTAAAGGGGGTGCTAACCCCGGCGAGGATCGAAGGGGTAGAGCCCCTCGCCAATTTCAGTATTTTAAGGCTTCAGGTTGCCCTGAAATGCATACTTGGGCATAGAATATGGTCTAAACTGTGCTGTTTGCTCACCTGGACACCAATAGGTTTTTGTATCAGTCACCATGGGCTGAACGAAGAACAAAATTGGCTGAAAAATGACTAGGTCACGCGGCTTCAGTTCCTAATTGGGAGTGGCCAACTCAGAGTTTAGTACATGGTCGTAAACTTTGACATAATTATGCCAGGAAACGACGACACCCCTCATGCAATAATTACTGTATTGCAACAGTCCTTTAACTAGTTAGTGTTGTACTAACCCATCTGCTCTTACATGTATACCAGCACTGGACCAAGATCAATAATCCTGTCAACCGTTCAGTGGAATGGCCTATAAAGAGGTGTGGTCATGCCGCTGCCTGTATGAGTGGACCAATACTAGTGATAATGGGAGGGGTGAGGTATGATGACGGATGGACTACTATCAGTGACTGTTGGATTCGTGACCTCACTATACTGAAGTGGAAGAAGGTAATTTGTGTCATACATGTGTATCAGATACTGTATGTTTGGTTTTGGTCTTCAGCTACCACTCCCTGACACTGTGACTCAACGTGTGGTGCACTCACTCTCTGTAATACAGCTATCGCCACACAATGTGTTGCTGGTAGCTTTTGGTGGACAGAAATCAGTCAATGGTGCTAATCTATCTGATACTGCCCTTATTGAATTGAGTGAGTATGTATTGCAGTACAGTCAGTAGCTATAGTGTCACACACTGCACAGTGGTACTGGTGTACTGTATACACATAATAGCTCCTCTCTTCATGCAGTCCAGGGAGGAGATGGTCAGTGGGTGGTGGGGAGGGTAGGAGCTACCTTGAAAGACAAGAGGCAGTACCAGCAGATGTTGTCAGAGGGAAGGAGGAGGAGGGTGGAGGGTAGCAGTGATCAGCTCCGTGAGGTGAGTTCCCTCTGCCAATGCTTTTAGTAATGGTGGCTACAACATCACACAGCAACAACTATACAGCTGGACAGAGCCAGAGAGGTTGAGGTTTGCTCTTTGCATATGCATGTGTATTAGAGCAGCAGTTATGTAAACAATAATGTTTGTTTCAATGTTGATTTCTTTCATGTGTTTGTAGAGAGAGCAACAGCTAATGAGACAAGTCCAGGAATTGATCACTAGTAAGAATCAAGTAGTGAGAGAGAACCATCAGCTCCAGCAGTCACACCAAGAGGTTCACGCAAACTATAGTAAATAGTGCTTGACAGCTCTCACCTCATGTAGGCACAGCTGGAAAGAGAGCAGCAACTGATGATAGAGAAGGATCAGGCAATGAGAGAGAAGGAGGAGCTCCAGGCAGCCAACACTAGAGGACAGGAAGAGGTCCGGCAGCTCAGACAGCAGGTCAGTGATAGTGATATCATTGTACAATGGTCACTCTCATCTCCATCAGCTGTCAGTCATGAGCATTGCTGAGGGGAGGGAGGAGCAGCCCCACTGGGTGGTGAGGAGAGAGGAGGTGGAGCTGACCGAGGAGGTGCTGGGCAAAGGAGGCTGGGGTGAAGTGAGGGTCGCCAAGTTCCGTGGTCTGCGTGTAGCTGCGAAGTTCCTGCATGACATAATCCTGTCAGACTATAATCGACGGCAATTTGTACGAGAGATGACAATGGCTGCCAAGCTACGCCATCCTCACCTCCTGCTATTTGTTGGAGCCACTAGGGAGGGACAAGCCATCATACTAACAGAGCTGATGCCGACCAGCCTGCGCAAGGAGCTGGAGAAAGAAGTTGAGCTACCTCGAGATCACATCACGTCCATTAGCCAAGATGTTGGTCGTGCTCTCTGCTACCTTCACCAATGGCAGCCCCACCCAATAATCCATCGTGACATCAGCAGTGCCAATGTTCTTCTTGAGCCTCTCCCCAATGGCTGCTGGCGAGCTAAGGTGTCCGACTATGGATCAGCCAACTTCATGAATCTCGTCTCCACTACCATCGGTCCTGGTAACCCAACCTATGCTGCTCCTGAGGCCAGCTCTCCTCATCAACACTCACCCAAAATGGACGTGTATAGCTACGGTATCCTCCTAGTGGAGATGTGCCTCAGAGAGCTCCCGGATTCCCAACCAGAACACCGTCAAGAACAGATCCAGCGTATCCAGTGGGTCAGCATGGTCTCCCTCATTAGGAGGTGCACCAGTGAAAGACCAGCTCATCGTCCCACCATGAGCAATGTCATGGACCTACTGGCGAGCTGCTACACATGACTCTCGACTACAACCACATCTTAATACTACTAGTAGTAGGTGTGAACTGAACATGAATAGGGTATTTATGATATTTCGATTTGATTGATTATTCTAGTTTGTTATTAATTTGACCAAAAATGAACAATGTCATAGTGTTCTCATATCATAGCCCACTACTCGATCCTGTGCTCTCAATACATAACTGTGTATTGATATGCTGCATAGATATGACCGTCCATTGTTGTTACTCCTGAGCAAGCTATGTGGAAGTCATATTACCTGAACGAGAGGAAGATATAGGAGGAGGCAGGTGGATAATTATGTTGAGGCATGAAACTGCTTGGTCAAAGCAAGAATGCCAGGCTGAATAGCACTACAGTATCATACTGCAATAGAATTCTAGTACACAATGAGATTCATAAACCACACTCCCACTGCAGGTGGGCAGTCCCAACTGCTAGCTATGGACTATCACAACATATACCATTCATTTTGTCACGACATGTACTTTTCCAGAAGTTGTTAGTCTCTTTCTTCTGACAGTCAGTACACATCTGATGGAACACAGTGAATTCAACAATGAAGGTTTGTTCCAGTATAACAGTAGCATGAAATAAGAAAAACAGCAATGTCATACAAACATAATTAATTTTAAAAACACATTTAAAATCTACACATGCATGTAGCAAACTTGATTTTAATGACAGGCTATAATGTAAAGAAAATTAAAAAGATTTCTATCGAAATCAAAAGGATGTAGGGTTGTGAAATCTACCACTGGTCAACAATGTAAACTAACAAGGAACAAGCATGGAATGGTAACACGATTGACTTGCTAACAGACCATAGATCCCTACATCAGTGGCTGCTGTAGTTGACTATAGCTAGTTCAGCTTAGCTTGTTGCTGTTGACTGACACCTGATGTGCATTCAGCTTGTGACAGCTTATGTACAGCCACTGATGTAGGGATCTATGGTCTGTTAGCAAGTCAATCGTGTTACCATTCCATGCTTGTTCCTTGTTAGTTTACATTGTTGACCAGTGGTAGATTTCACAACCCTACATCCTTTTGATTTCGATAGAAATCTTTTTAATTTTCTTGTTTGTGTCCTTTTTTCATTTTCAGTGAAGTACAGTTCAATATCATGCAATTACTGTGCCATCTTTGTTTCCACTATTGGTTTGGTTTTCCTGTTGTTGATGGCTTTTCTTTATTATTAACAATTTTAAACTTGTAGCTAAATAATTGTTATGCTGTAGATATCAGCTCGCCTACGCATGCATGAATACAGTGCATACGAGCACCGCCCACACTCGTTTACGGATGTTATAATTATCTGGCAAGGCACAATGGTGATTCTGCGCTTGCTAGCTTACCGTTCTTCGAAGACTCCAGACAAATATGTGCTCTCCGTGATCTATACATGGTTTCGCGACAGAGGCGTGATGGAATGTTCGCGCTGAATATAATGAGAAAAACGCGCTATGACGAGGTGACCGCCTACTGGTGGACAGGGTCCACGGATGAATTTCGCGGTAATATACTGATCTACTGTCAGCTTCGCATACGTTCGCGAATTTCATCCGTGGACCCTGTCCACCAGTAGGCGGTCACCTCGTCATAGCGCGTTTTTCTCATTATATTCAGCGCGAACATTCCATCACGCCTCTGTCGCGAAACCATGTGGCGATACTCAAGCTTGTGCTTGGTCACGTGCGCTAACCACAGCTTGGTCACGTGCGTATTGCTCAATCACTATAATTATTAATGGCGTCCAACACTTAGCTGACAATGGATCACGATCGAGAAATCGCGGAATTTATATCGCCGTTGCGCTAAAACCTAAGTTCAAAAGGCACATGCCAGGAGAATTTCACGACTGTTCGTGGGTGTTTTGGTCTCGGCACTGCTCACGTGAAGGTGCTAGGCGAGTGGAAGAAAGAAAGAAGAAAGAAGAAAACGAAGATGACGAAACTCGATTTTCACCGTTTCCAGGTTCGTCACTTTAGTAACAATCTCGAGCAATCTCCTTGCTACTGTAAGGTGGGGCAATGCCAGAGAGCAGATTTAAGTGTCTTTGGACGTATAAAATTCATCACCAGGCGAAATATCAGCGTTTGAACGCTAATACATTGTACGTAGCCGCCATCTTGTTTTCTCTTTCAACCCTACATAGGGAGACACTACCGTGTCTCCCTAATAGTTACGTCTTCTTTTGTAAATTTCATTTGCAAATGAAACAATGCAAAAATCAAGTGCACTGAAATCATAGTATACATTTCTATTGGATTTATTATTGTTTCCCGTTATGTGAAATTATTATTATGCTCCGAAAAATGATCTTAATATACATCAATGTCTTGATTTAACATATTAATTTTGAATTCAGGGATGCTCGTAGATCATTGTCTGTGAAACAGACTGTTTAAGAAAAACAGACATACTATACTGTATATCATCACAGGAACTGATCCATTTCTGTTTCATGTTCTTAGTAAACATAGGGCTTAAATAATTGAGAGCCTAATCACCACCAGAGTCATGCGAACGTGCGATAAGTTCACTATAGGACTGGGGAAAAGATATTCAAAATACTTAACAGCATAAAGATCATTCTATTACACAATCGTTACCTACCAGAGACTCTGCCAAGTACGGTAACAAAAGAACTTGAAGAGAGGCATGAAAAAGCAGTGATCAACTTGATAAATTCTAAAAGATTGTTTGACAGGTTTTATTATTTATAAAGGGCTCAGAACAAAGATAATATAGGTATCTTGCAGTAATTCCATGAATGGAATGATTTTGATAAAGTATATAACTTGATGCTGATGTTACAGTAGCATGCAATAATAATGATTTAAAACAAGATGTCAATGTACAAACTCGTGTTTTTCAACCCTGTACAAACTCGTGTTTTTCTTCATAATAATAACTCGATTCTATCAAACTTGTTTCTGAGATGTTGTTATAGATTTGAGACTTTTTACACCCACACAACAAGACATAATAAGATGATGCTTGTAGCAAGAAGCTTGTAACGCCCAATTCTTTTCCGATAATCAACTAGATGTTCTTCTCCAATATACGTACAATGTTGAAGAACTAAGAGAACATGCATGCTGATGTTATAGCAAGACTTGGAGAAGCTGTTGAATGCATTGTACTTTGCCACATGAGAGTCAAACATTCAAGTCAATAAAATCAAGTGCAGTGACTGGAACAGTCAAGTCAGTGCTCAGCAAATAGTATACCATTGACTCTTGAGATAAGCTGGAATACAGTAAATAACTGATGAACGCTTGTCCAACATCATTTCATGCATTTAAAATTATGAATGACACATAAAATAATCCACTAAGTCAAGAGAACTGGAAGAATGGTCCTCAAGCAGCAACCTGTTGCACTAGAATACCACAATTTAAAATTAATAATAATTATCTAGAAACCCAGATAAACCAATTCATCAGAATATTGCCGTGTATGTTATACAATTGATCAGGATAGTTGCACTAACAATAGCACGCGAGGCTAAATAATAGACTGCTATTTGTTGGCAAAGATTTTACGATCACAGAGAAAAGTATTCAATTGAAAAACCAGCAGGTTACCGAATCAAGAGCAAAATCCGGGCCATTGCTCCAAAAAGGATTTTGACACTGAGTTGAGAGTGTAGAAGAGGCTAGACCATGCAAACATAGGGTTTCTTGTAAAGAGCAGCTTGAACATTCTTTCAAAAGTCCAGTCAAACTTACAGCAAGTTTAAAAGAGAAGCAGTCCTTTAATTTAGATTTGTATGTGGCACAATAGTTGTAATCACTTCACTTTTTGCAGTAAAATTAATAGAGGAAATTTTATCAGAGACCTCAAAGAGATTAGAAATTAGCAAATAGCCTTATTTAGACGCAATAATTTCAGTGTAAACCTCATTTCAGTCAAACAAGATATACCAAATATTTTGGATTAAGAAAGAGTTTATGAAATAGTAGAGAGTAACATACAATAACTAAAAAACTAATAGGTATAATGAATCCATCTAATGTTAACTAATAAGTAAAGTGAGGTAAGTTGAATACAATGAAGGAGTCCAGCAGTATGCATATGATACCAGTTAGGCCGGTGAGTTAGGCAGTTGTTTATTCCAAAATCCAAGTTGAATGTGCTTTGAAAAAGAAAAGTAGTACGCATTCGTTTTAGCAAAAACTGCGTCATTCAGCATTAATCTGCTTGTCCAAAACGAAATCCAAAACAATTTTTAATCAACAGATTTCGTACTTGGGGATAAAAATGTGCATCGTCAGCAATTATCACGTAACGCCCCTTGACTCGAACTAATACCGAACAGCTTCAAATCAAGAATCTACATAGTACACTGTAGTCTCAGAAGATATGGCGACACGTTCATGTAAGCCAATATTATTAATAGCTGCAGCTGATAGAATATTTACGTTCTTTCACAGTGACTGCCTGGATACGAACCAGCTCCTCGCACTGGACACCCCCCCCCTTCTTGTCGGTGGTAACCTGTACCTGTGGGGAGGATGGATGGATGGTATACCAGAGGTACACGATATTCCAGAGAAGATAGAGATACTGTCTAGCGTGGACGTGTTTCAATTAGACTGTGGTGACTGGATACGGCGGGAGACCAGTGGAACACCTCCACTGGGAGTAATGGGATATTGCTGTGCTGCAGTGGGTGGCTCATTCTATTATTTTGGTGGTTACTGTGGACATGTTGGCTGCTATCATAATAGTGTGCACAAGCTGAGCACATCGTCCCTTAAATGGATGATGCTATCTCCCTCTACGTCTGAGAGTGGGGCACCGATGAAGAAGATAGTCAGTGGTATGGTAGCATTCAGGGATGGCGAGGAGGACATCTTGTGTGTAGTAGCGGGATGGGGTCCTACCCCATCACACCGCCAACCTGGAGCACAGTATGATACTGACCTTGGTTATACCAGGTGCAATGAACAACACATGTTCAGTCTAAGCACTAGTGAGTGATTATGTAACAGTGTCGTCGAAACCTGTCTAGTCCTGTTCCTGTATTGTGGTGTATGTGACTGTGATTGAACTTGTGAACTGATGTATTGTGATTGTTGTAGAATAATGGACCTCTGTGTTTGTTCGTTGCTGTGTTTTGCACGGCCTCCTGTGTGTTTGTATATTTTTGGAAGAACTAGTTTACATTGGAGGTTCGACCGAGATTCTAAACTCTCAGGAACGAGTGGAAGCAGTGACTGTCCAGGAGCCCCAAAGCCCCGAGGATGGCGGAGGGGTCAGAGTCCAGCGGTCACTGTGGAGCTCACGGAGCTATCCATCGTTCAGAACTGTTGACGCCATGGAGAGCTGAAAGGTCAGCTAAGACGGAGCTTCCCGAGGGACAGCTCTACTCACTGAACTCAGCCAGGTTGAAGCGACAACATTTGAAGCTTACGGCAGAAGCGTTGGGCCTCCCTGTTGGAGCTGGAGCCGAGGAGACTCGCCAACTCGTAGAAGGCCATCTCATAAGCATTGGCAAAGAACCAGGTCTTGTCCAAGTGCTCGTACAGGATAGCAGACGAGTCACACAGAAACTACGACTCTACCTGGTAGACCAAGCGGGAGTATTTGCGGAGGCAGGTTCTACCGAGGAGTGTCCGCGTGAGTCCGGCGCCAGCAGTTCAGAGTTGGAGGAGATGCGTTCACAGTTGACGAACACACACGCTCAACTGGACGAGCTGCAGCGTCAACTTCACACTATTGTCGACTCTCACCAGGCAGAGTTACAAATGGAAAGAGATCGTGTTAAGCAGCTTTGGAAGCAAATGTGCGACCGCGTGCAGAAGCTTGACTCCGCCCTCGCTGAGAAAGACGAGATAATTGAGGAGCTGAACCAACAGCTGGCTGGAGCTACTCGTGATCCCAGTCAGGAGAGAGTCAGAGTGCGAGATGCAGAAGAACATGCTGCTTCTAGGAACCTGCAGTTACCTAGAGAGGACCCACAAGACTCTGTGTATCCTCCTCCCTCTGAATATTCTCTCTCTCCTTCTTGTTCTCTATTGTCTATTCCTAATGCTCTAGATGCACAGTTGCATACCTCTCACTTCGCAGGTAGACGACAGAGAGAACGTCAGACCTCAGACCGCATAGGTGGACAACAGCGAGAACAGCAAACCACCTCAACTCACCGTCGCAGAGGAAAGGCGCCTCCAGTAGAACAATTCACTGGTGAAAATCCTGAAGAGTTGCTGGATGATTGGCTTCCTACGCTTGAGCGGGCGGGAGAGTGGAACGGATGGAGTCGGGATGAACTGTTAATGCAGATGGCTGGACATCTTCGCAGTAGAGCTCTCCAGGAATGGAACTTGTTGTCCAGAGAAGAGAAGAGTGACTGGGACACTGCAGTGGTGTCATTGAAGAGTCGTTTGGAGCCCAGGGATAGAGCATTAGCAGCTCAAGATTTTCGACACGCAACTCAGAAGAAGTCTGAAAGTGTGGCTGACTATATCAGAAGGATCGAGCGTGCCTTCCAGTTAGCGTATGGTCGTGATGCCATGTCGAGAGAGACAAGAGCAATGATACTATTTACTCAATTGCAGGAGGGATTGCTGTACCGATTGCTCGAGAGTCCAGCAGTATCAGGTGCAAAGAGTTATACTGAACTGAACCTGGCTGCGAAGAATGAAGAGAAGCGACAGATTGAGCTAGAGAAAAGAAGAGAATATAGCAGAGGCTTTCGACCAATGGATACAAATGGATACAAATTCAAAACTCCAACCAAAACGCCAACGCTACCTCAGCCTTCAGCACCAAATCCTGGTAAACCAACACCTGGACCTCGACGATGCTACAACTGTGGAGACCCTGGACATCTTGCCAAAAACTGTCTCAAACCACCTACAGAGAGCAAGGGTTCTCACCAGAAACCAAGGAATCGAGGTGTCCATTCCAGACAGGAAAACACTGCACCACCCACATCAGACTCCGCCCATTCTGATCCACCTTCTTCCTCTACTCATACTGATCCTCTTTCTTTTCTTTTCTCAGATGAGTCGGACCCGGAGCGGTGTTGCCAAGTGGATGTGAAAGACCAGGGCAGCCACACTGTCTGTGTTCCGCTACAAGTGGAGGGTGTACCCGCTTATGGTCTCGTAGACACTGGTGCTGATATCACTATCATAGGACCACGCTTGTTCAAGAAGGTGGCAGCAGTGTCCAGACTTAAGAAAAAAGACTTTAAGCCTGCCGATAAGACACCACATGGCTATGATGGCAGACCGTTTGAGCTTCATGGACGCATGCAGCTAACTCTTTCTTTTGACGGACAAGAGATGAAGACTATGGTCTACATAAAGATGGATGTTGAAGATCAGCTTCTGTTGTCGGAAGGTGTGTGCCGACAACTAGGCATCGTCAAATATCATCCTAATATCGAAGTGTGGAGGGGACGCAAGAAGAGGAAGAAGCCGAAGAAGCTGAAGGAGCCAAAGGTTCCCAGGGTATCCTGCACAGTAAAGCTAGTGAAAACAGTCCATCTAGCCCCACACAGTAGTTCTGTTGTGACCATACAGTCTCAGCTTCCCTCTACCTGTATATTACTAGAGCCTTTATCTTCCTCTCAATCTGATTCTCAATTACTCTCTCTCCTTGAGTCTCCTGCTCTAGTGAAGACTGATTCCCAAGGAGTTGCTCATGTGGTTCTTAGTAACCTTCGGAAGACCCCACAGAAGTGTCAGCAAGGAGATGAGCTAGCAATCGCTGTATCCGCTGATGTGATTGAGCCGGCAGCTGACCATGCTGTTCCACTTCCGAGGTCACCTGCTGTTCGTGAGATCAGCACTTCAGATCGTATGACTAAACTGTTTTCTCTCCTCCCTAAGGAAGAAATCTCTTTGTCCACTTCAGAGCACAAGCAACTCCATCAATGCCTTGAAGAACACCACAGTGTTTTCGCTGTAGAAGAGAACGAGAGAGGACACACGGATCTCGTAGAGATGGAGATCTTCACTGGTGATGCACCTCCAAGCAAGCAACATCTGCGACGAGTGCCTTTTGGAGTGAGAAAAGAAGTGGCCCGGCAGCTGCAAAAGATGCAAGAAATGGACGTGATACAGCCTTCAAACAGCCCCTGGTCAAGCCCGATTGTTCTAGTAAGAAAGAAAGACGGTACCTTGCGATTTTGCATTGACTATAGACATCTGAATTCCATCACTAAAACTGATACCTATCCTCTTCCAAGAGTTGACGACATCATCGATCAGCTTGGTCCTACTACCAAATACTTCTCCACTCTCGACTTAGCCTCTGGCTACTGGCAAATCCCCATGGATCCATCTTCTCAGGAAAAGACGGCGTTTATTACCATTGGAGGTCTTTTTGAGTTCAAAGTAATGCCTTTCGGACTTAAGAATGCACCAGCTGTCTTTCAACGATTGATGGAGAAGATCTTACAACAACTGAATCCTGTTGATGGGAGAAAATTTGTATCTGTTTATGTGGATGATGTTTTAGTGTTTTCTTCCTCCTTCCAGGAACATGTTGAACATGTCACTCAAGTGTTCAAGGCACTACAGAAAGCTGGTCTGAAGCTGAAACCATCTAAGTGTCGTCTGTTCCGCAAGGAGGTAGAATACCTTGGCTATCTACTCACTCCTGATGGGCTTTTACCAAACCAGTCTCAGACAGAAGCTGTTGTCAACTTCCCTGTTCCGACTTCTCTTCATGAGCTCAGACAGTTCGTTGGACTGGCATCGTACTATCGCAGATTCATCAAGGGATTTGCAACTATTGCTCAACCACTCCATTGTCTCACCAGAAAAGGAGCAAAGTTTGTCTGGGATACTGCTTGCCAAGATGCATTTCAATCACTCAAAGATAAGCTTGTGTCCCATCCTGTTCTCAGTTACCCTAACTTCGACAAAGATTTCATCCTAGAGACAGATGCCAGTGCCCGAGGTCTCGGAGCTGTTCTCAACCAAGAGCAGAGCGATGGAACACTTCATCCTGTTGCCTACGCTAGTCGTGCTGTATCTCAATCTGAAGCAAACTACGCCGTCACAGATCTGGAGACTCTAGCTGTTGTATGGGCATTCACACACTTTCGTGCTTACTTGTATGGACACCACGTAACGGTCTACACTGATCATGCAGCAGTGAAAGCTACGTTGGGTGTTCCTCACCTCAATGGGAAACATGGTGGACAAAGATCTACGGCTCAGGAATCAGGAGCGTGGAGATTCGTCATCGATCTGGCAAACAGAATACCAATGCTGATGCTTTGTCAAGAAATCCCTACCTTCCTCCACCAGTGAAAGAAATAGACACCGAAACTCAAGTGGCTACTGTGACTTCACAACAAGATGGATCACAAGAGCTAGCAGACATCATGGTAGATGAGCTATTACAACTGCCTCCCACAGAACCTCAACTTCCTGACAATCTCAGAAACGAGCAGATGAAGGAACCCAAACTCAGCAGTCTCTTCAACTACCTTGAAGATGATCGTGTCCCTTCTGATTCTAGAGATGCTCAGCGAGTGGTTGCAGAAGCTCAGATGTTTGCAGTAATGGACGGTGTCCTCTACTATGTTGATCCTAAGCGACGGAACAGGAAGCGAGCAGTGGTGCCACCTCAACTTCGAGAGAGTATTATCAGAGAATATCACGGTGGACCCATGGCAGGTCATTTCTCTACTCAGCGGCTCTACTCGACTATGGCAAGGAGTTGGTGGTGGAAAGGAATGTACACAGACGTACATCATCATTGTCAAAACTGCCCGCAGTGTGCCTTTGTCTCTAACCCTCGTCACTCCAAACACCCTTTTTTACATCCTATTCCAGTTGGCCGTCCCTTTCAAATCGTTGGAGTTGATATCATGGACCTTCCTAAGACGAAGAGGGGCAATCAACATGTGGTTGTGTTTCAAGATTTCTTGACCAAGTGGCCTCTTGTATTCCCTGTCCCTGACCAGAAATCTTTGAGGATCGTTAAACTGTTGGTGGAAGAACTTGTCCCACTATTTGGAGTACCAGAAGCCTTACTCTCAGATCGCGGTACGAACTTGTTGTCACACCTCATGATGGATGTTTGTCAAATGCTCGGTACAAAGAAGCTGAACACTACTTCCTACCATCCTCAATGTGACGGAATGGTCGAACGATTCAATAGAACCCTCAAATCCATGCTAAGGAAACATGCTGCTACCCATGGCAACCAGTGGGACCAGTACCTATCTGGAGTTCTTTGGGCGTATCGCAATACTCCACATGAAGCTACTCGAGAGAAGCCATCTTTCCTTCTCTTCGGAGTTGATTGTCATTCTCCTACTGAAGCAGCCTATCTTCCGACTACTGTTTCTCCTGCAGTTCCTGTTTGTGACTATCGTGAAGAGCTCATCCGTTCTCTCAGTTCAGCCAGAGAGATAGCCTGCCAGAGTATCAGAGAAGCTCAACAACGATACAAGTCTCAGTATGACGAGCATTCACAACCTGTGAGCTACAAGTTAGGAGACTGGGTGTTGGTACGCTTCCCACAAGATGAGAGTGGACGCTTGCGAAAGTTATCAAGACCGTGGCATGGTCCCTACAGAGTGATCTCCATTGATGACCCTGACATAATTCTCTCCAAGATTTATTATCCCCAGCATGACCCGATCAAGGTGCATCAATCCAGAGTGAAGCATTGTCCTCCAGACCTGTCAGCTGGTTTGTTCTGGTATGGATCGAGAAGATCAGGACCAGGCCGCCCACCCAAATGGACCGAAAAACTTGTTCGACCGGACACTGATGCTGAAGAACTTGAAGTTCAACCAAATACTGCTAGCGACTCATCCGATGCTAACACTTCCTCTCGTCATCAGACAACTCATTATGATCTAAGACCTCGCAAGTAGGGTTAACGCTCGGGACGAGCTTCTCCAAAGGAGGGAGTATGTAACAGTGTCGTCGAAACCTGTCTAGTCCTGTTCCTGTATTGTGGTGTATGTGACTGTGATTGAACTTGTGAACTGATGTATTGTGATTGTGTTGTGATGTATTGTGATATTACTAGAGCCTTTATCTTCCTCTCAATCTGATTCTCAATTACTCTCTCTCCTTGAGTCTCCTGCTCTAGTGAAGACTGATTCCCAAGGAGTTGCTCATGTGGTTCTTAGTAACCTTCGGAAGACCCCACAGAAGTGTCAGCAAGGAGATGAGCTAGCAATCGCTGTATCCGCTGATGTGATTGAGCCGGCAGCTGACCATGCTGTTCCACTTCCGAGGTCACCTGCTGTTCGTGAGATCAGCACTTCAGATCGTATGACTAAACTGTTTTCTCTGCGTGTGCTTGCTGTGCAGTACATATTGTATTGTTATGTGCCAGAGATTACAACATCACTTCTTCTAGGAGAGTGGAGCTCACCGAGATTCACAGGACAGCCTCCTCTTCCATGTGATAACTTCACTCTAACTCCAGTGGGTGAGAGGAGAGCTGCACTGTTTGGTGGCTACAATGGATCAAGTGTCTACAATGATGACCTACTGATAGTTGAGCTGACCAAGCACACTGTGGTGAGTGCGTGACAGTGACCTGGGTTGATCAATTTGCAACTTACTCATGATCACACATCATGTATACTTACAGTACAATGTTATGCATGTAATACTAATCCATCTGCTCTTACCAGCACTGGACCAAGATCAACAAACCTGTTAACCGCACAGTGGAATGGCCTACAGAGAGGTGTGGTCATGCTGCCGCATGTGTGAGTGGACCACTACTAGTGATAGTTGGAGGAATGAGTGATGGAGGTAATGCTATCAGTGATTGTTGGATTCATGACCTCACTACAATGAAGTGGAAGAAGGTAATTCGTGTTGTACATGTGTATCAGATACTGTATGTTTGGTTTTGTTCTTCAGCTACCACTCCCTGACACTGTGATTGGACGATATAACCAGTCACTCTCTGCAATACAACCATCACCACGCAATGTGTTGCTGATAGCTTTTGGTGGACGGAGATCATTCACTGGTGAAAGTCTATCCGACACTGTCCTCATTGAATTGAGTGAGTACCATAGAGCTGGTGTTTTTCACGGCACAAAAATTTCACTTAGCTATTGAATTTTAAATTGTACTAATACAATCTGAATTTTTGAATTCAATGTTCTGCTAACATGATTTAAATGCAAGCAAAAGATACCAACTCTACAGTATGTAGTCCAGTACAGTAGCTGTATAGTGACAGACACTGCACAGTGGTACTGCATGGTGTGCTATAACAGCTCCTCTCTCCATGCAGTCCAGGGAGGTGGCCCGTGTTTTTCTGGTTCAGGGTTCAAATCACCTATCATGATATGACCAGTTATATTAGCGTGAATTTAAATTTGGCATTTTGGAGCTGAAGATAGTTTTATTGCTGTTAAAATTAACTCGTACGTATCCCACAATTGTCAAAGGTTTAGTAACATGGGGTGTTTTCATGACAATCTTTGTGGTGTCATTTTGAGCAGCCTTAGAGTGTACAATAGACATTCATGAATAAAACGCTTATAGTGTTGTAGTAAATGGGCTCTTGTTCTTGCACTACAGTTGCCCTAGCTGCTTTCTTATGGCTACGCCTTAAAGATGTGAGAGACTATGAAACACCTTTAATCTTGGATTGTTTGGGGTGTTTAGTTGTCCTGTTGGAGATTGTGTGGGCAAAACCCTTGATTTACCTTAAAACCGCACTGTAATTCCTTCAAATATCACTGGCCATACCTATAGGTGTTCTCACATCTTACATGTGTGTAATAACATCTGTTGTCCACTGGGACAAGCATATAAGTGGTATATAAATGTGCATGCATGCATGGTTATAACAGTAGGTTATGGGTTTATTAGCAATTTGGCCAGGGGGTTCCAGTACTAAAAGTTTCAGACCCTAAGCCAAAAAGAGGGTGGGTGGGTAAAGACCATTTTGGAAAAAAAGTCAATTTATTGAAAAAATAGTACAGACATTTTTAGGAGTTTTATATCTATTTCTGACCAGATATGTGGATAATTTCTACTAACATGTCCATTAAACCAGTTTATTAATTTTCTGACAATATTCAGTGTCAGAGTAGCTTAATTGCATGATAATGATCGATCATTGATCACGTTGATTACACTAATAAATACCATACTTAGTATTAACAGTGTTCAGCAGGTGCTCAGTGAGTAATATACATGAATAGCATATTGTTTTGAAATCAATAATTATGTAAGATAACTTATCAAGTAAACTAAACAGAAACATGCATACACAAAAACAAGCTAGCACTCAGCTAATAGTTAGCTATTCTTGCTCTGCTTGCAGCGCAGAAGGACACAACTGTTGTGCAACTAGAGCTGAGAAATCAAGAGCTGCAGCCTTGGAAAGTAGGTGACCAGGCATTGCATCTTGTTTGCTGTCATGGCTTGCCGCCTAAGTCGCTGGCTCTTTTGTGTTCTGGTGTGTGGTAGTCACTGAGGGCTGTTGTTTCAAAACCACGGCCACAGTAACAGCGCTTTCGTCTGCTGCTGCAGCCATCGCCGCGATCGATGCATGAATATTAAGTATGTGGTATTGCGTGAATATAATTAACCCCATGAATAATCAAACGCCAATTATGAATATCATTATAATGATGCAAAATGACGTAGTGGGTGGTGGGTAACGGTGCAAACTGAAAAACCGGGTTAGGGTCAGGAATTTCCGACGCTGGAACCCCCCGAATTTGGCTTCCTAATATCCTAGCGAGAACCCTGGGTCAGTGGGTGGTAGGGAGGATGGTAGGGAGGGTAGAAGAAGACAAGAGGGAGTACCAGCAGATATTGCTGTCAGAGGGAAGGAGGAGGGTGCAGGGTAGCAGTGATCAGCTCTGTGAGGTGAGTAATAGTTAATTCTCTCTGACAGTAATGGTGATTACCACTTTACACAGCAACAACTACAGCTGGAGAGAGCCAGAGAGGTTGAACAGCGACTGATGACAGAGGTCCAGCAACTGACTAGAGAGAAGGAACAGGTGACCAGAGAGAAGGAACAGGTGACTAGAGAGAAGGAACAAGTGACTAGAGAGAAGGAACAAGTGACTAGAGAGAAGGAACAAGTGACTAGAGAGAAGGAACAAGTGACTAGTGAGAAGGAACAAGTGACTAGAGAGAAGGAACAGGTTTGCTCATCATATTAGCTGCAGTTCACTTAATAATCTATCTTCTAACATTTTCATTGATCTTACTAATTTGGAACTGTTGGAACTCTGTTACTGTACATTTTCAACATGGAGTTCCTATAGCGAAACATGTTGCATGAACCTACTCACTGTCACTCATATACTACAATGTAACCTGATTGGTAGAAATTTGTACCGCCCACATACATTAGGTGGACAAAAACCAAGTGATAATATCTTATGAGTATAAGCATGTTGTGGAGCTCTTTCCTGCATGTGTGCTGATTATTAGACAAGATAGCTTAACTATGCAGTGAACCTACAGTGAACACTTGTTTACTACAGTATGTACATGTATACAATTAAAACAATTTCATCATGATCATACATATATACCTGTGGTGAAGCTGTGGTTTGTCTCATGTAGAGAGAGCAACAACTGATGAGACAAGTCCAGCAACTAGTGAGAGAGAAGGAGGAACTAGTGAGAGAGAAGGAGCAACTAGTGACAGAGAAGGAGGAGCTCCAGGCAGCCAACGTTAGAAGACAGGAAGAGGTCCAGCAGCTCAGACAGCAGGTCAGTGATAGTGACAATATCGTACAATGGTCACTCATCTTCATCAGCTGTCAGTCATAAGCATTGCTGAGGAGAGAGAGGAGCAGCCCCACTGGGTGGTGAGGAGAGAGGAGGTGGAGCTGACCGAGGAGGTGCTGGGCAGAGGAGGCTGGGGTGAAGTGAGGGTCGCCAAGTTCCGTGGTCTGTCTGTAGCTGCAAAGTTCCTTCACGATGTAATCCTGTCCAATTACAATCGTCGCCTGTTTATACGAGAGATGACAATGGCTGCCAAGCTACGTCATCCTCACCTCCTGCTATATATTTGTCGGAGCAACGAAGGAGGATCAAGCCATCATACTAACAGAGCTGATGCCGACCAGCCTGCGCAAAGAGCTGGAGAAAGAAGTTGAGTTACCTCGAGTTCACATCACCTCCATTAGCCAAGATGTTGGTCGTGCTCTCTGTTACCTTCACCAATGGCAGCCCCACCCAATAATCCATCGTGACATCAGCAGTGCCAATGTTCTTCTTGACCCTCTCCCCAATGGCTGCTGGCGAGCTAAGGTGTCCGACTACGGATCAACCAACTTCATGAATCTTGTCTCCACCACCAATCCTGGTAACCAAACCTATTCTGCTCCTGAGGCCAGCTCTCCTCACCAACACTCACCCAAAATGGACGTGTATAGCTACGGTGTCCTCCTAGTAGAGATGTGCCTCGGAGAGTTCCCTGAGTCCCAACTAGAACGTCAGCAAGAACAGATCCAGCGTATCCAGTGGGTCAGCATGGTCTCCCTCATTAGGAGGTGTACCAGTGAAAGACCAGCTCATCGTCCCACCATGAGCAATGTCATTGACCTACTGGCAGAGATATGATAGGTGTGAACTGAACATGAATAGGGTATTTTGATATTAATTTTATTAGTTAATTTTGAGCAGAAATTATAATTTTAATGTTTATGTGAGTGACATTTTTTTCTTCACGGCTTGTATGCACTGATACTCAATGATTTAATAATGTTATACATGTAGAAAAAGCAGAGGTATTTCCATCGCAAATGCTACTTGATTCTCTCAGACAGATTTGAGACTTTGTACACCCACTCAACAAGTCAAGATAAACGTGTTGTATCACATTACTTAGCAATTAAGAAGCATGCATGGTCCCCAATTCTATGCTAATACTTCTGACAGTCAACTATTACTATAGATGCTCTTTCTCCTATATACATGCACTGTCGAAGAACTAAGAGAACGTGGTGACGTTATAGTAGGCAGTGGAACATGAGAAGAAGCTGTGAGCTTGCCACCATTTTTTTCTTGCTAAAGAGAGTCAAACTTTAAAGTTAATAACAATCATACAGTGTCTAGAACAGTCAACAATAAGCTATGTTAGTGCTCAGCAAATAGTGTGAAAAGATGACCATTGAAATTGACCTGTGATAAGAATACAACAGACACTTCTCCAACATTGTTTCATACATGTACAATCAAAATATGAATGACAAGTATAAACAGTGTGTTCACCAAGTCAAAGAGAACAGTAAGATTGATCCTCAAGCAGTGAGCAACCTGTTGGCACTAGAGTCAGTACCACAAAGATCTAGAAAGCTAACTCATCAGAATACTAAAAGTAAAGTAAAAAAGTTTTAATAAAAAAAACTAAAAAGTGTAGGGATGACTCTTGCAAAAGTAAAGGAACAAGATGGGATAATGCTTGCAAAAGTAATAGAACAAGATGGGATGATGCTTGCAAAAGTAAAGGAACAAGATGGGATGATGCTTGCAAAAGTAAAGGAACAAGATGGAATAATGCTTGCAAATGTAAAAGTCCCAAGTATCCCTACATCAGCGGCTTGCTGCGATGACGTGCAACTGACAAAATTGATGCGGAATCCTCTTCCTACACCTTTTACAACCGTCATTTACTTCATCGGACTGCGTCCTCCAAATACAGCAACCTGCAGCTTATTTACAACTGTCAACTACTTCATCGGACTGCGTCCTCCTAAAAACAGATACCTCTATATTTATTTACAACCGTCAATTACTTCATCGGACTGCGTCCTCCTTCAAGCCGCTGATGTAGGGATACTTGGGACTTTTACATTTGCAAGCATTATTCCATCTTGTTCCTTTACTTTTGCAAGCATCATCCCATCTTGTTCCTTTACTTTTGCAAGCATCATCCCATCTTGTTCTATTACTTTTGCAAGCATTATCCCATCTTGTTCCTTTACTTTTGCAAGAGTCATCCCTACACTTTTTAGTTTTTTTTATTAAAACTTTTTTACTTTACTTGTTTCTGTTACTTTTTTGATCACTATCAGTTTAAAATTATCAGCTGTATTCTATGCTAGCTGTTATTTCATTTTTACAACTCTGTGAGCAGCAGTTACTAGCTAGTAGATGAGAAGGTGCATAGCCTCTATAGTCAGAGAGTCAAGGAACATGGAATGTTATTATCGGCAATCACGAAAGGTTAGAGATCGAGGTTGAGTTGACAACATGACATTTCCTAGCACTGTAATGGATGAAGAAGAGACTAACGCTGACAACTCAGTGGAACACTATGGTGATCATGGCTGGAAGACTAGTCCGCCGGGATAGCCTAAGGATTCGTGAGTAGACACGCCTAGTAGAGCCTTGTTGATGTCGATATCACGATCACAGAGGCTTCTAGCCATTTACAATGACCAACGTCCAGTTGTCAACAGCACAGAGGTCCTATAGGTACAGCTCACGCCACGTAGTGTAAGAAACCTAGCCTAGATGCCCGTCAGTAGATCGGGTAGCATCACCGTCGTCCGGTTCGCGCCTGCCGTGGGTCATAACGACAGCATAGACAGATCAGTGTTACTCAGGGTATAGTATACTGCTTGTTCATACCTCTAGGCTCTAGCTTGCGCGCTGAAGCGCCCAGAGCAGAGAGAAAGCGAGAACAGAGCTCACTTTCAAAACTGATGTGGGCGGAGTCAATGATCAGCAGCGACAAGAGGGTTAATTAATGGAGTCGCTCTAACAGCCCAAAACGGTCCAAAAACCATGTTTTTCAAGGATTACTCGCTTCTGGTAGTGTTTGATGCCTATCTAAGCACTAAGTGCACTACCCCAGATATATACACGTGCGATGGTGCAGGTTTGATAGTGATTCGTTCACTCAGGACAGCGCTAGGCTTGTCAAAAGAAGGAGAAGAAGAAGAAGAAGAAGAAGAAGAAGAAGAAGAAGAAGAAGAAGATGAACAATTCGCGTGGGCGGCGATTTTGTTTTACCTGTTTAGAAACGTTTGCCAGCTTCGCCAAAGGTATTTCCATGCTCAGAACAATTGCCTGATCAATCCTAGATGTCTGGAATTTCGATAAACGCTAAAACAGCGAAGATCTGCAACGTGCTCCCTGAGAGTCGCCATCTTGATTTTCGTCGTCGAGCAAGCAATCCCGGCGACTTTCATGGACTTCCTACAAGCGCTTACACTTCAGATTCCCTCAAAGATAGTTAAAATGCAGTAGAAACGTATAACAAAAGAGATATGTGCGAAAACTAATTTTCACACATGAGTAGCCGCCATCTTAATTCGTGGTCATCCCTACATATCATTGCCTATCGGCAATGATAATTATTACAGTATATTAATTGCACTGACAATTATAGCACATGAGGCTAAATAATAGACTGCAGAAATAAAGATAATAGTTGTCAATTTCAAATTATTGGACAAAGCTGCAGTCCACCAAATCTAGAGCAAATATGGACCAAAGAAAGATTGTGTCATTGAGTTGGTCCGTTGGAGAGTTTGGTAGAGGCTACACCAAATACAGTGTTTCTTATAAAGAGCAGCTCGATCATTTTTCCGACAATCTCAACGAAACTTAAGTCAAATATGAAGCAATTTAAAAAGAGAAGCAGCTAGCCACTTTTGTAAGTATGATTTGTGTACATGTGTGACACAATGATCATCACTATTGCAATCACTTGCACTTTTAGACACAATAATTTCAGTTGAACAAATAATCAGATACTGAATAATTTGGGATAAACTTGCAAAACTTAATACATTGTAGCATCATTCAAGTATTATGCTCATCCGAACGGTGCCTAAATCCTAAACAAATCTTAATCGCTCATTGCATAACACACCAGAGTGGACAGCAGATTATAAATCAATATTATTTTATTTCTACGAACTAGACTTCTGACAGACAATGGACTTGACAATCTCACTGCAATGATCTCGACCGCATTGTGCATGGTAATCTGTATCTAGAGTTAAACTGAACTTTAGTCAAGTTTTATTGAGTACATGCCAAGACGACTCTGTTGTAATGGATCATTTCGAATTCATTACGGTTCTATTTGTGTTACCTCTAGCAAAACGTTGCCGTGATGTGTGCCTGATCGCAGAGGATGCCGGGTCTTATCATTGTTTTTCTTTCAAGTGCAGAGTCCACTAGTTTGAAAATCACACCAGTCACTTTTACTGCAATTCCATACCAAACACCAATATCTGGTTTACAAGTAAGCATTGACTTTTTCATAAAATTTGCTCTAGTTATAATGATAGTAACATTACTGCTGTTGATACTTTGCTGTTTCAGATCAACAAAGGAAAAGACATCGAACCATATTATGAGGTATATGAAGCTAGTTTATAATTCAGATCAACACTAAAAGATAAGAGAAGTCATCTTGCTGTTTTACAAAAAATATATATGATGCATGGCACTACTCGTGACATGTGTTCATCAATGAAAATTACAGAAGCCTTGCTGAGTGACGGAGTTGGAACTGCAATAGTATCAGCAGAAACTAAACTTCAGCACCATTTCCAATGAACGGATTTCACGAACCCTCGGCGTTTGAGCACCGTTGCAAACATTGTAGAGTTAGAGTTAGCTCCTTAGTTATGGTTTGCAGAAGGAGCTTTGTAGCTAAAGCCAGCCTGTTTGCTATTGAAACTGCACTGATAACCAGAAGACAGCAAAGTGCTGACCACAACCGAGACAAGGTGTGTCAAGTGGGCGTGACCGTGAACACTGAGTAGGTAGCCATTGCTCTTGGCTTTGATAGGCTTTTTCTTGAGATGTCTACGCACCCCCCGAGCTGTCCTGCTGTTTAGATGGAATCTACAAGTACCTAGATAGTCAACTATGGGCGCGTTTGTAGTCAGGGAGGTCCAAGATGGCCGTCAAGGTGAGCCAGCCATACATAACTCGAGAACGAAAGCACTTCAGCAAAATCCACGAGTCAGATTGCAAGCCATTGTCGTGCTAAGCCTGTTCATACCTTTACCGAGTTTCAGATGTGAGCGATGGTCTCTGCAGCTCGATGGACAGAACGAATGAATGAACGAACGAACGACAGAGCAAGTACCGTAACCCTCGCGCATGCGCCGAGGGTTAATTAAGTGTCTCTCACGAAGCCCACCGAACTCAGTCTCGGCAGAACTGCATGTATTAACAACCGTCACTACCCGACCAATAAATATGATTTGGTAATTTGATAACCAATAAATATGATTTGATAATGTGTGTGAGGTACAGTTGTGCTAAGACTGCATTCCTCGTAAGACCGTGCACATGCCCGGCGCTATGGCGAGACGTTTTGAAATGCTGCTGAAGTTCAGTTTTCTGCTGTTATGTATACTGTTCCAACTCAGCAAGGCCTCTCATAGTAAATATAAATGCGTGTCCTACTGACCACTGAACATTTTTCTGTATAATAGCTTGCGGTTCCAGTACGGGCGCACTCCGTATTACCTCCTACGGACGAGTGCAGATCTGTTTGTCTAGTTACTGGCGTTATGTCTGCAGATCCTCATGGAGCTGTGTTGATGCTAAAGTTGCTTGTAGTCAGCTGGGATATACAGGACTGTTCAGTATGTATGGATAGATAATAAGTCTGATTTTATTAGTTCTATACAGGATATTATACATATGCTTCGTATTCATATTATTCAAGTTCACCAAGAGACAATCGTCGATGGCAATGTACTGGAACTGAAACAACTCTTAGCTCATGTCCATCTACTAATAGTGGATCTTGTCCATCATCACTCAATGCTCAACTGAGCTGTGGTTATCTAAGTCTAGGCACACCAACCTGTACTGATAATGATGTACGTCTGATAAATGGAATGTCTTCAAATGAGGGTAGAGTAGAAATGTGCTATCAAGGATATTGGTCTTCACTATGTAGTGTTGACCAATTTGATGCTGCTGTCGTCTGCAAACAACTTGGATATACACAATATGCCGGTAAGTAGCATCTAGTAGGTTTGTAACTTTATTATTACTATATCATCATACAGCTGGAACTCGGTTGTATAATAATTTTGGATCAAGTTCATCACTCGTTTCTTCATTGAGTTGTTCTTATGATGACAATCAAATAAATGAGTGTACAGTTAATGTAAATTTATGCCGTTCATCATCTAGCTTGTCGACCTGCTCTAGCGCAATTCGCTGCTATTGTGAGTTTATCATAATAATAATAATGATAAAATTATCACAAAATGCAGCACAAAGTACTTCCAATGCCTGCGCTGATGGGTCAGTTCGACTGGTTGGTGGTGATCTGGAACAGGAAGGAATACTAGAAATTTGTGTCAATGGATTGTGGGGAACAGTCTGTTCATCAGGATGGTCTACAATTGACTCACTGGTCGCCTGCAAGCAAATGGGTTATGATTTTGGCATATGTAAGCATACAATCATTAATTTTATTGATTATAGTATTTTTTCATAACTATACAGATGATTCAAATTTAGTTCCAGTTTCAACTTTAATAAACAGCACTGCTAGTAAACCTGTTTTCTACTCAAATGTTAATTGCCATGGATTTGAGGACACATTGTCTCATTGCACCAAAATATCATATCCTCACTTTCAATGTAATTACAACTACTACAATGGAATCTATGTCCACAGCAATGTTCGCATGCGTTGTCATGATGGTAAGTTTTATGATACTTTTTGATAAAAATGATGTCAAAAATTAATTCTAATAGATTGCAACAATGGAGACATTCGCATCACTGGTGGGCCAACTGACTCTGAAGGTACAGTGGAGATCTGCAGGAGCAGCTTGTGGGGACTAGTGAGTGACCAGGATTGGGACAATGATGATGCTCGAGTTGTCTGCAGGCAACTGGGTTTTCAAACACAAAGTAAAATGCAAACATATAATTTGCATCGTCAAAATTAATACTTATTTTCAGATGTTCATGCTGTAACTGGATCATACTATGGGAGACCAGACAAGACAGTTCACTTTAGTAATATGAATTGTACCGGAACAGAAGACAAGCTGACACAGTGTGGAAAAACAGCACTCTCTCTTACTGCTGGAAAGACCACTTATAAATCAGTAGCTGCTGCTGGAGTGTCATGCCATGGGCCTCCTGTTACAGAGCCACCTTGCATTCCTCCGTCAACACTTGCATCTCCTCCTGTCTGTACTAATGGTCAGATACAGCTTATTGGAGGACAGACAGCAGCTGAGGGAATACTGCAGTATTGCTACAATGGACAATGGTCTCATTTCTGTACCTTGCAACCACAGGAAGCTACAATAGCTTGCATACAGATGGGATACACTCATATAGGTAATATAACCTGACATTACTATTGTGTTAGCATACATTGAACCATTCCAGAAGCTGCTTGATGGAAGATTTGGCTCCAGTAACAATAACTACAGCCACTTTCAAAACATCACATGCAGCAGCTCTGCGATGGCTCTAGGTACCTGTACTGTGAATGGAGCTGACTGCTTGCCATCGTGCAATCCCATCGGAATCAGATGCTACGGTTAAAAAAATTACGTATGAATTTAACAGTAACTTATTTTATTTTTTACAGATTCTGGAAGCTGTGTGGAAGGCATGGTCAGACTAGTAGGGGTTATTCAACAGGAAGGGAGAGTAGAAGTGTGCAGTAATGGAGTGTGGGGAGGTATCTGTGATCAAAACTGGGATCAAACTGATGCTCATGTAGTCTGCCAACAAATGGGATATGCTGAATTAGGTATTTCATCAGATTTTTTCATGATTATTCACAGTCCTGCTCGACAATGAATATTCAAAATTGTCAATGATTATATTACGCTTGTTTTTCATGAATTTAATTTCTGTTCTGTTTGTTTTGACAGAGCCAATTGCATTCCACAATTCCTATTTTGGTGATGGGTATGGTCCTATCATATATTCAAATGTGTCCTGCGGTGGCTGGGAGCAGAGGGTTGCAGACTGTACTAAAACTACCTACCCTGCATTCACTTGCTCTCGTGAACAAACAGCTGGAGTGCTCTGTGGAGACCGTAAGTGGTTGTTCTCATTAGCAGAATGCATATTCATAGATGCTCTCTACAGACTGCAATGATGGGGACATTCGTCTAGTGGGTGGGGTATCAAGGTATGAAGGCACTGTTGAAATCTGTTTCGGTAACCTCTGGGGACTGATTGCACAAACTGGCTGGGGAGACAGTGATGCTCAAGTAGCGTGCAGACAGCTGGAATATAACAGTGAAGGTATATACCAACATTATATGAGGAAGAGCAAAATGATTCATGTCATGACTAGATGCTGTGTCGTATCTAAACTCTCACTTTGGCAAGCCCAACAAGACCATACAGTCTAGTGGTGTGTCTTGCCTTGGAAATGAGCAGACTCTAATAGACTGCACAATGACTACCTATGAACTGAATACTGGAAAGGCACTGCTGAGCAATGTTGATGTGGTTGGAGTATCATGCAAACCAGATCTTTGCCGCGATAATCCAACTCAAGCTCCTGCATGTAGTGTTAGTGGCAGTATTCAGCTTACTGATGGAAGTAAAGGACAACTGGAGTACTGCTATGATGGCTCATGGACAGCAGCTTGCTCTGTTGGTTTGTCTGAAGCTACTGTGGCTTGTAGGCAACTGGGCTATGCTGACAATGCCTGTATGTATAAAGCATTCCCTATTGTGTTAGGCTAATATGTGATTATAATTACAGGGGCTACAACTATCACCAGTGAAACACCTGCTACTAATGTGAGTTACTTTATGAACTTCACTTGTACTGGGACTGAGCCAGATATGAATGGATGCTCAAATGAGAAGATTTGCTCAACTTGTTCAAGTAACAGAATTCAATGCTATGGTGTGACATCATTTGGTCATAAAAATTTAACAATGCACATAATTATTTTTATAGATGACAGCAGTCCATGTATTGAAGGGTCTATTAGACTGGCTGATGGATCAACCAACAAGAATGGCAGAGTTGAAGTGTGCTATAATGGTGTATGGGGCAGTATATGTGGAAGTGGGTGGAGTCTACCAGATGCTATTGTAGTTTGCAATCAACTTAAACTGACAAACGGAAGTAAGCGAGTTTGTAATGTCATGTGACATATTTACTTGCAAGCAGGTGTGGTTGCTGTAACAAATTCTCCATTTGGACAAAGCACTTTACCGATTGTATACTCTGATGTAACATGTTCTGGTTCAGAAACAAATATTTTGGAGTGTGGTAGAAAACTGCACGGCACATTTGAGTGCCCAACTGACAATACTGCTGGAGTAATATGCAGTGATGGTGAGTCGTATTATACAGGATCATTACATGCTGTACATATTGTATCTAGTTTGCTCTAATGGTGATGTTCGTCTGGTTGGGGGAGCAGTCAAGACAGAGGGCACAGTGGAGGTTTGCTCAAGATCACTATGGGGTGCAATAGCAGCTGAAGGATGGACAGCCATAGATGCTGCTATAGTGTGCAAACAGCTTCGATATCCCTCAGAAGGTATTCACTAATATCGTGCACATAACTTTTAAAATGATTCATTCTTTTAATTAGGAGCTATGCCAACCTCGAGTTTTAGAGAATTAAGCATTCTAGTCCACATGACTAATGTAGAATGTGATGGTATTGAGAGTACAGTATTCGACTGCAGTTCAGATACAATTTCAAACAACATTCTTGATCGTGTTAATGTGGCTGGAGTGATATGTAAAAATTCTACTGTAGCAACGACTGCTCGTCCAACACCAACTAGTGGTCCCGCCATTGCTGGGGTAGTTAGCGGAGTATCAGAGATCATACCACTAGCTGCGTTTGTTGGTATCTTGGCTATTTTCATGATTATTATTGGTGGAATTGTCATTGTACTGTAAGCAACAATTTGTAATACATGCTTAGCAAATTTTAATATTCTTTTAATTTAGGCTGGTAGTTATCATGAGAAGGACACAAAAGACCAAAATTAGTGGAAGCGATGAGGATGGAAAAGCAGCTTTACTAAAACTGGAAGACGTTCACAATCCTGTCTTTGGAATTCAGAATGATTAACTACCTAGTGATACAAACCATTATGGTTACCGCACCCCTTTATACATGTAACATGCTGTTATTGTATCAACTGCATACATTCTTAGCTCAGGAAACAGTTAGTATTAGTTGTATATTGTATTGTATATGTAAAGCAAAGAAAATAGAACCAGGCTGTACAGCTTCTAAATTATCTCTCTGATAGTAGTGATGCTATTATTTGCTGTCCTTAACAGTATTAACATTGTATTAACTACTGGGGTGTTAAAACGTCATTTAAATAGTACACCCTAACGGGGTATAAAGACAAAATTTTGGGTTTTGAAGTATGCATTTGATACTACGTATTAGTCAACTTAAAACTTATTATAATCACAGAATATTAAAACACTTCACCGCCACCGATCATCTCGCTGCATGGACTAATGGTAGTAGCTTTGCATTGCATAGTTAGTTATTGCACATGCGCCAAGTTCTAGCTGCCCGCAAAGATTCAAAAAGGTCAATGAACACCATACAAAATGGGTGCCATGCAGGAAGTACAGCTGTTTTATTATTACTCCTTGCAACAGCCACAAAAGCGTAAAGCATAATTAGTGCCTTCTTTGATACGTTGCGCAATTGAGATTGAGTCAATTATAATTAAATTCCTCGCCTCTTAATATGTGCAACTGGTCAGCTTTGCCAGCATTCTGTAATGACAGATTAAAAAAATAACTATAATTATTAAACTATGATGTCACATGTTGTCATGACCATATTAAGTGACCTCGTGCTGTGTATCACAATCTCTCTCACCACTCTGTTGTACTGCTAATCACGAGTATTTTGTGAAAAGATAGTATATTTCATTACAATTCCTTCACGCAATTGCTAAAGAGAGTCACACTTTAAAGTTAATAACAATCATACAGTGTCTGGAGCAGTCAACAATAAACTAGGTTAGTGCTCAGCAAAAAGATAACAATTGATACTGACCTGTGATAAGAATACAGTGAAAAGACACTTAGCTAACATTGTTTCCAATCAAAATATAATGACAAGTAAACAGTGTATTGACCAAGTCAATATGAGAACAGTACTATTGATCCTCTAGCAGTGAGCAACCTGTTGGCACTAGAATCAGATCTAGAAAGATAACTCATCAGAATAATGCAGTGTATAATAGTTGCACTAACAATAGCACAATCATGAGACTAAATATTGGACTTCGATTTGTCAGCATGATTAGAGAAAAGAATATTTTGATAGTTGTCAATTTCAAATTATTGGACAAAGCTGCAGTCCAACAAATCAAGAGCAAAATACGGACCATAGAAAGACTTGTCATTGAGTTGGATAGTTTGGTAGAGGCTACACCAAATACATAGTTTGTTATAAAGAGCAGATCAATAATTTTTCCGACAATCTCAACGAAAATGTAAAGCAAATTAAAATTAGAAACAGCTAGCCCTTTAATGAGAAGCAGCTAGCCCTTTAATTCCACTTTAATTTGTATAAGTATGATTTGTGTGTGACACAATGATCGTCACTATTGCAATCACTTCAAATACTAAGAATAAATGGAAATAATTATTTCAAAGATCAGGGAATGATAAGCAAACAGTCTAAATTTATTTTAGACACAATAACTTCAGTGTGAACCTAATTTCAGTTGAACAAAAACATCAGACACTAAATAATTTGGGAGAATTCATTACGAACTTGCAAAACTTGCAACATTCAAATATGCTCGTCTAAACAAATATTAATTGCATAACAGACAGCTGATTATTATTTACTTTTCGAAGACAGACAATGGACTTGACAATCTGATTGCACTGATCTTGACCACATTGTGCATGGTAATCTGTATTAAGAGTACTGAAGGCAACAAACTTTAGTCAAGTTCTATTTTGATACATCAAGCAAAAAGTTGCCGTCAAGTGTGAACTAATCACACTTGAGGATGCCGGGTCCTATCATCATCAAAAATTGAAGTTAATAGGTGTTCTTTCAAGATCAAGTCCATGCACTAGTTTGAAAATCACAGCAGTCAGCGATTCCACACCAAACACCACGCTATATTGCTGTTTCAGATCAACAAAGGTAAATACATTGAACTATTATGAAGTATGAAGCTAGTTTATAATTCAGATCAACACAGAATGAGAAGTCATCTTGCTGTTTACAAAAATTAATTAATGATGCATAGCACTGACATGTGTAGCATTGAATAGCGTTCAACAATGAATAATTACAGAATCCATGTCCAGTGACTTGGAACTGCAACAGTATAATAATATTAGCAGAAAACAAGCCGGCTAGCTAAAGTTCACCGGTATGGCAGATTTCCACTAGCGTCTTTCACGAAGCCTGAACTCAGTCTCGGCAGAAACGTATTAACAACCGTCACCACCCAACCAATAAATATGATTTGATAACTATTTATAAATATGATTTTATAATGTGTGTGTGGTACAGTTGTGCTCAGTAAGACTGCATTCTTCGTACTGAAGACTGTGCCGCTATGGCGAGACGTTTGGAAATGCTGCTGAAGTTCGGTTTTCTGTTGATATGTATACTGTTCCAACTCAGCAAGGCCTCTCACAGTAATTATAATATCACATAGCTGCTTGTGTGTCCCACAGACTACAGAACATTTTTCTGTATAATAGGTTGCAGTTCCGGGAGTACGGGCGCACTCCGTATTACCTCCTACGGACGAGTGCAGATCTGTTTGTCTAGTTACTGGCGTTATGTCTGCAGATCCTCATGGAACTGTAATGATGCTAAAGTTGCTTGTCGTCAGCTGGGATATACTGGACTGTTCAGTATGTACGGCTAGATAATAAGTCTGATTTTTATTATAAAATTATACAGGATATTATCCATATACTTCGTATTCATCTTATTCAAGTTCACCAAGAGACAATCGTCAATGGCAATGTACTGGGAGTGAAACAACTCTTAGCTCATGTCCATCTACTAATAGTGGATCTTGTCCATCATCATACAATGCTGAATTGAGCTGTGGTTATCTAAGTCTAGGCACACCAACTTGCACCGATAATGATGTACGTCTGATAAATGGAATGTCTTCAAATGAGGGCAGAGTGGAAATGTGCTATCAAGGCTATTGGTCTTCAATATGTAGTGTTGACCAATATGATGCTGCTGTCGTCTGTAAACAACTTGGATATACACAATATGCTGGTAAATAGCATCTATAATGTAGGTTTGTAGCTTTATTATCACTATCATCATGCAGCTGGAACTCGGTTGTATACTAATTTTGGATCAAGTTCATCACTCGTTTCTTCATTGAGTTGTTCTTATGATGACAATCAACTAAATGAGTGTACAGTTAATGTAAATTTATGCCGTTCATCATCTAGCTTGTCGACCTGCTCTAGTGCAATCCGCTGCTATTGTGAGTTTATCATAATAATAATAATGATGATAAAATTATCATAAAATGCAGCACAAAGTAATTCCGATGCCTGCACTGATGGGTCAGTTCGACTGGTTGGTGGTGATCTAGAACAGGAAGGAATACTAGAAATTTGTGCCAATGGATTGTGGGGAACAGTCTGTTCATCAGGATGGTCTACAATTGACTCACTGGTCGCCTGCAAGCAAATGGGTTATGATTTTGGCATATGTAAGCATACAATTAATTTTATTAAAAATTATATTATTTTTCATAATTATACAGATGATTCAACCTTAATTCCAGTTTCAACTTTAATAAACAGCACTGCTAGTAAACCTGTTTTCTACTCAAATGTTAATTGCCATGGATTTGAGGACACATTGTCTCATTGCACCAAAATATCATATCCTCACTTTCAATGTAATTACAACTACTACAATGGAATCTATGTCCACAACAATGTTCGCATGCGTTGTCATGACGGTAAGTTTTATGATACTTTTCGATAAAAATGATGTCAAAAATTAATTCTAACAGATTGTAACAATGGAGACATTCGCATCACTGGTGGGCCAGCTGACTCTGAAGGCACAGTGGAGATCTGCAGGAGCAGCTTGTGGGGACTAGTGAGTGACCAGGATTGGGAAAATGACGATGCTCGAGTTGTCTGCAGGCAACTGGGTTTTCAAACACAAAGTAAAATGCAAACATATAATTTGCATCGTCAAAATTAATACTTATTTTCAGATGTTCATGCTGTAACTGGATCATACTATGGGAGACCAGACAAGACAGTTCACTATAGTAATATGAATTGTACTGGAACAGAAGACAAGCTGACACAGTGTGGAAAAACAGCACTCTCTCTTACTGCTGGAAAGACCACTTATAAATCAGTAGCTGCCGCTGGAGTGTCATGCCATGGACCTCCTGTTACAGAGCCACCTTGCATTCCTCCATCAACACTTGCATCTCCTCCTGTTTGTACTAATGGTCAGATACAGCTTATTGGAGGACAGACAGCAGCCGAGGGAATACTGCAGTATTGCTACAATGGACAATGGTCTCATTTCTGTACCTTGCAACCACAGGAAGCTACAATAGCATGCATACAGATGGGATACACTCATATAGGTAATATAACCTGACATTAACATTGTGTTAGCATACATTGAATCATCGCAGAAGCTGCTATATTTACTGATGGAAGATTTGGCTCCAGTAACAATAACTACAGCCACTTTCAAAACATCACATGCAGCAGCTCTGCGATGGCTCTAGGTACCTGTACTGTGAATGGAGCTGACTGTTTGCCATCGTGCAATCCCATCGGAATAAGATGCTATGGTTAAAAAATTTGTGTCACATATGAACAGTAATTTATTTTATTTATTTGTTGCAGATTCTGGGAGCTGTGTGGAAGGCATGGTCAGACTAGTCGGGGTTATTCAACAGGAAGGGAGAGTGGAAGTGTGCAGTAATGGAGTGTGGGGAGGTATCTGTGATCAAAACTGGGATCAAACTGATGCTCATGTAGTCTGCCAACAAATGGGATATGCTGAATTAGGTATTTCATCAGATTTTTTCATGTTATTCACAGCCCTGCTCGACAATGAATATTCAAAATTGTCAATGATTATTATTATTACGCTTGTTTTTCATGAATTTAATTTCTGTTCTCTTTGTTTTGACAGAGCCAATTGCATTCCACAATTCCTATTTTGGTGATGGGTATGGCCCTATCATATATTCAAATGTGTCCTGTGGTGGCTGGGAGCAGAGGGTTGCAGACTGTGCTAAAACTACCTACCCTGCATTCACTTGCTCTCGTGAACAAACAGCTGGAGTACTCTGTGGAGACCGTAAGTGGTTGTTCTCATTTGAAGAATGCATATTCATAGATACTTTCTATAGACTGCAATGATGGGGACATTCGTCTAGTGGGAGGGGCGTCCAGGTATGAAGGTACTGTTGAAATCTGTTTCGGTAACCTCTGGGGACTGATTGCACAAACTGGCTGGGGAGACAGTGATGTTCAAGTAGTGTGCAGACAGCTGGAATATAACAGTGAAGGTATATATACTAACATTATATGAGGAAGAGCAAAATGATTCATGTCATGACTAGATGCTGTGTCATATCTAAACTCTCACTTTGGCAAGCCCAACAAGACTATACAGTCTAGTGGTGTTTCTTGCCTTGGAAATGAGCAGACTCTAATAGACTGCACAATGACTACCTATGAACTGAATACTGGCAAGGCACTGTTGAGCAATGTTGATGTGGTTGGAGTATCATGCAAACCAGATCTTTGCCGCGATAATCCAACTCAAGCTCCTGCATGTAGTGTTAGTGGCAGTATTCAGCTTACTGATGGAAGTAAAGGACAACTGGAGTACTGCTATGATGGCTCATGGACAGCAGCTTGCTCTGTTGGTTTGTCTGAAGCTACTGTGGCTTGTAGGCAACTGGGCTATGCTGACAATGCCTGTATGTATAAAGCATTCCCTGTTGTGTTAAGCTAAATTAATATATGATTATAATTACAGGGGCTACAACTATCACCAGTGAAACACCTGCTACTAATGTGAGTTACTTTATGAACTTCACTTGTACTGGGACTGAGCCAGATATGAATGGATGCTCAAATGAGAAGATTTGCTCAACTTGTTCAAGTAACAGAATTCAATGCTATGGTATGAAATCATTTGGTCATATAAATTTAACAATGCACATAATTATTTTTATAGATGACAGCAGTCCATGTATTGAAGGCTCTATTAGACTGGCTGATGGATCAACCAACAAGAATGGCAGAGTTGAAGTGTGCTATAATGGTGTATGGGGCAGTATATGTGGAAGTGGCTGGAGTCTACCAGATGCTATTGTAGTTTGCAATCAACTTAAACTGACAAACGGAAGTAAGCAAGCTTGTAGTGTCATGCATGTAACATATTTACTCCCAAACAGGTGTGGTTGCTGTAACAAATTCTCCATTTGGACAAAGCACTTTACCGATTGTATACTCTGATGTAACATGTTCTGGTTCAGAAACAAATATTTTGGAGTGTGGTAGAAAACTGCACGGCACATTTGAGTGCCCAACTGACAATACTGCTGGAGTAATATGCAGTGATGGTGAGTCGCATTATACAGGATCATTACATGCTGTACATAATTATTGTATCTAGTTTGCTCTAATGGTGCTGTTCGTCTGGTTGGGGGAGCAGTCAAGACAGAGGGCACAGTGGAGGTTTGCTCAAGATCACTATGGGGTGCAATAGCAGCAGAAGGATGGACAGCCATAGATGCTGCTATAGTGTGCAAACAGCTTCGATATCCCTCAGAAGGTATTCACTAATATCGTGCACATAACTTTTAAAATGATTCATTCTTTTAATTAGGAGCAATGCCAACCTCGAGTTTTAGAGATTTAAGCATTCTAGTCCACATGACTAATGTAGAATGTGATGGTATTGAGAGTACAGTATTCGACTGCAGTTCAGATACAATTTCAAACAACATTCTTGATCGTGTTAATGTGGCTGGAGTGATATGTAAAAATTCTACCATAACAACGACTGCTCGTCCAACACCAACTACTGGTCCAGCCATTGCTGGGGTAGTTAGCGGAATATCAGAGATCATACCACTGGCTGCGTTTGTTGGTATCTTGGCTATTATCATGATTATTATTGGTGGAATTGTCATTGTACTGTAAGCAACAATTTTGTAATACATGAATAGCAAATTTTAATTTTCTTTCAATTTAGTCTGGTAGTCATCATGAGAAGGACAAAGAAGGCCAAAATTAGTGGAAGCGATGATGATGGAACAGCAGCTTTGCTAAAACTGCAAGACGTCCACAATCCTACCTTTGGAATGCAGAATGATTAACTGCCTAGTGATACAAACCATTATAATATATAATTATGGTTACCATAATATTATACATCAGTGTAACATGTTGTTATTATATCAACTGCATAGCTAAAGTGCGAATGGAACAGTTATTATTAGTTGCACATTGTACTGTATATTCTTATAATTTTATGTAAAGCAGAGAAAATAGAACCAGCTTCTAAATTATCTCTCTGATGTTAGTAATGCTATTGTTTGCTGTCATTAACAGTATTGACTACACCGTTGAAAATTAAAATGTCATTTTAATAGTGCACCCTATGGGGGGTGTAAAGACATAATTTTGGGTTTTGAAGTTCGTATATCATTTGACAATCTGAAACTTATTCTAATCAGAGAATGTTACCTCCACTGATCATCTCGCTGCATGGACTAATGGTGGTAGTTTTGCATTGCATAGCTGGATAGAGCACATGCGCCAAGTTCTAGCTCCCCTCAATGAACACCATACAAAATGGCTGCCTGAAGTACAGCGGTTATATTACTCTTTGCAAAAGGGAAAAGCATGATCTATGGCTTCATGATTCAGATTGAGCCAATTAATTTTATCAATAAATAAATTTTATGTGGAACCAGTCTATTGCTCTGGTGATAGTGTACATGTATTTAGGTGTATGCCCTTGTGATTTATATTGGTGACCACAAGAGAAAAAAATCATAACAATCTTAACTATGAAGTGTTCAGCAGTGAAACTTGAACAGTCAATTGTGTTTATATTGTGTATTGGTCATAGTATGTGTGGGCTCTATAGTCAGTTGTCTCATCATCTCTCCCACCGGTACTGATGGCAGCTCATCATCATCCTCTCCATCATGACTACTACCACCATCATGACTACTACCACCCTCATGCCTGGGATCTGCATGGATAGAGAAAAACAATTTCACATGCAGTTTGTAAAGTAAAAACTCACACAGTAATTATTTTTACAACTGTCTAAACAACACCAGGAGTGTATCTACAAGGGTGCTTTCATGCTCAAGCACCCCCCTTAGCAAGATATTCGCTATGAAAGCAGTTGCTATGTCACTAATAATGTTCATAAAATCTGGGCTGGACTCATCAGTGCTGTCAAAAACCACATGTCTCTTGTCAGTGTAGGCAAAGTGCTGAATACACAATTACAGAGTGTGAGCACCCTCCTTATTCCTGGATATGGCACTGTTTAAACACATGTGTGAATAAACCAAACTACAAAATGTGAACATGAAACACAATGTAAGATAAAAACAGGAAGGACAACCACAGTAAACCATCTATGCAGTCTCTTTGTCTGGTACAAGTCATCTACAGTAATAATTTGTAGCAGGAGAAGCAAATAGACACAAAGCATGGTACACTCCGGAATACTTTTGAAAACGGAGACCAAATGGAGACTTGGAAAACGGAGACATGTAAATCATATGTGTAAGCACAAAAGCACATGTGTCAATCACACATGTAGACACATATTTTTTTATATGAGCACATCTCAGCCTTCATACTCGCAGAGAATACTAGCACGAGCCATGAAACGATATCTATTAGCTCGCGTGCGTGTCACATTACTTTACACACAAATTTTCTACACGGGTATGCTACGTTCGACACTCTTCTTATTATAAACTGTTAGTCACAGAAAATGCTAGAAGAACTCCCAAACTATCTGTTTCAGTTCACTGTACTTTAGTAAGAGTACCTTTATAAATCTTTATCTAACTTGTACGACAGCTTTCCAGAAGTTGTTAAGTCTCTTTCTTCTGACAGTCAGTACACATCTGATTGAACACAGTGAATTCAACAATGAAGGTTTGTTCCAGTATAGCAGCATCGATCACCTGAGATAAGATAATAACAATAAAATACAAACAGAAATAACAATCATTATTCTGGTTATATTTTGTAATTTCAAGCCCAAACGAAACACAGTGAACTGAAATCAATGAATTTTTATCAAGTGATAATCAATAAATACAACAAGAAATTAAAAAGATTTCTATCGAAATCAAAAGGATGTAGTGATGAAGAAATCTACTACTGGTCCACAATGTAAACCAACAAGGAACAACCATGGAATGGTAACACGATTGACTTGCTAACAGACCATAGATCCCTACATCAGTGGCTGCTGTGGATGACTATAGCTAGTTTAGCTAGTTGCTGTTGACTGACACATGATGTGCATTGAATTGAATTCAGCTTGTGACAAAAATATCGATCTTATGTACAGCCACTGATGTAGGGATCTATGGTCTGTTAGCAAGTCAATCGTGTTACCATTCCATGGTTGTTCCTTGTTGGTTTACATTGTGGACCAGTAGTAGATTTCTTCATCACTACATCCTTTTGATTTCGATAGAAATCTTTTTAATTTCTTGTTTGTGTCCTTTTTTCTTTTTCAGTGAAGTGCAGTCAATATTATGCATGTACTGAGCCGTCTTTGTTTCTACCATTAGTTTACTTTTACTGTTGTTGATGCCTTTTCTTTATAATTATTACAGCTAAAAATATTATTGATTGTCATATCAGCTCGCCTACGCATACATGCAGTGCACACGAGCCCCGCCCACACTTGCTTGTAGACACGGAGGACAGGTTACAATAATCTGGCAAGCGCAGAATAGTGATCCTACACGAGCTTACCGTTCTTCGAAGACTCCAGACAAATAAATTATGTGTTCTCTGTGATTGATACGGCGCGGCGATACTCAAGCTAGTGCTTGGTCACGTGCGCTAACAACTGCTTGGTCACGTGCGTATTGCGCAATCACAATAATGGCGTCTAACACTTAGCTGACAATGGATCACGATCGAGAAGTCGCGGAATTTATATCACCGTTTCGCTAAAAACTAAGTTCGAAAGGCACCTGCCAGGAGAATTTCACGACTGTTCGTGGGTGTTTTAGTCTCGGCACTGCTCGCATAAAGGCGCTAGGCGCGCTGAAGAAAGAAGAAGAAAGAAGAAGACGAAGATGACGAAACTCGATTTTCACCGTTTCCAGGTTCGTCACTTTAGTAACAATTCCGAGCGATCTCCTTGCTACTGCAAGATGGGGCAACGCTAGAGAGCAGATCTAAGTGTTTTTGGACGTTTAAAATTCATCACAAAGCGGATTATCAGCGTTTGAACGCTAATACATGTATGTAGCCGCCATCTTGTTTTCTCGTTCATCCCTACATAGGGAGTCACTACCGTGACTCCCTAATACACTATAAGAGAGTATTGTATTCATAAAAATTAATATTTTCAAATTGAAAATTTTAAACGAACTTTGGCTATCGTTCATCAGTCATAGCAAGTTTCACCAATTGTGGAGCGAAAAGCTAGTGAAGACTAAGCACGATCGATTGTGGAGGTTTTTTCTTCAGTTGCATCGTACTAAAGATAACTGATCGTGCTTAGTCTTGGACGAGCTTGTCGTTCCGCAATGGGTATATTGCTATGTGGCCGAAAATTGCTATGATCGATGACTAGACAAATTTCAAACTGGAGCGCTGTCTCATGAGCCAAATGAGAATAGCTACTTGCAAAACTTTTGACTCGGAATCCCGTTTAATTTAAGTAGTTGAGTGTGAGAACTTTTACTAGGATTGAAGAAAAGACTCAACAACTCTACACCTGCTTAAGTTTGATAGATTCTCATAAGGTTATTTACGCTGCAGAGAAATGCGGTCTAAGTATATTTAGCTTCAAAAGATACTCAACCACTTTGGGTCGGTGAACTAAGAGCTGAGTTGATATTCTTGACACGAATCATAATAAATATAGGTTATACCATGAAAAGGAGGGCAATACGGGATTTAAATCACCGCGGAAACCGATAGTATAGACGACCCGAGCGCGAAGCGTGAGGGCGTCTATTTCGGTTTCCAAGGTGATTTTAATCCAGTATTGCCCGACTGTTTCATGCAATAAGGTATTTATACCATACTGCGCTCTCAGGTAAGCTTCCCAAGACTACCAAGCACTGAAACAAGCCCTCTACTGTTGCGAGAAGCCAGTAGTGTCGCCGTTTCCATCATCGAGCGACAATCGTGTAAGAGCGCGTCGTTTGAATTCATAAGTTAGTGACGACGCTTCAGTTTACTATCTTCCAGCCGTGTAGAAGCGCGACTTTGGGTCTCACTAGAAGCGCTAAAGCATGGAGAAGCTAACTACGAAGTGTAAGTGCGTGAATCAAATCTTTTTCCAAGCTACGACAGTATAACTATTTTGTTCACAACGGGTCCATTCTGCGGTGTGATAAGTGAAATTGGAGGTGTAATAAGTGAACTGGGAGGTATAATAAGTGAAATAAATCACCTCGTTTTGAGCAATCTGATTGATCAGAAACATTGAAGTATGGTATAATTATGTTTATTAGGAGTATTTTTGTGAACTACACATATCACTTCTCCTTGACTGGACACCTCGATCTTCCTGACCATAGCCGCCAGAAGACAGCAACTAGCAGGGTTAGTGATGATGCACTAGGGGAAAGAGTCGTGCAACAAACACTTTTCTGCTATTGGGATTCATAATCGCTGGAGGAATTCACTATTGATAATGACTTTTTAGACTCCTCTCTGCAAAAGGCAGATATGATGTTAAGATTATGTTGAAAGAAATATTTGTTAGCATAGTCCAAGATGGTACAAGAGCTGTGTTCAGTTTTATGCATGACAGGTAGCCTCGTCCCCAGGCCCCGCCTACCAAAGCTGATGAAAGGGCCTGGTACCCACTGTGTACGCATGCGCCGGAATTCACGGAATTCTAGAAATCACCAGATATTTCCGTTCGTGGTCGCTATACTTTACGTCACTGAAGTTAGTGGAGCAGATCTCGATGCTACTATATTGTATGCACTCCAGTGTATCGGATGTTCATATTTGACACCAAAGCCAGAACAGTTAGAAGTGAGCCATGTATATGAAGGCCGTGATGTTTTCGTGTGGCTACCTACTGGATATTGTGCTATCAAGTTTTTACCATTTGTTTTCGACCATAAGTACAGTCGTACTGACAGCTTAGTAGTAGTTGTCTCTCAGTTGGTGTCTCTAATGGTTGACCAGGTGGATGGCTTACGGCAAAAGGGAGTGAAAGCTGCAATAATATCGCCCGTAGGCAAATACGTCACATAAATAATTATCATCTAACAACATCATTGCAATTAAAGTTCCATGACTAATAGACGCATGCGCACACAGTGCGTACCAGGCCCTCTCCTCAGCTTTGGGAGGCGGGGCCTGGGGACGAGGCTAGCAAGACAGGGGCAATTCACTGCAGATAAAAGTATTTGTTCACATAGCAACCTGCTACCAATAATTCTCAGACATCCCACAACAACGGCTTTGGGACCAAGCGATAATGTTGAATTTTTCAGGATTGTGTCAAAACTTGGGCAATTAGACCCTGATGCTTTCAGAGCTCTCGACGCAACATCAAAGTCATTACTTTTATCAAGTATCTTTTGTGATGATGAGGAGGAATACTGTGTTCTTGAATTCGATGTAAGAACTTCTTCAGAGATCAATTGCCCCTCTTTATCATACTACAGCATACACACACGTACTCGCACAGCTACAGGAGCACTTGGAGCACAGAGCCAGCTACAAATTCGTGGGTGGTAGGGTAGACAAGAAGTTTGACCAATTTAAGCAGGATCTAGTCGGTAAAGATAAACGATCCTTCGACTATACCAAGAGATGCTGGTTCCAGTTAATTGTTTCAACAAGCGGAGAGGGCACCCTTGTTGCAATTATCAATCCAGCAGAAACTGCTGATGATCAATACATCAACTCTAAAGATGCGTTGAGTCCCCTAATTGATCTCTTGCTAGTGCAAAATTGTCCTTATTCAGCTGATGCACAACAATCAATCAAATCAGACCTAAAGTCTTCTAAAAGAGCTGCACTTCATGAGAAAGCAACATCTCTACCAGAATCCCTACCTGAAGGTTTAAGATTAGTAGTAAATTAGATAAGTCCTTTAGTGGCTTACTGAGGATGAAATTTTTTTCACATAGTCCCAAGGATTCTTGCGTTGGTAGTGACGAGCAATTTCGCGCCTGAAATCACTCTGGAATCACTGCTCCAATTCTCAAACAGAAGAATAATCACTGCAAAGGTAGCTAACAATGTTACTGTAGCTACTAGATGCAAGAAGTCAGCACAAACTGAACACGTACAAACCGAAAACCGAATGTTGAACAGTTTGAGGTGATTTCTTGCATCTAGTAGCTACAGTAACATAGTTAGCTAACATGTTGGCATGGTCTCATGGTCTCAGTTGCAGGTGGAGTGAAGGCAGGCATCACAGACATTCTGACATTGTCTGCAGAGCCCTTTCCTCAGCCCATGTTCCAGCTCTTTTGGAGCCTACTGGCCTGTCTCGCAGCGATGGAAAGCATCCTGATGGAGTGCCCATGTTCCAGCTCTTTTGGAGCCTACTGGCCTGTCTCGCAGCGATGGAAAGCATCCTGATGGAGTTACAATTACGTTTGTTAATTGGCGACTCTCAAAGAGCAAGTCAGTTGCAGATCTTTGCTGTTTTAGGGTTTATCAAGATTCTAGACATCATCTTGTTTGTAAGAATGGCTGATGGACAACGTAAAGTAAGTACTGGTTTAAATAGTCTCCGAGAGTGGCATAACCTCTGTATTGTATTACAGGATATTTACTATGTTGTAAACATGCAATGTCCTGTTAGAAGCAATTCAAAAGTTGACGTTGAAGAAAATGGAAAGTTTCGGATGGTGTGCTACTGCAATGATTTAAAGGAGAACTACTACATGTATGATTATGATGACACCAGCTTGATCAGGGCTTCGGAAGCAGAAATGTGTCACTTCCTTTGCTCAGTAACACCTGTTGATGTTGACAAAATATTTGCACCAGCAGGAAGATTTCAAATCCGTTCAAAAATCGCACTTATGCATGTCGACGAACACACTTCTCTTGTGAAGAATGCTATAGAAGAAGCAAAAGAACTTGCTTCAAAGAATGAGTCCATCCCAACAGTATTAGGCCCAATGAAGGCTTTGATGAGTGCTAAACTTACTATTTTGAAAGTAAAAGAACTACCTTTGAACGAGTTTATTGCAAATCAAATACAAGCAGTGGCAGGAGGTCTTGGATATGTGGTAGAAACTAATAAGTCTAAACTCTTTAAAACAGACCCGAAAAAATTCAACCTTAGCAGATTCCAGATTCCTTAGCAGACCTATTTGTCAGGACTGCTATGTGGTAGACGACAAGGCTAAGCTAGTAGTTGGAACTAGCGAAAACAAAACTGGTGATACTGGAGAGCAAGACTTAAAGATTTTTTTCCATTTATAATGGTTAATGGTACCATTCCTGTTACTATTGAAGCACCAAGTGTGGAAAGTTCAGTGATCAGAAACATCCTCTCGGAAATAGTAGATCTAGATGATATTGTTCTAGATATTGGAGATCTCAGGAATGCCATTGCTGACGTTTATTTATCGAAATTAGTAAAATTTATCAGCAGCAGACGAAGAACAAACCTTAAGAGTGGAATGTTTACAGTCAAGGATTTGACTGGCAGAAGGGTGTCAACCCAAGCTTATTTGGGACAAAGGGTAGCACATTCAGGCAACATGTCTTCATATAAAGAGCAAGCATTGTGCTGTTAAGATATAGTCAAATACTTCTCAAATACTGCATTAAATGTTAGAGGCTTAGAGCTACTTTCTATCAGAAGATTATAGCTGACAGGCGAATTAATTATCTTCCTTTAATTCTCCAGCTGTAACACGTAGTGTCTTGAAAGAAAAAATAATAAAATGCCAACCGGATTTTGAGGAGTCTAGCAACCGAAATAATCAGTATTATGTGAGGAAATATTCCCATTGCTACAATTATATAGGAAGACCAGTCAAGTCCTAGATTGCATGTGAGATCCATCATACTATCAATAAAACCAACTAACAAATGTAAAGTAAAAAATGTTTTAACAAAAACTAAAAGTGATGGGATGACGCTTGAAAAAGGAAAGGAACAAGATGAATAGTGCTTGCAAAAGTAAAAATCCCACATCTGCGGCTTAATTCTGTGATGACCCGCAACAAATACGGAATCCTCCTCCCATACCATTTACAACCGTCAATTACTTCATCGAACAGTGTCCTCCAAACACTTTACCAATTGTCAACAAAACCATTATTATCAATACAACCAAACTCAACTAACAAAGATTGCAAAGCTGCTAAGAAAGCCTCTGAATCACCTGTCGAAACACTTGCATTACACTTCAATTCTCCTGACTTGAACACTCTCAGTCATGTCGAGTATTGTGCATCACAAGATGAATAATGAAATTCGGAATTGGAAAGAATTGCCTGATATGCAAACAAATATTACAAATATTAATAATTCAGGACCTCCTGAAGATAATAGATTTCTACATTCAGCAGACAAGTCGTGCTGACAGAGATCCATCCAAAGTGATCCCATGCAAAACAAACAAGGTTGTACAAGGTTGTAACAAGGTTGCTCCATGCTTGTAGACAATGAACAAGCTCATGGCCACCTTGTAACAACCTTGTTTATGTATGTCATTGGAGCAGGCATTGTCATGACAACCTTGTCATAACATTGTCACCTAAGAACAATCTTGTAACAACCTTGTTCATGTATGTCATCAGAGCATGGTATTGTCATAACAACCTTGTCATTACAATGTCAACTAAATATTATCTTACTTGTATACCAAAGAACAACCTCAAGATAATTTTTATTGTCACCTACTATTATTGCCACCTTCAAATAATATATAATTATGTCAAGTACATTCTTGCTATGTAGGTATAACTGCTATTCATCTATTACTTTGTAGGTCAAAATGTGATGTGCAGTATGTAATTTATGGCTCTCATATAATTCTCTATCGCAAGACGCATGCAGGTTTGAATTTATAGTAGTTATTGTACTTGTTTTTTTTTAATTTAGCTCGCACAGAGATGGTAACATTGTTTTAGCTATCACTATTTATTTTTTAGGTTGCGAGTTCAGTCAATTGTATAATGCCTCATTCAAGAATGCAATTATTTCAGGTATAGATAGGATTTTTGTGCTATTTCATTGTCATTAGTTTATTTGCATCTAGGTCAAGCATTCAGTCAATCAAGATGGATCTGTTGATAAACTCAACGTAGTTGTACTCTCAACAAGTGCATATCTTAATTAGCAGCACGCAGGATACTTCAACTGTTATACCTATATCTGCTGTTATGATGTCGACTGTCAACTTGCATACATGATTATACTGAATTTCAATGATTGATTGTAACTTGAACTTCTTAATTTCCATACTGTTGCATGGTTGTTGTAAAGAACTGCTAGTGAGAATATCAAGGGAGGCATTAGAAGACATGCATTTATTATAATAATATATACTACACAATGGCAATAATTTGAATACATTCAGTATCCGCTGTATGCATATCGTGCTAGCTATTCTGTCTCTTTAGCAAAATTGGGGAACAAATTAGCAAACAAAGAGTTATTGCTCTTGTCTTCTCTGCAAACGCAAAAATAAATTACTAGGGTTCATCATCACTAGTACTAGTATAATCATTATACCTTGGACTCGATAACGACTGTCTATTTTCGAGTATGCATGCATGTTGTGGTGTCTTTTGAGACATTAAATTGTCCGACACTACTTTTGACTAATCTACATTCGTCATCCCGATAACCCATCACTTTTATCAACCTCAAGTTCCAAACATCACTTCACCATCATTGCCGGCAATACAACTAAATTCCAGAGTTGTCTCTATGGAGTTTCTTCGCATCATTATAAGCAGTAATAACCCTATATATATCTGATGAGCCGGAGAAGGTGAGCTGCAGATCGGAGATGTGTAATAATATTATAATTGTTGCACAACAAATTAACGATTAGAATAATTATACTTGATGATGCAAAGTAGCTTGGGTAGAAACAACTGCATGATGCCTCTGCTAAAAGTCTAAGTGACTAAGTCAGTGTGACATGCTAGCTGGATTTTCCTTTCCACGATAAGATCTGTCGCGGGCAAACCATGCATGCACTAAGCAGTACGGTTACGCCGGTCAATGCACTGAGGCCCGCTCTTCCCAGTCAGTCTTATAACCTGTACTACGACCTTGTAGTTCTACTGCCGGCCTCTCTAGCCATATAATAGGATCAGGATGCTGTAATTGCATGTTGTAATGCGAAGACTCAGCCATCATGCAGCGCGCGGAAACCTGAGCCACGCCTAGCCTATAATTATTCTAAGACGATGACATCATACATCATTCTGCGTGCGCATACCGCGTGCACTCATTGCAGCTGCTGAACGTTTCTAGCTAGCCATCGACAAGCAGTTGTAGCTAGCGCTGGTCAACAGACTGAGAGCCGGGCTAGGTGAGTGCCTTACTTCAGTCAGATCAGACATAATTACTGTATGGCCTACTTCAGATCGATTGACCTAATTTTCAGAATCAAGAACTCAGAATCCGAGATGTATATAATAGGTACGTGCAATAATCAACCCGCCTAGCTGCAGCCCTGTGCATTCTATTTACTTCTATTCTAACATAATTTTACACATGATAGGAGGACGAATGCTCATTTGATAATAGTAATCCGGTATGAATTAGTCATGATGATATAATTTTTATTATCAGCTTCAGTACGACTGGGCGATGTGACACCACCCAGGTTTCAAGTTAGTTGTCTAATTGATGGTTAATGCTCATTCTTTCATAATTGTTTCCTACAGAATATGCCTAGATCTCGGGTATGTTTTTATCATCCATCGATCATGCAGGCCTGCCTTATACACTATTCATTGTACATGAATTCTAATTAGAGCACTCTCAGGTATGTGTGATATAATTATTTTAATTATAATGATCATACTAGCTGTATTCTTCATTCGTTTAGTTCAACCAGCACTTTGACTCACTGCAGGTAATAGTAGTTGTCCCATATTTTCATCCACATTAACTTATATGTACGTCACATAGAGAAGGAAGATTCGTTTGATGACAGGGTATGTACGTGTGCTCATTACCACGTCATGTACACCTTTTCTTTTATAGTACAATGATGTGGCACCGAACTCTGCTATATGGCGCTGTACACCATTGCAAAATTTGATCATGTATATCTCTCTTAAATGTCACACATACAGCAGGATACACCCAGGATTCAAGTAAGTTAATTGTGTGAATTTGCTCATTATTATTATACAGAACACCTAGATCTCAGGTATGTGTGCATGATAGTGTCATCTTTTCGCATATGCAGAAAGCTCCCAGATTCAGGTACAAGTGTTATTTTATTATTGTTAATTTTTTCCACATCGAATAGATCTCAAGTACCTTGGATATTCATCTTCATTTTCGAATGTACTATAATGTACGTACTACAGGTCCAGAATTCTTAGTCAACCTGCTTTCAGGTATGGGTTACGAATTATGACTTTTCTATACTTTCTATTACTGTGTTGCAGATCGCAGAGTTTTCCTGGACCATCAATAGTTGAGGCCATCGACCGTTCACCAACTCGATTGATTACGTAAGTTATAATTAATAATAAATGGTAATGATGATTTATTTTGTAAAATATTACACAGGTTAAACAGTATCCAACAACAAAAAGGTCCATCCTCATCGATGCAGTGAATGACAAGTACGCAAACTGTAGGAGAAAGCAAAACAAGTGAACTCTAATCTCCATCTTCATTTGTAACTTAATGACACAGCTTGAAATCTTGAAAAAAAATGTTTCAATATTAATAATTTGTGAAATAATTACCTGAAATAATTTGTGTGTAGATATTAGCTAGATTTCATTAGCTTGTAATGACCCATAACAACCTTGTACACGCTTACAACCCTGACACAAGCTTGTATACAACCTTATCTCAGGTTGTAACAAGGACGTTACAGTTTCAAATCCATGGTTTGGACAGGGTTGTCACAACCTTGTTAACAAGCTTGTTACAAGCTGGCCACAACCTCATTACAAGCTTGTGGGCTAGGTTGTCACAACCTAGTACAACCTTGTTTGTTTTGCATGGGGATCTTGGTGTGGAACAAGCGAACAGGATAGCAAAACTAACATCTGCACAATGTTTGATTAGCCGCAACTCATCGTTTGATATCAACAAAATGAGAATTTTTAAGAACTAGTACCAACAAATGAATATTATTATTTTATAAATTATAAAAAAGTTAATTTATACCTGCAACTGACACAAAAGGTATAATGAAGCTACTAGTAGATGCTGGTGCTGACATCAGTTTAGTTAATATAAAGCTGCCTTGTGTAATACCAGTATGATGGATCAATACAACAGTGCTACTGAAGGTCATCTATCAGTAGGTAAGATGCTAGTGGATGGAGGTGCTGACATTAGTTCAGATAATACCAGGGCTTATCAATCGTCATTACCAGGAGCCGAATCTTGGTATATGCTTATGTCATTATAAAACGCCTGCATGCAACCAACGATGGCGCTTCCATTGTGCGATACCACTGACATCGATAATATGGATTAAGATGGGTTTTAAAGAAAAGCATCATTGCTCCATGGGAAAAGAAATATTAAACTGTGCTAGTAACGTTTGGGACAGGAGGACTCAACATTAAAGTAAAGTAAAAAAATTTATGGGACAGGAAGAATAAAGAAAGAATTAAAGGACAAGTACAGCAGATTTCGATTCGGTTTGAAATTCACGTACAGTGTAGTTGTTGCACAACAATCATAGTGCAGTTCTGAAAACAAAACCATGTGCTCTCATGTACAAGACAGCAATAGTAATTATAACGGACACCCAGTGACAAGAACCAGCCGATTATGGAATCTTCGACCTACGATGATAATGATGTTTTGCACTTTGTTCAAAGTTCAATTACTCCTCTGAAGGATATGAATAAAGACAACTGTGAGAAGACAGTTGCAACTTTCTTAAGCAGGCCACAGTCCACTCCAACAACTTAGGATCTTTTGAAATACACTCTAAAACAAGAAATTATTGTATCAACTCCTCATTTGGAGCACAATTATTCCGGTCAATTTGTTTGGTAAGTGTATGCATTATAAAAAACAAGACAATTTATCCAACAGGCTCTTCAGCACACAAGACCGGATGATAATTGCACCAATTGTCATTGGGATTATACTGTCTATTGATATTTACAAAGATAAACGAAGTTAACAGGCCAGGAAGCAGAACAGGTACGCATGCACAGATCATAGTCACATGCATGTGTACGGGTTAATTTGGCTGCTTGACGTCTTCACCATCTGGTTTCAACATTCTCCTGTCAATCTACTAATCTACCGTTGTCACGCTAAAGACGGACCGCCCGCTCCCGATCCAGATGGTGGTCAACCCTGCCGCTCCTCTCGGCAACCAGCCAGTGGCACCTGCTACGCGGCACGTCCGCCCTCCTCCTCCTCTCATCCACCTGGGTCCGGGTAGCCAGCAGCCCGTTACTCCAGCGCCCCAGCATTCAGTGGCACAGACCAGCTGTCGCTGGCCACAATTGTCGAGGCAGTTAGGCAAGCCCTCAACCCCTCCTCCCAGCCTGGCCCTTCCAACAGTACAGCGACAACTACGGGTAAGTGGGTCAGCTGCATCGAGTTGTTATAGGACTCTTAGTCAAGTGTTGTGTTTATAATCAAATGTTAATCATGGGATACCACAGTAAGATTTATATAGTCACGCAGCACGGTACTAGCCTCAGTTGTGTGTTTAGAGTAAAAAAAAAACAAACTAGTAATAATGATAATGTTATCTACGTGACACTTCAGATAGACAGGCCTAAGTGTATGCTCTTGCGCAGCATTGTAGCATAGTTAGCCGCGAGACAGCTGTAGGGATTCGTGTACAAATACCTGTGTTGTGAAGACTGTATGACACCATTGCTGCACGGGTAGTGCACGGCGTATACCCAGGACTGTATGACTAAAGGGACCTCTAGTGAGGCAACATGCAGAGTAGTGGCTCACCAGATAGTAGGAGTCATGGGAAATGTGGTGTTACTTATACAGAACATGCATGTTGCCACAGTAGGCTTAGCGGACTCAGCCGAGGATGGCAAGGGAGCTCTAGTGAGACGAGAAATGGGGACAGAGAGGAAGTCACAGGGTGGGCAGAACCCACGGGGTGACATGGTAGCGGTTTGCCACAGGATGGGGCATGCCCCATGGGGTGATGGGCATTATTCAGGTGTAACGCATTTGGATGGAATGCGTATGCAGGTGTAACGCACTGGGCGTTACCTAACCGCCGAGGGCGGATAATCAAAAGGCAAAAGTACAGTTGGAAAGGAGCAAGTGCACAGGAGGAGCCGGATACAAGGCGTAGTGACTGTGCTTCACTGGGGGTGGGGCCTGTAAATGACGGGGTTAATAATAATATTAAAGGCTAGTAACGAACTGGGTGCACACTTGATTAGTGACTGCGACAGCCAGTGAGTGACCGGTTTATTTACCACGGGTGTGATGCTGGGTCAGCTACCGGACCCTTCCTTGCTCACACAAATTCCTCTCTTATCAAGTACGCCTGTCGTGTCAACAGTCACTACACCCATCGTATCAGCCCCGGCACTGGAGAGTGCCAAAGAGAGTCAGGGTACAGCCGCACCTATGGTCATTTCGTCCGCGCTGCCACCCATCCCAGGCAAACTTGTGTCCAAGATTTTGTCGGGAGCATTCGTAGAGATGCGGAAACTCTTGTCCGATAATCTCAGGCTTCGTCGACAGCTGGAGATACAGGATGAGTTTTCTGCTACTGCACCACATGAAGTAAGGCCGCCATTGCGGGAGGTGCAAACAATCTCCTCGTGGGTCTATTGTATCGCCTCGTATCTCATGGTGCTAGCGTCAGCCGGTAAGATGCGTCCCGAACACCTGGCATACCTGCACATCGTCGTTGCCGAGGCTGCGAAGTACAAGAACGATGGATAGCGCGCCTACGACGCGACATTCCGTCAGAACATGGCCGCAGGTACCCCGGGAAGTTCCTGGTCGCAGGTGGACGCAGGACTCCATGCTATAACCTTTCAAGCCATGAGGAATTCGGTCTCTGTCTGCACGATTTGTTTTGAGCCTGATCACACGGCACAAGAGTGTGCTCTGCAGGCGACCATCAATACAAAAAAGAATGCGGCACCATATTACAGTCACAACCTAGTGCTCGACCCGCACCGAGCGGTCAGTGGACAACGGTTTTTTGTTCTCCCTGGGCTGTTCCCTCAGCCCATGTGACTCTTGTGTCATCTGATGCATGCCGGTTTCGGCATGCTGGTTCTTCCCTTCCAGGCCCATTTGTCCCTGGGTTTGGGATGGGAGGGCCAAGCCTGATGGCACAGGACCCTCCATACCTCCGCTCCATATCACCACCCTTATGGTGATAGGACTAAGGAGGATGCCTCTCAATATCCCTACCCCTCCCTACATCAAAAAACAAGTCCCTCCAGATTAGGAAGGTGAGTGCTTCTTGAGAATGTTTATAGCTGTAGTAGCAGTGATAACTTTAATTGTTACTGTTGATTCTTGTTATGATAATTGGGGCGAGCCTGAGCGAGCCCCACATTGATCGTGATGTAGGTCCCACGTCGCGGGGAACGTATCTATCTATGTGGCCGGGGGTAGCGTTAGTTCTCCAATGTTCCCGAGAACACGCCTATTATGACGTAATATTCACGTGGTGCGTAAAAATAATATTATTCAAAAATTGATATTATCATGTCTGACGAAAGAACCTTTACTGCTCAACAACTGAGGACAGCACAGCGACCAACATTGGAGACACCTGAACAACACCCGAGTCAACTTTTACAAGACCAGAGGATTGCCAGAAAACGACGACGAGCAGAAGAGTCGCCCGATCAACGAGAGAGACGCCTGGAACGACAAAGGGAATACCAAAGGAACTACCGACAGAGACGGAAGAGTACAGTCTCCGTGCTTTATTAATAGCTCTCTCATGTATTTTCATTTATCTGTTGTCTGTTTTGTTATTACACAGTCTAAGTGAAGCTGTCATCATTAACTGTCAAATAGTTATAATAGTAAGCATACACAATGATATCAGCAATGCTTTACCTATAGCGTCTAGTAGCCTGATATTGCTGATGCTTTATTATTAATTTTATTATGCTATTATCAAACTGTACAAAAATCAGCTCAGGCTCGCCCCTGCATTCTATGAATGTACTAGTATTACTAGTAGACCGATAGACACACTCTTGCAATGGCATTGCAGTTTGATTCATGTCACACCACTTATTTCATAACATTTTAAGTGGAATATCTTTCATGACGTAGTGAGTTGTCTGATAAGAGGGTTAATTATTAGCATCACTAGCAGTCCAAAAAACCATGTTTTTCAAGGATTAATCTCTTCTTGTAGTGTTAAGTACACTATTCCAGATATATACACGTGCGATGGTGCAGGTTTGGTAGTGATCCAGGACAACGTTGTGCTGCTCCAAGTGAAGTGAAGTAAACAATAGCTACATGTGGCTCAAAATATTAGTGAAGGTTTACCATCTGGGCACAAACTTTTAATAACAACAAATGTGTCAATACGAAGGGATTGACAGCAAGAGATGGGACGGCTAAGTGGTATAGGAGGTAGCTACATGGCTGGAGCAATGCGGCCAGAAGCAGGTCCAAGTTGGTTCTAAAGCTGATGCCTTGTTAGGGCAAGGTAGCAAGTAACCTGGAAAGATGTGATCATGGCAGATTAACTAGTAGAGCAACAGCCACATTGATAAAGAAGTATGTTAACAACACAGATACATGCAGACGATTTATGCTCATTCAGTCATTCCGCGGAAATGATATCAAAGAGCCTTTGAAGAGTCCATCAAGAGCAAGAGCCCATCAAGAGCAAGAGGCCATCACACTTGTTGTGATGTCTGTAACTTGCTCTGTAAATGCTCGTCACCTTGTGACTACCAAAGTGAAGCCTTGGCAACATCACTGCAAGCACATGATGATAATCAAGATAAAGAAGCCAACCAACCATTGAACCAACTACATACAGTAGTAACCATAAAGATTGATAGATATAGCATTCCAATGTGGCTACACGAACATTAAGAAGACTCAATTACATACATGTGTACTATTGACTTCACTTGTCCTTGTAAACCAGAGGCACATTTTTAGTAGAACGACAAACCCACTCTTGCAATGGGCATTGCAGTTTGCATCAAATGTCACACTACTTATTGTATTACAATTGAAATAATTCATGCCGGCTGAGAAACTGGGTATGTTAGAGAAGATCATGGCTTCCCCACAAAGTAACAATGGCTATGCAGAGAATAAAACGAACAATTAATGCAAGAAATGAGCAGTGCTATAGAAATCCACTCAAAGACCACTAACTGGTGTTTTATCAGTAGCAGTGACGTTCACCTGAATTGGTAACAACAATTCTCCGTGGGACTGTAATACGTAATAATTTATCCTGGACAAAATGATGCCAACCAGGATTTATTGAATGTAATATAAAAGACACATGACAACAGAATTATCTCTCCTCTTACTACGTATGGTTTGGTTATTAGCTGAGAAGCTGGCTCGTACTTGTGTCAAATGACATTCTGTTGCATGACTGCCCTACTCTTATAATGATTTCAATGAAGAATCTGGCGGAATGATCAGTGTAAGTTGATAGCATAAATGAGCAACAACTTCAAAAAATGAAACAAATTTGTCTTAAGCGCGAAGAACTTTTAATATGAACATTAATTTTACAGAAGCTAATCAAGCTACTAGTGGATGGAGGAGCTGACATTAGTTCAGTTGACACTTGTGTAACATCAGTATGATGGATCAACACAACAGTGCTATATACTGAAGGCCATCTAGCAGTAAGTGAGACAGAGACGTTAGTAAGTAAAGGAACTGACATCAGTTTAGTTAATATAAAGCCGCCTTGTGTAACACCAGTGTGATGGATCAACACAACAGTGCTACTGAAGGTCATCTAGCAGTAAGTGAGACAGAGACGTTAGTAAGTAAAGGAACTGACATCAGTTTAGTTAATATAAAGCCGCCTTGTATAACACCAGTATGATGGATCAACACAACAGTGCTACTGAAGGTCATCTATCAGTAGGTAAGCTGCTAGTAGATGCTGGTGCTGACATTAGTTCAATTAAATAAAGCCACATAGCAGGACCATGTAGGGTTGTGTGCACGGTAGCTAGCAGCAAAGCAACTTTCGTAAGTAGGTTACAGTTCAATCTAACAACACATCCTAAAAGAAGAAATTGTATCAACTTCTTATTTTGAAGCATATTCCGGTCAATTTGTTATTAAGACAACAGCATTGCCAAAAATAGGATGTGCCGAATCTTTAGAAGAAATACAGTACTATCAGATGACACCAAGTTACAGCCGCCTATTTCCATACTTTGTTAAACATAACACCCTTCAACAGTTTCAGTATGAGCGTCCAATAGTAAGACAAGTGTTCCTATAGATCTGCAAAGGAACACCTACATAATGTAAGGCTATGTAGAAATCAAATCTGATCTGAAAATGTTTGAATTTCATGTCTATATCACTGCAGGTGTGGGTAGTCCCACCTTGCTTCCCTCTATCACTGCAGGTGTGGGCATTCCCACCTTGCTTCCCGTGTCCAATACATCTCAAGTGAGTACCTACCGCCTATAATCTATCACTGACACTCTCCTCACTGATAGCTGGAAAAAGAACTTTTGTGTCGGTGTGAGCCAACAGCGTTGCTTTACATTCAAGGACATTGTTTCAAGTGATGAACTTGTGAAGTTGTACACTGGGTTTCCCTCTTACGAGATATTACTAGTATTTTACGAGTTTCTTGGGCCTGCAGTTGATGAGCTGAAAGACAGGGGTGAGGAGAGAAAGACTACACGAGAAAGCCACAACACAAGAGGAAGTTGATTGCTCTGGATCAACTGCTTTTAACCCTAATGAAGTTAAGGCTAAATCTAGTCAACAAAGATCTGGGAGTTCGTTTCAATATCTCAGAGTCACTTGTCTCTCGATATAAGTGCACCTGGGTCTGTTAGGGAGAAGTATCCTACCACCTCTGCTATCATTGATGAATCAAATGCTCACAATATTATTATTCTCATGCCTCTTTATTACCCCGCCTCTATTGTACTTGCTCACTACTATCACCTGGCTAATGAGCATTCTTCGTCATAAAAAGACGTTTCTGCCCTATGCATGGTCTCAAAGTGAAAACTGGTTTCAAATCACAACTCCTGATGACTACCAATATCCTCGAGTTTTAACACGAGCATCCGCAAATGGTAGCTTTAATCAGATGTGGTCTTTCACAAAAGAAAATTCCCATTGGTTTCCTTGTGACGTTTGAAACACCAAGTTTGTATGTGTTAGATAAGGACTATAACAACTGAGGTGCTACACAGTGACTTAGATGGTGTGTTGACTATTTAAAGCACATTTTGTGCTCAGGTTCAAAAACTGTCAAAACAGCTGGTCAGAAAATCTTCTAAGCCTTCGTTACCTTTTGGAACAACAGCGTCACAAATATCTGATTGTGACGATAACATGACCACTCTATTTGACCAGATGCAACAGCAGCAAACCTTCAATTAGGTTCAAAGGTTTTATTGCAGGACCCAGAGGGTATAAGCATAGTACAGAATAATTTTATTATAAAACAGATCATTTTATTATAAAACAATTAGTATCCGAAGGGCAGACCCTTGCCATTGCTGGAGCCAAGAACTCTGTCTGGCGGCCTGGTTTTTCTAATCAAATTAAAGCTGCTGTTTCTAATTGAAAGAAATGTGCTAAATATTCTATCCTGAATAGAGAACCAATGATGGTTTCTACCCTTCCACAGCACCCTTGGCAGGTAGTTGGAGCTGATCTGTTCGAGTTAAACAACACAATGCATCTTCTCGTGGTAGATTACTTTTCTCGTTTCCCAGACATCATCAAATTATCCTCTACAACTTCTCCATTGTTACAGCTTTTAAATCTATTTTTGCAAGATTTGGCATTCCTCAGGCACTTCGTTCTGATAATGGTCCACAATGTCTTTGCTATCTTTTAAAAGGAGTGCTATAATTGGAACAACTAGTATATCAACTCATAATTGAGCCTGCCGACAAGACTTGAACGAACAACTGACATTTACTATGCTATGGATATTGACTTGCAGGAGCAGACGTGCTGGATATTTGCTGTACTTGCAGGTGTAGCTAGAAGGAAAAGTGACCAATAGCTAGACTGGAGAAGATCCATCCATACCTAATCACACTTTTATAAATCAAGAGCATTTGTTGATGAAAAACTGCCAATTTTGAACAGGATTCTCTCAAACGCAAAGTGCGAGCACCAGGAATGTTTTACAATTCGGGACTACCTGACATGCCACTCCATCACTTCAGTGAGAATGAATGGACAGCAAGGTTATGTGGTTGCCTTCAAGAATCTAAACTTAATTGTACATTCAAATATACCGCAGATGACTGTAGAGTTTCGAAGTTTATCAAGATACAGCACGTACGTGGCAACGGGTATCAAAGATCCATGAGCACTTCTTACACAGTTACACACTCCTTGATCTCTCCTGCTCATGCTCACTTTAACCAGCAAAGTAGCTGCATCTATCTTGCTCAAAGTCGATTCGATTGAAAGTGATACATCAATGAAAAGCTTGGTGTTCCATACGAGTTGGACAGTTGTAATCAGAAAAATAATTAATTTTATCCAAACACGAAATATCTTGTTTCTTCCAAGGAAGCCTAGATATTGTTATAGCTTCTCCTTCAAAATGTAATATGCAGAGAAGAAATGTTGCTTAGTAGACACACAATATCAGACCTACATGGCACTAGAGAGACACACCACACCCAGTCGCCCTTCCACCAAGCTAGAGCAGTTCCACACGGAAATACTTCGATGCATGGAATGGCTATCATAGCATCCCACTCCCCCTGATGATAGGCACTTCATCACCCCCTGGGGCCACTATAGAGCTCCACAGGGATACATTGTGTCAGGTGACAGATATACCAGGAGATATGACGAAATGAAATCATCCTTTCCACACAAAACAAAATGTGTGGACGACACACTCCTTTCGGAAAGCTTCTTTCAAGCATCCAAATGGCCTGACTCGTAAAATGAAATTTTGTTCTTCTTTAATCCAAGTTTAGGGAACTTTCGTGAACTACACATATCACTTCTCCTTGACTGGACGCCTCGATCCTCCCGACTATAGCCGCCAGAAGACAGCAACTAGCAGGGTTAGTGGTGATGTACTAGGGAAAGAGTCGTGCACTATTTTTTCTGCCGTTGGGATTCATAATCACTGGAGGAGTTTGCAATACAAATATGTTGTTAAAATACCAAATTCTTGTAAACAGAGCAAATGTGAGCATTTTGTGACTGGGCAGTGCGAAGCAGTGTCTTTCAAAGACTATGTTGAAAGAAATATATGTTATCATAGCACAAGAGCTGTTTTCTGTTTTACGCATTACAAGGCAATTCACATAGTCCAGCAACCTGCTACCAATAATTCTCAGACAATCCACACTAACGGCTTTGGTACCTAAGTGATGAAATAATTATTAGTAGGTGTCTCCAACTCCTTTATTTGGATAACCTAGAGTAGCACATTCGGGCAACATATCTTCATATAAAGAGCAAGCATTGTGTTGTTAGATAAAGTCAAATACTTCTCAGAGAGACTGGATACTGCTAGAGCTACTTTCTATCAGAAGTTTATGGCTGCCAGGAAATTCATTCATAGACGAGGTTCTGTATACCAGGCATTCTCAAAGTTGCGCAACATTCGGTGATAGTAAAGCACCTTCCTCAGACACAAAGAAAACCTGTACATAAAAACCACACAACACAAAGTATGTCAGTGAGACATAATCGTGTAGACAGATACATGCACTATTGTTACTATCATGTGACAGTAACTAGGTCACAATATAAGAAGTAAGGGACACTTGTTTACTCTCAGTTTTTCAGAGCAGTATACGTCCAACCCAATAAACTTGGAACGTCAAAATGGTGGAACTATTCTCTAATGGTGAGAATTCTCTATTCTATATTCTCTATTCTGTAGTGTGGGCACTTGGGCATGTCTATTTATTCCACTGAGCTAGCTTTTTCAGAGCAGTCCGGACACTGAGAGCAGCAGTAAAGATCACAGATGACACTGAGTGAGTATAGCTCTGTAGTGTGGGCACTTGGGCATGTCTATTTATTCCACTGAGCTAGCCCCAGGCTGCAGCCAGCATGTATTGAAATAGCAAATTAAGCCACTATAGTTGGCACAGGCCCATCATGCAACACGGTCCCTAAACTGTGCATGAAGTCCCTTAGTAGGAAAGAGTTTGTGAGTGCACATCACGAAAGCACATTCAGCCAAGAGCCGCAGTGTAAAATTGTGCACGAAGAGTTGTGTGAGCAAAGATCACTTGTAGTAAATCAATTATGGTCACGTGACCAAAATTTTTACTAGGGGTACACAAGTGTCGATTCACACGAGTTAGGACTGAGCATGGACGCCGGATCAACTGATTCCAAGTTAGTGAGCTTGCTAGCCATGATTTTAGCGTTGATGTTATGTAATTTGGGTATCAGTGCATTCGTTTGTGCTATAAATCGTGACATAGACTTGTTTGTACGTGAAACTGCCAAGCTCTTTGGACATTTTGGAACGCCAGAGTATGCTCATGGTGCTTGTTCATTTCGCATCTTTCTTGTATGCAAAGCAGAGGAGTCTACAGGAGAAGAAAAGGCATATTACGAGTCTGTGCAGAAGGTTATCTTAGAGCGACAAATTGGAAGTCGCTATTATTGTTCAAGCTACACATCACTCGAGCTCAGTACGAGCACACATAGACTTGTGGACTTGTACAACAATTCACAACTCGAAAACTGCTCACATGCCTGACCAGCAGCTCTCCTATCTCTAAAGAGCAAGCATTGTGTTGCTAAAATACTTCTCAGAGGGACTTTCTATCAGAAGATTATGGCTGCCAGGCAAATTAATTATCCATCTTTAATTCTCCAGCCGTAACACGTAGTGTCTTGAAAGAAAATGCCAACAGAATTTTGAGGAGTCTAGCGACCGAAATAATCAGTATTATGAGAGGAACTATTCCCAATTGCTACAATTGTATAGGAAGACCAGTCAAGTCCTAGCTTGTATGTGAGATCCATTATACTATCAACTAACTAAAGTAAAAAAATGTTTTAACAAAACTGAAAAGTTGTAGATGACGCTTGTCCACAATAATGCAATTTTATGTTACTGCACAATAATCACTTTTTATTCAGGTGATACTGGTCAGAGGACAAGTAATGGAAATGGTACCGAAGTTCTACAGGTTAAAACTAGGGATATGCCCTGGTGGGACCAAAGCACTTGACATACTGACACAGACTGGTGCGATGAGAATTATAGAAACAATGGCTCGTTTTATAAGCCACGTCCCTATTTCTGAAGATGATAACTCTAACTCTACCACCTCCAGTCTGGCCACTACGGCCAGCAATAGTCCTGCTTGATAGTCTGTAGTACTGAAATGATGAGTGACTTGCTTCTGTAATGATGAATGAGTAATAATAATTGTCAAAAGTAAAGGAACAAGATGAATAGTGCTTGCAAGATGTTAATTTTTGTGATGACCAACAAATGCGGAATCCTCTTCTTACAACCGTCAATTACTTCATCGTACAGTGTCCTCCAAACACTTTACCAATTGTCAACAAAACCAAACTCAACTAACACGTATACTTCAATTCTCCTGACTTGAACACTCTCAGTCATGTCGAGTATTGTGCATCACAAGATGAATAATGAAATTCAGAATTGGAATTAATTGCCAGATATGCAAACAGTCTTTAAATTAGGACCTCCTGATGATTATAGATTTCTTCATTCAGCAGACAATTCGTGTCAACAGAGATCCATCCAAATTGATTATGTTGTGGAACAAACGAATTGGATAGCGAAAAATAAAATTTGCAAAATGTTAGATTCCAAATTTTTTTTGGAAATTCCAAACTAAAGAAAAACCCAAACGATGAAGATGAAAGTGTATATGTGGACATTGATAAGATAGAGCTTACTACAACTAAATATGACTACCCGTATTATTGTGTTCAAGAATCAAGATTAATTAATTAGCTTATTAGATTCTCTTTTGGAGAATCTTATCTTGACAGTGGCTATTAGATTCATAAAGTGAATCATTGCGAGGTGCTAAGATAAGCCGTGAGACAATGAAGCTTGAATTCACTACATTATGAGGGGAATGCACTGTTTTGATACACAACATATAAGGCAGGCATTAACATAATGGCAATGATGTAACAACCGTCAGACGTGATTACATCGACAAAAATAAAGACACCAAAATTGATCCAATACGAGTGCACTAATATAAACATGAAGTTCCAGAAAACAACAATTTTCGTCAATAAAATTCTTTTTTTGTCATCATCCTCCATTAATGTTACCGTCAGTCCTAACCTGGAGAGATTATTAAATCGACCACTTTTTACTGGACTTGTCAGTAACTGACTTGAATTAAAGTTACGTTCTTTAACACCAGCTCCACAACAAGCCAGACAACTGTCTCAAACCATCTCAAACATATAGCATGATCATCCGGCTCCTTACAGGTGGATCAGTCTTGCAAGAAAGGCTGTGAAGTAGCGCATACGATGGAGAGTAGAGAAGGTACCAGATGAAGCCTGCTACTTAGTACTCATGTCATTCTATTTCAATAGGAAGTGTTCCAGCTAGTCCGATCAAGTCTCCTTCTATTAGCTGATATTGACACAGTATATTCTCAACATTGTAAACACAAATTTTGTAGGTTATAGTAGGTTTTCAGAACCACAATCGTGTGGTCAAATTTATGAAGTCTATAGGAAAGGATCTCATTCATAAAAGCCATCTCTAAAACTTATGCTGACAAGTTGTGCACCTATCAATTGTAACCCCCATTCCTCCCTAGTGCAAGACTTTGATTGGGGGTTTGAACTGAACCTCGGCCCCATGGGTGGGGATTTGAACTGTGCATGCGCAAATTACAACACGAACAACAGATCATTTTGTCAAATCTCCACAGTAGGCCCAATGTGTGGCAAACAGTTCAAAGCCAAAGAAAAGGACAAGAAAAATGGAGGACTGCCTCCAAGATGGTCTGAGTAAATTATTCATGCCATTGTCTACTAGATGAACAAAAGTTGAACACTTCGCATTGAAAAACTGGCTACAAATGTTAATAACTATTACAGCAGATTCCTCATGTCTAGCAGCATGCTTTATTCAGGCTTAATGTCAACACAGATCTTCAACCTTTTTCAGAACATAAATTATGACTGCTTCAAAACCAGAGCCTGAGGGTGAGTTTTGTGATGGCACTATATTGTTCTACAGAGTTAATCATAAATAATTACAATTATGGAGATAACAAATTGTACAATTACTGACATTGTACCAACTAGTGTGAGAGTCTTGAGGATGGGACAACAGTATTAATTTATTAATGATTATGTGATTGCACCTACATAGCCAGCTAGTAAGAAAGAGCTAGGAGATGATCGACAAGATCAAGATTCAAGACCTATATGAGAGTGATAAGCAAGATATCAGAGGTAGATCCTGACCTACTATGTGGCTATCACTGCGTGGTTCAATGAGTGGAAGAGGGTCACTCATGAAGTGCCGTAGAAAGGAAGAAAATAGTATGGCTCTCTGTCTGGTATTGGTCAGCAGTGCGAGGTCAGAGGGACAGAGAATGAGAGAGCTGTTCCCTATCACGTGAAGCTCCATGAGTGGTAAGTTAAATCAGCTAGTCTTATACCTAGCACAATATTAATGTATTGTTCATTGAGGGAGTAGAAGTAAGATGTTGAAAATACTGGAGATATACGAGGAGGAAGATGTGAGTTTAGAGAGAAATAGCAGTGTTTCTAAGAGCAGACCTAAAGCCTCTAAGAGAGCAGAAGAGTCATATTCTGGGACTCTCCATCAACTATAGATATTATAGTTATTCCAATGTGTTGTACATTATTATAAATACTCAATTACAGACATAGCAAGCGTCTTTGTGGCACACTATTAGTAGACCAACAGACACACTCTTGCAATGGGCATTGCAGTTTCATTCATGTCACACCACTTATCTAATAACATTCTATATCTTTCATTTCATGGCTCTTACGTAATGAGTTGTCTGATAAGAGGGTTAATTATTAGCATCACTAGCAGTCCAAAAACCATGTTTTTCAAGGATTACTATCTTCTTGTAGTGTTAAGTACACTATTCCAGATATATACACGTGCGATGGTGCAGGTTTGGTAGTGATTCAGGACAACGTTGTGCTGCTCCAAGTGAAGTGAACAATAGCTACATGTGGATCAAAATATTAGTGAAGATTTACGATCTGGGCACAAAATTTTAATAACAACAAATGTGTCAATACGAAGGGAATGACAGCAAGAGATGGGATGGCTAAGTGGTATAGGAGGTAGCCACATGGCTGGAGCAATGCAGCCAGATGCAGGTCCAAGTTGGTTCTAAAGCTGATGCCTTGTTAGGGCAAGGTAGCATGTAACCTGGAAAGATGTGATCATGGCAGATTAACTAGTAGAGCAACAGCCACATTGATGAAAAAGTATGTTTACAACACAGATACATGCAGACGATCTATGCTCATTCAGTCATTCCATGGAAATTATATCAAAGAGCCTTTGAAGAGCCCATCAAGAGCAAGAGGCCATCACACTTGTTGTGATGTCTGTAACTTGCTCTGTAAATGCTCGTCACCTTGTGACTACCAAAGTGAAGCCTTGGCAACATCACTGCAAGCAGATGATGATGATCAAGAATTATTCGTACCAAGTGTAGTCCGAAGTCCAAATGTAGATTAGTCTAAATGCTTTACATTAAGATAAATACTCTGTGACTCTCGGATCAAGATAAAGAAGCCAACCAACCATTGAACCAACTACATACAGTAGTAACCATAAAGATTGATAGATATAGCATTCCAATGTGGCTACACGTATTAAGAAGACTCAATTACATACATGTATACTATAGACTTCACTTGTCCTCGTAAACCAGAGGCACATTTTTAGTAGAACGACAAATCCACTCTTGCAATGGGCATTGCAGTTTGCATAATAAGTCACACTACTTATGGAATATCTTTCATGTCGGCTGAGAGACTGGGTATGTTAGAGAAGATCATGGCTTCCCCGCAAAGTAAAAATGAGCAGTGCTATGCAGAGAATAAAACGAACAATTAATGCAAGAAATGAGCAGTGCTATAGAAATCCACTCAAAGACCACTAACTGGTGTTTTATCAGTAGCAGTGACGTTCACCTGAATTGGTAACAACAATTCTCCGTGGGACTGTAATATACATAATAATTTATCATGGACAAATGCCAACCAGGATTTATTGAATGTAATATAAAAGATACATGACTATCTCTCCTCTTACTACGCATAGTTGCTGAGAAGCTGGCTCATATTTGTGTCAAATGACATTCTGTTGCATGACTGCCCTACTCTTATAATGATTCCAATGAAGAATCTGGCGAAATGATTAGTGTAAAGTTGATAGCATTAGCAGCAACTTCAAAAAATGAAACAAATTTGTCTTAAGCGCAAAGAACTTTTAATATGAACATTAATTTTACCGAAGCTAATCAAGCTACTAGTGGATGGAGGAGCTGACATTAGTTCAGTTGACACAAAGCCGCCTTGTGTAACACCAGTATGATGGGTCAATACAACAGTGCTATATACTGAAGGTCATCTAGCAGTAAGTGAGACAGAGACGTTAGTAAGTAAAGGAACTGACATCAGTTTAGTTAATATAAAGCCGCCTTGTGTAACACCAGTATGATGGATCAATACAACAGTGCTACTGAAGGTCATCTATCAGTAGGTAAGCTACTAGTAGATGCTGGTGCTGACATTAGTTCAGTTAATATAAAAAAATTACTGAAAAATTACTCCTAAGATGATCAAGTATTGCGATCGTTTATTCTCTCGAGCATTGATTCTAATGTAGTACATGGCTTCTCTCCGATTGATTCGATGTTAAGAAAAATTGCTACGGCATAACTTAATTTATGTCAACTCTGCACCTCACGTAGTGTGTTTCACAATATAATAATAATGTTCTTTTTCTCCATGGTCCTGGCTCAAAGCTACTCTCCCCTGCTCAATGGGGGGTCTCAATCTCAGGTCTACTCGCCTCCATTCACCAGCAGCTTATCTAAGCTCAGTTACCTCCTGCACTGACCTCATTTCTGACATCATCAATTGCCCATTAGCTGCTATACATGACCCTCTCAATCTCTTGCTCCTTACGTCCAGTTGGTGTCATTACATTCTGAGAAACCTCAGTGGGTATCAGTCTCAGACATCGATATTCCTGTCTCCCAAAAAGCCCTCTCCTTTGCCATCAATCAAGCTACTCTGAAGAAACTCACTGACTCCGCCCCTGATGATCGTTCACGTGCCCTGGTTCTCTCTTCTTCTATCAAACACGCGGGAGATTGGCTCTCAGTCATTCCCTCCAGGGCTCTTGGCTTACACATATTAGATCAGGAATTTCGTGTTTGCCTTCTGTACATGTATTTCGTGTTTGCCTTCTGTACATGAACACATCTGAGACACCAAGTGTAGTTAACACATCTGAGACACCAAGTGTAGTCAACACATCTGAGACACCAAGTGTAGTCAACACATCTGAGACACCAAGTGTAGTGAACACATCTGAGACACCAAGTGTAGTGAACACATCTGAGACACCAAGTGTAGTCAACACATCTGAGACACCAAGTGTAGTCAACACATCTGAGACACCAAGTGTAGTGAACACATCTGAGACACCAAGTGTAGTCAACACATCTGAGACACCAAGTGTAGTCAACACATCTGAGACACCAAGTGTAGTCAACACATCTGAGACACCAAGTGTAGTCAACACATCTGAGACACCAAGTGTAGTCAACACATCTGAGACACCAAGTGTAGTCAACACATCTGAGACACCAAGTGTAGTCAACACATCTGAGACACCAAGTGTAGTCAACACATCTGAGACACCAAGTGTAGTCAACACATCTGAGACACCAAGTGTAGTCAACACATCTGAGACACCAAGTGTAGTGAACACATCTGAGACACCAAGTGTAGTCAACACATCTGAGACACCAAGTGTAGTCAACACATCTGAGACACCAAGTGTAGTCAACACATCTGAGACACCAAGTGTAGTCAACACATCTGAGACACCAAGTGTAGTCAACACATCTGAGACACCAAGTGTAGTCAACACATCTGAGACACCAAGTGTAGTCAACACATCTGAGACACCAAGTGCAGTGAACACATCTGAGACACCAAGTGTAGTTAACACATCTGAGACACCAAGTGTAGTCAACACATCTGAGACACCAAGTGTAGTCAACACATCTGAGACACCAAGTGTAGTCAACACATCTGAGACACCAAGTGTAGTCAACACATCTGAGACACCAAGTGTAGTCAACACATCTGAGACACCAAGTGTAGTCAACACATCTGAGACACCAAGTGTAGTCAACACATCTGAGACACCAAGTGTAGTCAACACATCTGAGACACCAAGTGTAGTCAACACATCTGAGACACCAAGTGTAGTCAACACATCTGAGACACCAAGTGTAGTCAACACATCTGAGACACCAAGTGTAGTCAACACATCTGAGACACCAAGTGTAGTCAACACATCTGAGACACCAAGTGCAGTGAACACATCAAAGACACCACCAGGAACGACACTAATCGGTATTAACAAGAAAATTAAAAAGATTACTATTGAAATCAAAAGGATGTAGGAATAAAGCAGGGACGCTTCTAGAAATGAGGAAATGGAGGTGTGCACGTTCAAAATCTAATTAATATTCTTATTCATTAAATTATGTCATTATCGTCATTATTATCATGGCACAATGCATTTGTTCTTCGCTGAAACTAAAGGAAAACAGCCTAAACTACCTTAGAATGGGATATTGGCAGCTGCTATGTTTGTTGTAATAACAATAATGATAAATTTATAGCCACAGTGCAGTTTCATGCAATGAATAGTTCAAAACTTATATGCTGAGGGGTGCTCAAGCCCCTAAGCCCGCTAGGTGGTAACACGCCTATGCAAAGAAATCTATCACTGGTTCACAAAGTAAACCAACAAGGAACAAGCATGGAATGGTAACATGATTGACTTGCTAACAGACCATAGATCCCTGCTGCTGTGGCAGACAATAGCTAGTTCAGCTAGTTGCCGTTGACTGACACCTGACGTGCATTAAATTGAATTCAGCTTGTGACAAAATATTACAGCCACTGATGTTGCCGATACAAGGCATTGCTTTCGACAAGTTTGCTCCATTAGCTGAGCTTGAATCAAGGCATAGTGTGGATCTAGGATTTGTATACAGAAATGCGCCCTCAGCAAAGCTACAATAATACAAAGTTTACAATTCCTTCAAGGTAAACTGTACGCTGAAATACAAAAAAATTATGTCCGACCACTTTTGCAAGTGACCGGACATAGTGTCTGATCATTCTCAAAAATTATATTTTACTCTGATGTAGCCGGCACTTTCCTAATGCAGATGCTCAGACATCACAATTGAATGCGCTTTGCATCTCCAAAGAAGCAGTGGAATAGCCGTGCCGAGCGAGCCAAGACTTGCGACGCTATGCGTACGACATGACCTGCTTATGAGGGCTTAGTCGTGACACCCGCCATTGGGGAAGAGCCAGACGTTGTCGTGGCATCTTATCTCATCAACCACTCTTGTTTGTCAGTGGACGAATTACCAGGAAGAGTAGCTGCTCCAAGATGCAGCATCTAGTGAGGACAGCATTGCTAACAACAGTCAGTATGAATGCGATCTTGTTAGCACTGCTTTGCTTGCCAAGATCGAAAGTTGTATTTTTAATAATTTACACAATGTACATATTATCATTGCCGATCGGCAATGATATGTAGGGATGACCTCGAACTAAGATGGCGGCTACTCATGTGTGAAAATGAGTTTTCGCACATATCTCTACTGTTATACACTTCTACTGCATTTTAACTATCTATGAGGGAATCTGAAGTGCGAGCGCTTGCAGGAAGTCTATGAAAGTCGCCGGGACTGCTTGCTTGACGACGAAAATCAAGATGGCGACTCTCAGAGAGCCGTTGTAGATCTTCGCTGTTTTAGCGTTTCTCGTGATTCCAGACATCTAGGATTGATCAGACGATTGTTCTGAGCAAGAAAATATCTTTGGCGAAGCTGGCAGACGTTTCTAAAGTGGTAAACTAAAATCGCCGCCCACGCGAATTGTTCATCTTCTTTCTTCTTCTTCTTCTTCTTCTTTCAGTAAGCCTAGCGCTGTCCTGAGTGAACGAATCACTACCAAACCTGCACCATCGCATGTGTATGCATCTGGGGTAGTGCACTTACTTCTTAGATAGGCATCAAACACTACCAGAAACGAATAATCCTTGAAAAACATGGGGTTTGGACCGTTTTGGACAGTTAGAGCGATTCCATTAATTAACCCTCTTGTCGCTGCTGATCATTGACTCCGCCCACATCAGTTTTGAAGCTGAACTCGGTTGTCGCTTTCTCTCTGCTCTGGGCGCTTCAGCGCGCGAGGTAGAGCCTAGAGGTATGAACAAGCAGTATACTATACCCTGGGTAGCACTGATCTGTCTATGCTGACATCATGACCCACGGCAGGCGCGAACCGGACGACGGTGATGCTACCCGATCTCAGCCTGGGGCATATAGGCTACTAGTTTCTTACACTACCCGGCGTAGGCTATACTCATAGGACCCTGTGCTGTTGACAACTGGACATTGTAACAAGCTAGAAGCCTCTGTGATCGTGATATCAACATCAACATGCAAGCCTGGGACTAGTCTACGGACTAGCCATGATCATCATAGTGTTCCACTGAGTTGTTAGTGTTAGTCTCTTCTTCATCCATCACAGTGCTGAGAAATATCATGTTGTCAACTCATACTCTCAACCTCTCTAACTAATTTAAACCTTTTCATTATTCTTGTGATTAATTGCCGATAATAACATTCCATGTTCCTTGCACCTATGCACCTTCTGATCTACATGTACTAGACTAGTATCTGCTGCTCACACAGTTGTAAAAATGAAATGAAAGCTATAGCAAAGAATACAGCTAATAAGTTCAAACAGATAGTGATCAAAAAAGGAACAAAAACAAGTGAAGTAAAAAAGTTTTAATAAAAAACTAAAAAGTGTAGGGATGACACTTGCAAAAGTAAAGGAACAAGATGGCATGATGCTTGCAAAAGTAAAGGAACAAGATGGCATGATGCTTGCAAAAGTAAAGGAACAAGATGGGATATGATGCTTGCAAAAGTAAAGGAACAAGATGGGACGATGCTTGCAAAAGTAAAGGAACAAGATGGCATGATGCTTGCAAAAGTAAAGGAACAAGATGGGATGATGCTTGCAAAAGTAAAGGAACAAGATGGGACGATGCTTGCAAAAGTAAAGGAACAAGATGGGATGATGCTTGCAAAAGTAAAAGTCCCAAGTATCCCTACATCAGCGGCTTGAAGGAGGACGCAGTCCGATGAAGTAATTGACGGTTATAAATAACTAGAGGTATCTGTGTTTGGAGGACGCAGTCCGATGAAGTAGTTGACATTTGTAAATAATTAGAGGTATCTGTGTTTTAGAAGACGCAGTCCGATTAAGTAATTGACGGTTGTAAAAGGTATAGGAAGAGGATTCCGCATTTGTCAGTTGCACGTCATCGCAGCAAGCCGCTGATGTAGGGATACTTGGGACTTTTACTTTTGCAAGCATCATCCCATCTTGTTCCTTTACTTTTGCAAGCATCGTCCCATCTTGTTCCTTTACTTTTGCAAGCATCATCCCATCTTGTTCCTTTACTTTTGCAAGCATCATGCCATCTTGTTCCTTTACTTTTGCAAGCATCGTCCCATCTTGTTCCTTTACTTTTGCAAGCATCATATCCCATCTTGTTCCTTTACTTTTGCAAGCATCATGCCATCTTGTTCCTTTACTTTTGCAAGCATCATGCCATCTTGTTCCTTTACTTTTGCAAGTGTCATCCCTACACTTTTTAGTTTTTTATTAAAACTTTTTTACTTCACTTGTCTATATACAGCTACTCTTCCTAGCTCCTATTGATTTGCCAACTGGACTATCGGTTGGTAAATGACACATGTGTTCACAGTGTTTCTAACACTGGATTGAAACATTTCGAAAATGAAGATTGGCTATTGTGTAAAGTCCGTTCTAAAAAGACAACTCTCAGTTGCTGTTCGCCAGCTTTTTTCAATTGAAGTAATAGGTGTACACATCTATGGATGCAGTGTACTGGTTGTGTAGACAGGTATGTGCCTGTATGTGGCTGACACTTCAGCCGAATGATATTCAAGCAATGATAAACTTTGAGATCAACTGCTTTAACTCCAATGAAGATAAGGCTAAATCTAGTCAACAAAGATCTGGGAGTTCGTTTCAATATCTCAGAGTCACTTGTCTCTCGATATGAGTGCATCTGGGTCTGTTAGGGAGAAGTATCCTACCACCTTTGCTACAGTACCGCTCTCGTGTAAGTTCACCCCTGCACGCGGGACGCTCGCGTGTCACTTGTGGGCGTTTACGTGAGCAATACACGCACTCGCGAGACCTCGTGTAGCGTCCTGCGAGATACTCGCGAGGGTATCGATTCTGCGAGATACATGTACACGCACGGATATCGATCGGGCAGGCGTTTAAAAGCGCGAGACAGCTAGCAGATCTTCATAACTGCACGATGGCTTTTAGGAAGGCTTGCGCGGAATCGATCAAGGCTGCGAGCGTGCCTACGCACGCACTAGTGCAGTTTTACGCCAATAACACAGTCAGTATCATCGGTGTAAAGAAGCTGGAGGCAAAGGAGATGACGCCGGGCAGCGAATGCATGGTGCGCTGGAGCAAGGCTAAGAAATACGCTGGATTGTTGCTAGCTGTTGGTAAGTATTATTCGTTGCGCGTACTTCACGTTGCTCTCATGCTCGAATGACAGGAAGTAAAGAGGAAGTGACGACAGCTATGGAAGAGGAAATGGAGATTGCTGCAAAAGATTGGAGGAACAAAGAGCAAGAAAAGCCAAAGTCTAGGAAGAGAAAGCAGCCCAAAGAGACAAAGGTACGTGACAGCTCTTTACTGTAACAACACAAGATAGAATTTGCCGATTTAGGAAAAACCTGCAAAGAAGAAGCCAACATCTAGCTTTGAAATAAAGTGCCTGGGTACACCGCCAAGCAGGAAGGATACTGAAGAGAAGGGGAAAGATACTGAAAAGGCGAACGATACTGAGAAGGCAAAGGATACTGAGAAGGCGAAGGATACCGAGAAGGCGAAGGATTCCGAGAAGGCGAAGGATGAGAGGACGAAGCAGTCGGCACAACTCAGTATTTTGCTTGCTTCATCATCATCGTTATCATCATTTCCAGAGTCCCAAGAAGTCATGTCGGACAGCGAGTCGGAGGATGATTCAGTTGTTTCTTCTGTAATAGAGAAAGTTAGTTCTACATTGTTTTCATGCACTAGATACTGTACTGTACTAAATTGTATTGTGAATGTTAGTCAGCCTCTTAACTTAAGTGTGATCAGCTGATCACCTACTTACTGTGTTTACATTCCATTTACAAGTGGCTTAATGAATTCTATTACACAGGTCATCACTGTCAGGAAGGAAGTTAACAGTCCTATACACATGACTCCTTGGGACAACATGGGGCATCAAGAGCTGATTGACGATGTTGTAGACTAAGAGTCTCGGACACTTGTATTTATTTTTACAAGCTATTGTGCACTCTGATTTATAAACTGAGTCTCTCATGTATTTGGCAGTATGTAATTTAACAATAAGAGATTGTTTTGAGACTCAACACTGGCGACGAGACTGGTGAACACCTTGGAATGGCGGCGTTGTTCGGGCGAATCAGCGAGTTTGACCCAGAAAGAGAGGAATGGTCTCAGTACGCTCAAAGGCTGACCCATTTCTTTGCCGCGAATGGTGTCGAGGACGAAACAAAGAAGAAAGAGATACTCCTCGCTATGGTTGGTCCTGCTACCTTCAAGCTGCTAACAAACCTCGTGGTACCGGATACACCTGGAAAGAAGACGTACGAAGAGCTTATCGCCGTTTTGAAGACGCACCACAACCCTGAGCCGTCTGAAGTTATCCAGCGACTGCAGTTCTACGCCAGGGACCGCAAGCCTGGGGAGTCCGTCTCCATGTACGTTGCTGAGCTAAGGTCGCTAGCTGTGTACTGTAATTTTGGGACGACGCTCGAGAAAATGTTGAGAGACCGCTTGGTAGGAGGAATTAACGACAGTCGTGTACGGAAACGTTTGCTTCAGGAGAAAGACCTGACTTTCAAGAGAGCACTAGAGATTGCGCAAGCACTAGAAGTTGCGGAGAGAGACGAACGGAAGTTGGAACCTGAACCAGTAGTACAGAAGCTGGACAGCAAGCCACGCAACTGGCGTCCAGTAAATCCGCGCAAAGATGACACCGGCACGCCAACCTACCAGAAGTGCTACAGATGTGGAAAAACGAATCACAAAGCTAGTAACTGTCGTTTCAAGTCAGCAAAATGTCACAATTGCGGAAAAACCGGTCATCTGAAAACTGTCTGTCAGCAACCAGTGAAGAAGGACAGAAGAGATTCAGTAAAGAAATTGAAGGATGAAAGAGATAGTCAGTCACCAGAGGAGTACACACTTTTTTCTCTTGGAGAGGAGAGCAGTAGAAAACCATTTATCGTAGAGTTAAAGATAGATGATGTACCACTCAGCATGGAGTTGGACACAGGTGCCTCGCTCTCTATCATGTCAAAGAACACATTTCGTAAACATTGGCCAAGTCGACCGTTAGAGCCTACCACAAGGAAGCTGACGACCTACACTGGAGAGACTATTGATGTGCTTGGAACTGCGCAAGTTCAAGTCACACACGGAGAGAACTCTGCAGAACTGGACCTGATGATAGTGGACATGGATGGACCTAGCCTTCTCGGAAGGAACTGGTTAAACAAACTGACTCTGGACTGGAGCACGCTACACTATTTTCATGATGGACCACTGGGAGAGTTGCTGAAGAAGCATTCCAGACTGTTCAGAGAGGAGCTGGGGACCTTGCATGGTTTCCAGGCTAAAATTCATGTTAACCCACATTCTGTTCCCATGTTCTGTAGTGCTCGCTCAGTTCCCTACTCTATGAGACCACTGGTAGAAGAGGAGCTAGAGAAGCTCGTGTCTCAAGGAGTGATCGAACCAGTGACTTTTTCGGACTGGGCAGCACCTATCGTGCCAGTACTCAAGGCTGATAAGAAATCAGTGAGAATCTGCGGAGACTTCTCAACTACAGTCAACAAAGCATCTCGTCTCGACAACTACCCCATTCCAAAGGTGGAGGACCTATTTGCTAAGTTGCAAGGAGGAGTTGTCTTCACCAAGTTAGACATGAGTCAAGCATACCAGCAGTTGTCTTTGGATGAAGAATCGAAGCAATATGTCGTGGTGAACACTCACAAGGGTCTATACAGATTTAACCGTTTGCCTTTTGGAGTATCGTCGGCTCCAGGAATCTTCCAACGAGCAATGGAGTCACTACTACAAGACATACCTTCAGTAGTGGTCTATATCGACGATATCCTGATAACTGGAGCTACCGAGGCAGAACACTTACAGACGTTGAGTAAAGTGCTGGAACGTCTGGAGTCTGCGGGTCTGACTCTCAAGAAAGAAAAATGTGTCTTCGCCTCAACATCAGTAACCTATCTTGGACACACAATTGATCGAGATGGTATTCATCCTACACCAGACAAAGTCCAAGCTGTACAGCAAGCTCCTACTCCAAAGAATGTCACCGAGCTGAAAGCGTTCCTAGGCCTGTTGAACTACTATGGCAAATTTATGCCAAACCTAGCTACCACCTTGAAACCCTTGTACAACCTACTTCAAGAATCAACCAAGTGGAGGTGGAATGACAAAGAAAAGAAGGCTTTCGAAGCATCAAAGAAGCTACTATTGTCATCTCAAGTTTTGACACACTATAACCCTGAGCTACAACTTGTCCTAGCGTGTGATGCTTCTCAGTACGGTCTTGGTGCTGTGTTGTCGCAACGGTATCCAAATGGAGAAGAGAGACCAGTTGGATATGCCTCAAGGACACTGTCCAAGGCTGAACAGAATTATTCTCAGATTGAAAAAGAGGGATTGGCATGTGTTTTCGGCGTCAAAAGATTTCACTGCTATATTTTTGGAAGATCATTTATCCTCAGTTCGGATCACAAGCCACTCGCCTCTCTGTTCGCAAAAGACAAGACAGTTCCAGCTCAAGCATCTGCCAGAATCCAACGATGGGCGTTAACATTGGGAATGTATGAGTATGAGTTGATCCACAAGTCAGGAGCTACTCATGGAAATGCCGATGCTTTGAGTCGCTTACCTCTTCCTGGGAGTGCATCAGAAGAAACCCCACAACCAGCTGAGATGGTATTGCTATTCGAGGAACTTCAGAAGGGACCAGTGACTGCTGAGCAAATCAAGTTATGGACAAGACGAGATCCAGTACTCTCAAGAGTTCAGCAGTTTGTTCTCAAAGGATGGCCCACCGGTGCTATCGAGAAAGATCTCAAGCCCTACTGGCACAAACGCCTCGAGTTATCATCGCATGATGGATGCCTTCTGTGGGGAAATAGAGTTGTCGTTCCAGCAGCAGGTCAAGCGAGTGTATTGGAGGAGTTACACATCGCTCATCCTGGATCATCACAGATGAAACAGATTGCTCGAACTATGGTGTGGTGGAGTGGAATCGATAAGGACATTGAACGAACTGTGCAGTCATGTACAACATGTCAGAGTCAACAGAATCTACCGCCAGCAGCTCCTGTACAACCTTGGAGATGGCCTACAAGACCATGGGCTAGACTACATGCCGATTTTGCTGGACCGATACAAGGACACATGCTCCTACTTTTGGTTGACGCGCATTCCAAATGGATCGAAGTATTTCCTATGTCAACTATCACTTCCACTGCTACTATTCAGAGTTGCCGCAAACTATTCGCAACTTTTGGAGTTCCTGAAGTGCTGGTCACTGACAATGGCCCAAGTTTTGTGAGTGCTGAGTTTGAACAGTTCCTAAAGAAGAACTCTATTCGTCACAAGACCTCACCCCCCTATCATCCTGCCACCAATGGTCTTGCTGAACGAGCCGTCCAGACAGTAAAAAAAGGTCTCAAGAAGATGAAGTCTGGTACTCTACAGGACAAATTGTCACGTTTCCTGTTTCGCTATCGCAATACACCACAAAGCACCACTGAAGAAACTCCTTCACAGCTTCTCTTAGGGAGAAAGATGAGATCTCCACTAGATGTGATACATCCAGATCTTCAGCGCAAGGTCGAGGAGAAGCAAGACAAGCATGTGATGCAGTCAAATGTCATTCAAGGAGTGGAGACTGGAGATGCAGTCTATGCTCGAAATTTCAGTCGGGACAAAGGTACCAATCCATGGTTACCAGGAGAAGTGATCGAACTGTTAGGAACAAGATCTATTCTGATCAAGCTCTCAGATGGGAGAACAGTTCGCCGTCACATGGATCATGTGCGTAAGCGCTTGGCATCACCACAGTTTGATTGGGACACCACCCCTCCACCTGCAACAATCCCGTCTCCGTCAGATGATGCCATGTCTCCACCAGAGGATCAAGTGGTGACTCCTCCATCAGATCCTACACCGACAGATCCTACTCCTACAGATCCACCTCAAAGACGTTATCCAGTTCATAAGCGTGGACCGCCCGACTGGTACATTCCATTTGCAAACTAAGGAGGGAGGAGTGTTGTAGACTAAGAGTCTCGGACACTTGTATTTATTTTTACAAGCTATTGTGCACTCTGATTTATAAACTGAGTCTCTCATGTATTTGGCAGTATGTAATTTAACAATAAGAGATTGTTTTGAGACTCAACAGACGACATAAGGGACATTAAAGCTACACTTCATGAACTAAAAGACGCGTTTTCGCAACACTGCTATACCTGTACACAAGCCTACCCACCACAGTTCTTTCCCTTCCCCTTGCAACAACCTCACTTACAGCCATCAACTCCCTCTTCACTACATGTAGCTGAGCAATCCGAGGACAGGACACCACCGCCGATACCACCGCCACTGCCAGTGCCAGAAGCAAAGTTTACGACCGCATACTTGCTGGATAAGAAAGAGCAAAGCTGTTCTCGTCCGAATTTTGCAAGCAAGTTAGCAAAGGATCTCTTTACCATAGAAGAGCGAAGGACATCTAACGTAAAAGGTGTGCTTGGGAAGAAACAACTAGACCCGAAAAAGATGCTTAGCATAAAGGAGGCAGTCTTCCAGATCTACCCGTGTGAAACAGGCGAATCTAGACAGTCGGCATGGGCAAGCTGCTGTAAGGCGATAGACGAATCTAATCGAAGATTAAACAGGCTTCCTAAGGACAACCAGATGTGAACCAGAACCAGATGTGACAGTCACTATGCATTGTTATATACTCATTGTACATGTACATGTATAACAAAATTGGCAAAACTGTTTATAACACACAGAAGCATGACACGATCTGAATGTGATATGACTAACATAATAGTAGCATTAGTACAGCATAATACTGGTATGATTGATTTATTACTTTGGTAAACAAGATAATGTGCCAACCCCCTCTATGTTGACAAGTGTTTCTGAAACAATAAAACACAAAGGTTAGGATTTTTGGTTTGTAAACAAGTAAGGTCAAACAGACTAACACATCTGGTGCTGCCTCTTTGTGTTTCTCTTGTATGCATTTACTATAATACAACATAATAGAGAATAACACAACATCATTAAAATTAATTATGAACATGAAAATGTGACAAAATAATGTTTAAAAGCCTGAAGCATCACCATTTACAGCTATAACTCTTGGTATGACTTTTTCCACATGCCCTATGTACTTTTTGCACACATCGGGAGTCATGCTCTTCCAGAATGTCTTAATGCCGTCGATAAGGGTCTCTAAATTGGTCGGTTTGTACTCGTGCCTTAGATAATACTTCAACGACCCCCAGACATTCTCAATAGGGTTTAAGTCAGGGCTTTCCGCAGGAGTCTTAAACCAGTTCACTCCCTCATCAATTAGGAACTGCTTGGTGAAGTTGCTGCAGTGTTTCGGGTCATTGTCTTGTTGGAACCTGTGACCCTCAGGGAAGACATTGGTCAGGAAGGGGAGGAGACCATGCTCAAGGATCCTACAGTATCTAGTAGAATTCATGATCCCAGTGAAGATGACAAGTGGAGTGGCACCACGAGTAGAGATGCCACCCCAAATGTGGACCTTGACTGGGTGCTTTGGCCTGGGCTTCAATCTCCTGGGCTGCTTCTTCTTTTGAAAGCAGAGACGGGCGTGGCTGTCGAGCTGTACAGACGACTCGTCCGTGAAGACAACGTTCTGGAATTTCTCTTGAGCAGCAAGCTGCTTCCTACACCACTCCAATCGCTTCTCTTTGTTGGCCTCACGGACGAGTTGACTGTACTTGGGCCTCGTCGCTACCCAGCCCAGGTCCTTCCGTGCTCGCTTGATGGTCGGCAGCGATACCACGGTCTCTGGCCAGCGCGCTTCCAGCATAGCACGTAGCTTTCTGGCCGTTAGCTCATCGTTCTCTGTCATCGCCTCATCCAAGAAACGATACTGCTCTGTGCTTAGCTTTCTAGGGCGAGCTGCGCGCGGCAAATCCGCAACTGTGTCGGTCCTTGCGTATTTCGCGAATAGTTTAAAGAGCGCTCGTCTGCTGACAAAGATGCCATCTTCCTCCAGTCTCTTCTTTATCTTTGCAGCAGAAAATCCTTTTCCCTTCAGCAACACAACTCTAGACCTCGTCTCCTTGCTTAGCCTCGGCATCTTGTCGCGAGTGTCACGCGCGTACGTGCGTGTGTTTTTCCTCTTGCGCGCGAGAGGCTCGCGAGGGGTACTAATGCGTTAACGTGTATTGCGCAAGTGACACGCGAGCGTCCCGCGCGCAGGGGTGAACTTACACGAGAGCGGTACTGTATCATCGATGGATCAGAGATCTTCCTACAATAATTTGCACCTCCAATCTTCAACATGGAGCAACTACAAACATCATAACACAGCTAATTGTCTTGTTGCCTGTACACCCAATGGTGTTATAAGCTATGTGTCGCCTCTGTATGCTGGTGGGATTTCAGATGTTGAACTAACACGCGTCAGTGGTTTTCTGCAAACACTGAAAGGAAAGGATGGGAAATCCATTATGGCCGACAGAGGGTTTACTATTAAGGATCAGCTAAAGGAAGTTGGCGTTGAATTGAATATGCCTCCTTTTCTCGATGGTCGTTCTCAGTTGCTGTCTGACGAAATCAAAGCTGGCAGAGGAATAGCATCATTGTGCATTCACATTGAGAGGGCAATTGGAAGGATCAAACAGTTCAGAGTCTTGCAAGTAAATTTCCCTTTGTCTGTGATCCGTCTATTCCAACAGGTTGCACAATCACAAGTAGCCATCCTTTCCTTTCAAGGATGGGATATCTAGTACACTGGATATTAATTTTTGGCAAAATTACCAGTGTCTCGTTTCAGCAACACACACTTGATGCATCCCTGGGTTCATCGAAGGTGACATACGACACTTTACAAGACAAAGTTATGTGCTGTTGACATTGTAGCTGCAGTTTGTGTGTACGATAGCTAGCAGCAATGCAACCTCCCTAAGTTTTGCTATGCTGGAAAAATTTCTGATAGTCACAATTGTTGCAAAAAATTTGTACTAATTTCGTCGCCCAGGAGAGAAAATTATAAAGATGTGTTAAAGTGCAGACGTTTTGCGCAGTACATCATGAACCAATGGGATATCGAGGAATTACACACTGCGAACAAAATGATGAAGATGGATCACAATGTATTGGTAGGCCACAGTCCAACCAACATGTGAGGAATGCATTTTTAGAGTGCGACATGATGTCGTGGTTATAATTTGAATATCGAATTACTAACTGAGTCATGTGCACCTTAGGTGCTTCATTGTTCTATCTATTTCATCTTTAGGTTTCCTTGTGACATCTGACAAGCTTAGTGTGATTGTATCATCTGATAAGAATAATTTTAGAACAAAAGAGGTGCTTCACAGTGACTTTGAGGCTGTATTGAGTATCTTAGACACGATTTGTTTTCAGTGTCTAAAATTATCCAGACAGCTATCTTATCAGACAACTAAACCTTCGATACCTTTGAGCAGAATGATGTCACCGATATCGGATAGTGATGATAATCGATTTGTTGAGTAACACAGATGTATAATTATAATAATAATTATTGGGGCGAGCCTGAGCGAGCCCCACATTGATCGTGATGTAGGTCCCACGTCGCGGGGAACGTATCTATGTGGCCGGGGGTAGCGTTAGTTCTCCAATGTTCCCGAGAACACGCCTATTATGACGTAATATTCACGTGGTGCGTAAAAATAATATTATTCAAAAATTGATATTATCATGTCTGACGAAAGAACCTTTACTGCTCAACAACTGAGGACAGCACAGCGACCAACATTGGAGACACCTGAACAACACCCGAGTCAACTTTTACAAGACCAGAGGATTGCCAGAAAACGACGACGAGCAGAAGAGTCGCCCGATCAACGAGAGAGACGCCTGGAACGACAAAGGGAATACCAAAGGAACTACCGACAGAGACGGAAGATAGCAGCTACAACAGAGCAAACACTAGGTGATACAGCTACAGAAGAGCGCTGTCAAGCTACAGAAAAAGAGAGTGCGTGCGCGAGTAGCTAGGTCTGTAGAAAGTGCAGAACAAAGGGACACCAGGCTATTGAACATGAGAGTAAATGAGCGTGAAAATAGGTCTGTAGAAAGTGCAGAACAAAGGGACACCAGACTATTGAACATGAGAGTAAATGAGCGTGAAAATAGGTCTGTAGAAAGATATTGCTGATGCTTTATTATTAATTTTATTATGCTATTATCAAACTGTACAAAAATCAGCTCAGGCTCGCCCCTGCATTCTATGAATGTACTAGTTGTATTTACTTGTTGTTAATTTGTTGTTATAGTAACCAAGATGTCTCCTCAGCTGTCAGATTGATTGGGTCAGTGTATGATGGAGTTTGTTTATGAGTTTATTGTTTATTTCACACAATAATTTTATTAGGAGATTGTACAAAGATGGCGAGAGTAATAAACTTGCTATTGTACAGCCCATGTGCTTCTGTTGTTGCTCTGACCAATCAGGAGAAAGGAGTGCTATATTTGGAACAACTAGTATATCAACTCTTAGTTGAGCCTGCCGACAGACTCGAACGAACAACTGACATTTACTATGCTATGGATATTGACTTGCAGGTGTAGACGTGCAGGATATTTCCTGTGCTTGCAGGTGTAGTTAGAAGGAAAAGTGACCAGACTGGAGAAGATCCGTACCTAATCACAATTTTGTATGAGCACTGTTCACAGAGTTACACACTCCTTGATCTCTTGATCTCTCCTGCTTATGCTCACTTGAACTAGCAAGTAGCTGCATCTATCTTCCTCAAAGTCGAATCTAATCACAAAAAGAAAAGCTTGGCGTTCCATACGTGCAGGACTGTCAAAATCAGACAATTTATCCAACTCAAATTTCTTATTTCTTTCAAAACAGCCTAGATACTTTGAAAGATCATACGTTAACGCAACATCATACCTTAAGCAGCGCCTATCAATGGCTATTCAGCAAGGAAATGCTATTTCTGTTTTAGGTACTTGTAATTTTTTACTGTTACCTGACTTTCTTTAGTCTTTGTGTTGTTTGTTTTTAGGTCCTTTTGTTTAGTTTATTATTTTTTGTTTTATTTTTTTGTCTTTTTCCTTCTATTTACATCTCAGTGTGTTTCTCCTCTGTACTATTACTAAACTAACTATTGTAAAATAAGTTAAATAACCTCCTCTTTAAGTATTATTGTTACAAACCCAAATCAATGTGAATATTAATCTTTCGCCTAGATATTACAATAGTAACAAATAATTAGGCTTCTTAAAGTAAAGGAAATTCCTAAAGCCGCTGACCAAGAAATGGTCAAGAAGTCTGAGTCTGTTAAAGAAGTCTCCTCAATGGTATTAGAACATTAAGTATCGAGAAATGAGTGGTACTCTTTAATATCAGCTTCAAATCTTTTAGCTTTTACTGTAGAATGTTCAATAAAACATTACGATACCAAGTTTGTTTTCAGAGTACTACCTATTGTGTCTTCCTGTAAGACTGACCATCGAAGACACTATTCTATAGCAAAGCTGCTACATAGTATCTGTGACATACCCGTCATTATCGCATTGATTCAAAAAGTGTCTAAATTATCTCGTCTTCAGAGAAAGTCGGTAGATTTTGACTTATGTGGAACTTTTGAATACATCTCCAAAAATGACAACACTGACTTTTACCTGTACGTTTTGATAATAAACTGGCAGCTAATAAGGCCGACTGAAAAGCATTTTGCTTATCGACATGTACTAAGAGAATCAGTGTTCTAGGTTACACAATTTTCTGCTATGCGTAAAATTGATTTGGAGTTTCGTTTCATGGAGGTGGAAGCACACAAAGTGGCTACTGATCACAATGTGGGCTTATGTGGCTGTATCAAGAATTCTTGAAAAAGCAAAATCACTTGAGGAAGTCCGAAAAGAGTTACCCAGCTCTTATGAAACCTTTTTAAGGAACCGTTGTTGTTCTTGACGAGAGAAGTTTAAATATATTCATAAAAGATAAGGTATCAGCGGTAGCAAGAACACTGCTACACTGTAGCCACCAACAGATCAATGGTAATCACTTCTCGGCAATTCAGTCGGTTCGCTACATCGAAACCTGATCTGTACATGTTCTCACAAAAACATGACTGTGGGTTTAAAAATGAGAGTGGATCGAGTTTCATTGGGATTAGCCATAACAGATAGCAACCCAATTTCACAATTGCTCTACTAAGTCTATTTGGTCTGTAGACAGGAACAAGTCATAAAGATATAATAACTATTTATGGTAAATATTCCACTTGGCATGTTGTTTGACTAGACTACTAGCTTGTCACCAAACGTATCAAGGGTTATTCTGTTCTAATTAATCCTGAGCCTCTCACTCTGTATTCTTGTATTTATAATGTGTTATATGTAATAAGCGAAGGAGGGCGGATGAAGAACAGAAAAGAGCGCACATGCTTTACTCAGTATACTCACAGGATCAACTTGTGGTATCAGAGCCATTACATGCCTTCCAGGCTGATAACCAGCATCAAAAAACAGCTGATTACACAACTTGTCTCCAGTGGCATTGGCGTCACATAAAGCATTATAGCAGTGCATCATGTGAAATTATATGGAACAAAAAGAGGATGAAGAGTCAGTCTGTTTTAGAGTGGGCGCTTTATGCTGTTTTCACTGTTCTATGTCGAGCTTTATAGAGGAAAGTACGTTCTGAACTAATTTACATCAGACAATGTTTATCTTAGTCTTATGAAAAGAACGACAGCTACAAGATCACTGTTTAAATTGTGGATGAAGTTCAACTTGTAGCTTTTTTACAATAGTCCGTGTGTTACGATTTACTTTTTTACAGTTATGAACTTTGTGAACAAGGCTTCTTAAAGTAAAGGAAATCCCTAAAGCCGCTGACCAAGAAATGGTGAAGATGTCCAAATCTGTTAAAGAAGTCTCCTCAATGGTATTAGAACATTGTGTATCAAGAAATGAGTGGTACTCTTTAATATCAGCTTCAAATCTTTAGCTTTTACTGTAGAATGTTTAAAACATTACAATAACACGTTTGTTTTCAAAGTATTGCCTATTGAGTCCTCCTGTAAGACTGACCATCGAAGAGACTATTCTATAGCAAAGATTAGAGTATAGCTCAATGTTATTGACCAATTTATTAGATTCGAGGATCTATTTGCTGTAGAGACCATCCGCGAACGGATAGAGTCCATCCGCGAACAGATAGACCACAGTTTGCTTAGTGAGAGTAAGCCATAAAAATGTTACTACAAGAACACGTGATTTGAAACTTGTACACGTGTGACATGGCGGCAAAGAACAACGTCAGCTGAGAAGAGAACCATGCTTGATCGAGGTAGTCGAGCCACCAAACAAGCGACCTTTCTTGAGGTACAGTGAAGATGTTTCCAAAAATCATCCAGGAGGTCTGAATGGTAGAAAAATCTCTCAAAAGATAGTTGTCCAGCATGCCAACACAACAGACCCCGATCGCTGCTTTGTGAAACTATTCAAGCTCTACCTCAGTTTGTGTCCAGAAGATGCTCCATCTGATGCTTTTTACTTGCAGCCTCTGAAGAAACCCTCTCCAACATGCTGGTTTTCTAAACAGGCAACAGGGCACATGAAGCTGGATTCTACTGTCTGTCGACTGTGTACAAAAGCAGGTATCAAGGGCCACAAGACGAACCATTCCTTGAGAGCTACAGCCACCAGCCGCCTCTATCAAGCTGGCGTGGATGAACAACTCGTGATGGAGCGAACTGGTCACCGTAGTGTCGAAGGTGTGAGGTCGTACAATAGAACATCAGAAGAGCAAAGACTGGCATTGTCAGACATCATGATCAAGAGACCCAGACCTACCGCCGCTATAGACGTGACGAAATCTGCTGATCCAAGCCTCAGCGCGGGTCCATCGTTCAGCTCCAACATGTCCAACTCTCAGCAGTTACAAGCACTTAGCCTGGCGCCATCTTCCTCCTTTCACAACAGCACGGTGAACTTCTATGTCGGTTCAATGCCCACTCCTAGAAGTAAAGAAAGACGCCCAATGGTGATCTATGATTCAGACTCTGACTAACTTAACTCGCTTGAACTTGCTAACCACGTGTATACTCCATTTAGTGCACATAATCATTAGTCATCATCATGAATAATAATTATTATTATTACTTGTATGTTACAATACTAGCTGTAGACTACATGTCTTGCAAACTTTCTGATACTTGATTTAATGAAGTTGAAGAAGCAGTTGAGTAAGCTCATTCGTACTTGAAACACGAGAAGTGAGCTCCACTGAAAGTCTAGTTCAAACACAGCGCAGGTGGAAGTCTGCATAACCCTAGTTGGTCCGTAAAGAGCTGGATGGTGGACTCATCTGAAGCACAAGGAGTGAGACATCAAAGACGAGCAAGAGTTTAACCCATGAATCACTCAGAAAAACCAGAATGCTGACGATCATCATAGATAAGTGCATTTGCTGTACTAACCATTGATTTGGTGAATGAACTGTGGTATTGATATCAGTTTTTGACAACACGTGCTACTCGAGTAACTTGCCAAGAAGAAACGGATACAGGCAAGGTAACGAGATGTATTAAAGTAGACAATCTCGTAGCAGTAATCACTCCCACCCACTTCGATAAGTACTGTGAGGTTACAGCCAGTCAGTCATACACAGCCAGGATAAGACAGCGTGTACTAATGGCTGCCCCCATTAGTGGTAATGCTGTTGTTTGCTGTATGCCTGGTATACCCCCACACTTCACTAAGCTATGAGGAATTGGACAGGCAGCTTACACACACATTCTTCCCATGATGAGGGTATTGTATCAGTGTGTGGGGATACTCATCTCCTGTTACTATAGTGAGAGATGCGAGTGAGAGACGTGTTGCATTCTGTAAGAATAACAACATGAACTTATCGAAGACTTATTGAAGCTAGCACAACCAAAATTGAGCCTGAAAGACAAGCTTGAGACGCTAAGCAAACTCGATGATGAGATCATAGATGTGCTAGTTGCCGACATGATGAAGCTGATACAATAATGCAGCAATTGTTGTAAAGATAGATATTAGCTCTAGCTCGACCAACCATCAGCACCACCTAGCAGCGCAGGTGCAACACCAGCAACAGGTAGCCTAGCTGCTAGGCTCCTAAACTACAACTGCAACCCTCGACATCGTGGACAACGTTTTGAGATGCATATGAGTCAGCTATTTACAATTATACTATGTTGTCAGACGTAGACAAGTTCAGAAGTCTAGTCACTTGACCAGCTAAAGACGCCATTGCCGGCCATTCAATGACATCAGCTAACTGCAGTATCTACACTACAGAAACGCTTCAGCAGTAAACAACAGATCATGGCGAAGCACATGGACACACTGCTCGATCTACAACTGGTGAGCTCATTATACAATGTACAAGAAGTGTATGTCATGATAATATAAAGCAAAAGACAGTACTCGATCAAGAAAAAAATGGAGGATTTGATCCTGTGATAAGCGGACACACAATCAACTGCGCCAATCAGTATTAGATATTTTACACTGAAGTACATATTGAAATAGCAAAAATGCCTATATTGTGTATATTCATTGTATCATGACATATCAAACATATTCAGATTTGCCTTGTAGGCATTTAGTTATTCATAGACGCAGTATTTGGAGTTCTTGCAAGAAGTGTATAAATGCAGTCACTAAATTTCACACAATAAGGAATGATATCTATTGGTGCAGCATCCATGCTTTACGGTCTACGCTCAACCAGGCTCAACCTATTACCAAAATTAGTAACACTATACCGTATGGCAAGAAATTTTCACAGGCATAAAATTTCGTGGATTGAGCAATCCAGCTCTAAACGCTATACATTGTAATTCGTGGGCGATAAATTTTGCAGGCCAGGGCTGGGTGTGGCCTCAATCTCAATCGCAAATTCGCCTTTGCTGTCTTGGGATACGTCCAGCGAGAAATACCAGCCATTTGCTTGCATCTTCTACGACGCAGTGGTCCTATCTTACTGGCTATATAAAGTAAGCATTTTAAGGTCATATGAAGCAAGCGTGTGAACATGGGATGTCAAAAACCTTGTGGGGCTTCGTTGCTATGCACCAAACATAGTACAGACTTCTAAACTCTTGCAATGCAACGATAGTGTAACAGCATTTGCTGCTCAAATCATAAGATAGTGTAGTAACTAACCTGACTTTTGTTAATAATTATATTCGTGAGTGTTTGCTAGATAAATAAATGTTTTGAGACCTTGAAATTTATATAAACTTTCTCGCTGTGTGGTATATTGTATCACATCAAAAGTGATTGCACAATAGCAAAGAATTTGACATGACTGAGTAGTGCATAGTTACACAAGCTACAATACAAGATACATAGTAGACTAACAGAATAACACATTAAAACCACGTAGTAAAAACAATACACCATCATGTACATATCACATTGCTGGTATTGTTTACAGAAACTTACATTACCACTTTCACACACAGTTTAATTTAAGCAAGCAACCAAAATACAATAAGCAGCACACATGCTTTGCCTCCAATAACATTCTACCAGAACATACAATGATACCTTATAGTTAGTCAACTTCTTTTTCAGTCCATATGAACTCAACTTGCACCTTGTTCATCCCATACCTATGAACAGAGACATGAGTAAACAACTTGTTTGATATCTTGATGGATATGTACAGCAGCGTTAACATGCTCAACTGAAGTCACGTGACGTACATGCATACCACGTGTACAAAATGACCTTTCACAGAACTTGCAAAAGTATTAGACGCTGGCTTGTTTCTGCACGCCCTCGGTGATATCCACTCTAGTGCATAGGCAGCCGACACACATTCTGGCGGGATTAGGTTCTTTTGGAGCCTAATCACACATGCTGGCAACAGGTCGAGTCCCGCGTAAATATCTAGGAGATAAAACAAGTCCTGGTTTATCGAAACACAAACTAATGGCTCACATACTTATAAATTTGTAGTTGTTTCTGAGAAGAGCTGGGTCAGAACTGATTTAAGCACTGATACATGTGATAGCGCCATGCCACAAGGCGCCACAAGGTAAGCTGAACAGAAAAATTGAAATCAAAAAGTTGCGAACAATAAGATTCATGATTACGCACGCCAGACCCAACCCAAGGGAAGACCCTGCTAATAATGCTATGGAATATTCCAGTCAGATTTGAGCAATCACTACTTTGCAAACGCAAAAACAGTTTTATTTCAAATAACATTAGTAGATGCAGTAGTAACTAGGCACCAAAGGTGCTGATGCCTCGGTGGAGCACACAGGGACAACCAACAGTAAACCAAAGGTGCAGATGCGTCGGTGGAATGCAACAATTTCACATACACAGCAACAAACTGCAGCTGTTGTACCTTTCTGTACAGCAATCCTAGTTATGCAATCAGAAGCCAATCAGTGCTGACCACTAATTCAACTGGGCGTGTCTATATTGTTCAGGGCACAGCACGTACAACGAACGAGATAGCTTGCTTACACAGTTTCTTTAGACTTACGATGTAACCTATCAGCTTCTAGGCAGTCAACTGTGGATAGTTTTGTCTACGGAGAACTCCAGATCGCCAGCAACGGCCATCGATCGCGAGGTAAGCAAAGCTATACGCCATAACTCTAGAACGCAGCTTCATATACAAGTCTGCCGTGCTGTTCTGAAGTAAATGCGAACTCACTAGCTGTAAGGCAGCCAGCAATAGACAATTTTGTCATTACATCAGCAACTAGATCGCCAGCCGGCGATCGCGAGGTAAGCAATCACGCTATAACTCACGAACAGAGCCTTATAACCAAAATCCTTACAATTCATTTTCAAGCAAATGTCGACTTTAGGTTGTGTTGCAAGTTTCAGCGCTTAGTTTTCAGCGAGCGACGAGAAATCCTGCCGACAGACAGACAGATACATACATACACAAACGAACTACTGTATGCCTCGTGGCTCCGCCCACCGAGGCATAATAAGATATGCACGTATTTTTGCGAATTATAGCTGTCAATAGAAAATGTAGTAGCCACACCACTGAAGATCTCCATAAAACTATAACTGACAAGGGTAGGACTGAGTATATGCGCTACTGGCACGAAAGTCATAGCACACTGCATGATCATCGATCACTCTGGGAGGTCGAACGCCACATTAGATGAGAAGCAGCAAATGAAGTGGCGTGCAATCACTATGAGAACAACTTGAAGTTATCAAGTACTCCAGTAACAGTGAGTCACTCCAGACAGCTCCAGCAATGAGCGAGCATTGAGCTAGTCGCCTTCAAGTGTCTGGAAAACGGCCAGCCTCGGCTAACTTTTAACCTCTTGTGGAAATTTAGAAACAGGCGGCTCGCTCTGAGTATCAACTGCAGTTACTGCACAGGCGAATTCTAAACACTGTATCTCCGTAGCTTAGTTCTTTAGCTTGCCAACGATACCTATCTGGATTTGTGTAGTAAAGCTAAAGCAGCGATTCCAAACAGTTTTTCAAAGTTATAGGTCACTAGATTTAGTAGATATCATTAGAAAGGGCTCGATCAGAGGAATCTAAAGATACCAAAAGTTTCTTCATCCAATGCCGCTAAGCTGAGAAAAACGCCAGAGAAGACGCAACCTCGCGTAACCCCCCACACCCCTTCTTTAGCTTAAAAAAATATTTCATCCATTGTTGTCATCCAAATATAGATAGCTGATTCCAAAAAAAAATAGTTCGAATCTTGTGCAATGTATGTAACTTGATGAAAATTTAATTTTAATTCTTAATTCGTTGATAAAATACTCACTAAAAACTTTAACAACTTCGAACTAGTATTTTCTACAACTACTACCTATGACCACTCACAGAAAAAATTACAGTGGAAATAAATTCGGACATCAGGTGTGGAAAGTTGATTGAAGTTCGCAACCGTTTTGTGCCACATGCATTATTTAGTACAATCTATTCCTATTCTGCACAACTGCTTCAAAGTTTCTTGACAGTACTGTTCATTCTGCAGTAAAACTATCGACATAAGCTAGTAAATTGAGCCATAGAACGATAATATACGACAAGCAGAAGTAGAGTTATGAATAATAAATTAAGTAGACCGTTCTGTTACGCAAAATTAACCGCCACGTCCACGTCGTTGGCATATCGCTAGAGTTGAGGCCCCACCCAAAAAGTTCGTTGGGAAACCCCCCACGTTACCTTACTTCCTGCCGATGAGAACAGAGATGACGACTTGTTCACGTAAGCCTCTGTAAATGATCATTTGCAGTAGCTCATAATACATGTGTATATTCGTACTTCTCACAGCGTTTAGATACGAACCAGCTCCTCGCACCAGGCACACATCTCTTCTTGTTGGTGGTAACCTGTATCTGTGGGGAGGCTGGATTGATGATATACCACGAGTACACGATAGTCCAGAGAAGAGAAAGTTCTTGTCTGGTGTGGACGTGTTTCAATCAGACTGTGAGGACTGGATAAGGCGGGAGACCAATGGAACACCTCCGCTGGGAGTAATGGGATATTGTTGTGCTGCAGTGGGTGACTCACTCTACTACTTTAGTGGTTACTGTGGACATGATAAGTGCTATCATAATAGTGTGCACAAGCTGAGCACATCATCCCTTCAATGGAAGATGCTATCTGCCTCTACATCTGAGAGTGGGGCACCGATGAGGAAGATGAACAGTGATATGGTAGCATTCAGGGATGGTGAGGAGGACATCTTATGTGTAGTAGCAGGATTTGGCCTTACTCCATCACATCATCAACCTGGAGCACAGTATATATTTGGTGTTAAATACACCCGGTGCAATGAACAACACATGTTCAGCCTAAGCACTAGTGAGTGTTGTAATTGTGCATAATGGAGTGGTATAGCAATAAATGGTGCACAGATGCTAGCATCACCTTGAATTTGCCCAGTTAAAAATGTAGGAGAGTACATAAACATGAATAGTAATAAACAAAATTTTCTTTGCAGGCCATTTTGCTTGTGCATCGCTTTGAAAATAATCTTTGTAATGTAGTGTATGTAAGCACATAGTAAGTGGTACTACATTATACAAGTAGACATCATTACAACACCACAAATGATATTCCAGATAATGACCGTAACATAAAGTTTTTTTAATAAACACCCTCTAAGTAGGAAAACCACGAGGTATAAGCAGCTCATAATTGCACTTTCAAACACAATACACAAAAAAAATTGTTACTGCCTTCGCCTTGTTGAAATACGTATAATTATATCCACAATCTGAAGTTCTACTACCTGAGTGAACAAAAGTTTTATTAGCCTAAGCGTTGTACATGTATCTAGCCGCGCCGTCACGTTTCCGTCTGGCACTATCAGTGCTCATAATTTGCAATGTGTACAGCCTACACCAGTCTTATAACATAGGTCTTTGGTTTCTTGGAATATCAGCAGTAGTTTCTGAGATACAGTCCCCCAGCAACAAGCCAAAATACATGCGTGGGCGTGAACCTGCACCATTAAATCAAGCAATAATCTGATGGTATACTAAAATTCCAGACTATACATAACTCCAAACTAGTCCATTAGTGTACGGCAAGCTGAAATTCACAATGTATATCTTTCTTATTCAATGCTTCAGACCATAACAGAGTTGTTTTTAATTACACACGCACAGCATAAAAACAATAATGTCGTAAGTAAAATCTTGAATTTTCCAGCTCAGCATTTGCAAAAGCTCTCTGTTAATGCATTTTTCCCTTGTTAAGATACGTTTGTATGGCTAGTAGTGATTTGCTAGACGAAGCCCTAGAAAGTTTTTCAGCCTTTAGCTGTATCATCACTGGTGATACAGCTGAAGCATTTAAACTGGCTCACAGGACTGCTTTCACATGATATTATTATATTATTTTAAAGCAATAGTTATGCCAATTTAAAATTAGCATAACTATTGCTTTAGCCGAGCTTTATCCTTGGCTTCCACCATTTACATTCATGGGCGATGGCAGAGCAACATTAACAATTGATTCTACGTAGAAATTTCTTAGCATATCAATTGTATAGTAGTAGTTGGAGATGGTGTCATATACCTCCTGTAGAAAAGTGGAGCTCACCAAGAGTCACTGGACAGCCTCCTCCTCCATCTAGCGACTTTACTCTCACTCCAGTGGATAAGAAGAGAGCTGCACTGTTTGGTGGCTTCACTGGATCAGGAGCAGTCAGTGATGACCTACTGATAGTTGAGTTGTCCAAACACACTTTGGTGAGTTTGTGATAGTGATCCACTTGTTGAGGCTTTATTGCATATCACTTGTTGAGGCTTTATCACTTGTTGAGGCTTTATTGATAGTGATCCACTTGTTGAGGCTTTATTGTTGAGGCTTCATTACAGAGCTTTTTTAATGTGCACTGCCGGGTTCAATAATATGCAGCATTTTTTGTCATGTGATGTAACCAAGTCAAACAGCAATTTGTTACATACCACTGAATGCTGGCCTGATAAATGTATGTCTCATACCCTTTCCCTAAGCACAGGACTATATAACTTATCTTAACCCACTATAGCCATGTGTTTGAGGCCATACTATAATCCATTTACACTTTAATGCATTATGAGTTCACTGGGCCAAATCCTCATCGATTCACTTGCAAAGTTGGTGTACACAATCGTCTAGAAAGATGTTTACAAATCTTCTTTCTCGTGATTAAGGGTGCTCGGCATGATTAATGGTATGATTAAGGGTGCTCGGCACTAATTTATATTCATAAGGCAGCGCCGTTGCTAAGGGCCACATTTCCAGATGTAAAGCAGCTACGAACACATCGCTAGCTGTATAACACTACTGGAAGTACTGCTTGTATATAAAGTTTTAGCGAGACAGCTTACCGGGAAGGATCGCCAGAGGCGCGACAAAAACCATACCTACTCATCTGAAAAACTTTTCAGCAGAGCATGCCAGGTTGCTGAAACCACGTTTCTGTGACTGTTTCGACACGAGAAATCCAGTAACGAAGAGCTTTTGTCAGTACAGCAGCGATAAACAATACTTACGTAACTTATCTTGACTGTTGAGTACGCAATTCAAAAACCTCTCCGTTACTACAGTGTTGGCCACGTGTCTCTATGCATGCGCATTCTATATATGCCTCGTGTGCAGCAAGATGGCTAGCTACCTAGCTAGGGTCTCTCTGTCCTGTGCTGTATTGAATCTACAGCTAGCTAGGTGTCCTTCTGTGGTGGTATTATGCCTTTACACTGTGTATTCGAAGTGGCCGTTGCTGTTTGAGGGCATTGCGTGCCCATTAATTGTAATCCAAGAATTGCTCGCTCAAAGGCATTGTGTGTCTAGGAGTGGAGCCAGCCAGCATTCCCAAGGTATTTTGTATTCCGAACCATTTGGCATCGTGCGCTCAAGGCATTGTGTGCTCACGAGTGAGCTGAGCGTCGGATTGCTGTCTGATGCATCGCTCGTCGATTGCATCGTTTCCTCTTGGCTAGCCATAGTGTGTGGCTAGAAGTGAGCATTTGTTGAGGAACACAGAGACTTTGCGCATCTCATTGATTTAGCATCATTTTATAGCATTTTGAATGCAAACAACCATACTAAATGACTTTGCTGTGATTGGTCTACAGAAAATTACTGTCTTGTAGCTTCAGTTTATACTGACGTGTGTGTATATAGAAGTCCACCAAAGCATCAGCACTGTTCTCCATGCATGGTGCTGTTTTAAACTGCATTAGCCCTATAATGCAGATTACTAGGCTTTGTGGTACATGTAACTCAATCAACATGTATACTCACAGTACAATATCTTATAGTGTATCTGCTCTTCAGCACTGGATTAAGATCAACAAACCTTTCTATCGCTCAATGGAATGGCCTATAGGGAGGCGTGGCCATGCTGCCACATATGTGAGTGGATATCTCTTAGTGATAGTGGGAGGGATCATGAGCATTGAAAATAAATGGACTACTATCAGTGACTGTTGGATTCATGACCTCACTACAATGAAGTGGAAGAAGGTAATTTGTGTTGTATTTGTGTATCAAATACTGTATGTTTGGTTTTGGTATTCAGCTACCACTCCCTGACACTGTGACTGAACGTGTGGAGCACTCACTCTCTGCAATACAACTATCACCACACAAAATGTTGCTGGTAGCTTTTGGTGGATGGAGATCACTTGGTGGTGATAAACTATCCTCCCACACTGTCCTCATTGATAGTGAGTATCATAACCTTTGCACATTACAGTAGCTATAATGACAGACACTGCACAGTGGCACTGGTGTGTAGTAGACATGTAACAGCTCCTCTCTTCATACAGTCCAGGAAGGAGATGGTCACTGGGTGGTAGAGAGGGTGAGAACAGCCTTGGAAGACAAGAGGGAGTACCAGCAGATGTTGTCAGAGAGAAAGAGGAAGAGGGTGGAGGGTAGTAGTGATCAACTCCTTGAAGTGAGATAGTTCTCTTGTTTTTAATGCGTTTAATGGTACATACCGCACTATATAGTTGGAGAGAGCCAGAGAGGTTGTGCTGCGACTGATGACAGAGCTCGAGCAACTGACTAGAGAGAAGGAACAAGTGACTAGAGAGAAGGAACAAGTGTCTATAGAGAAGGAACAAGTGACTAGAGAGAAGGAACAAGTGACTAGAGAGAAGGAACAAGCTGCTAGAAATAAGGAACAAGCAATTAGAGGGAAGGAACAAGTGACTAGAGAGAAGGAACAAGCAACTAGAAAGAAGGAGCAAGCAACTAGAGAGAAGGAACAAGCGACTAGAGAGAAGGAACAAGTGACTAGAGAGAAGGAACAAGTGACTAGAGAGAAGGAACAAGTGACTAGAGAGAAGGAACAAGTGACTAGAGAGAAGGAAAAAGTGACTAGAGAGAAGAAGCAGGTTTGATCAGCTCAATAATATTCGTTCAATGCACATTGATTGCATTCACATGTTAGTGCATTGTATGTGAATCGCACAGTCACTTGATCCATTGAAAAGACACACTGTACATGTGTTCTTGCCAGCTTTTAACAAACGCATCAAATGTTGACTACAAAGCTTTTGGGCTGCGCCTTGTTATGCTGTCTTTCTACATGCGATCATTTTGGATTTGAGATGAAATAATGTACATTCATATGAACACAATCAATGCCCATCGAATGCGCATTCAATGTGCATTGATGCCTAGCTTCATGTGAAAGGGCCTCTACATGTAGTTAAAACTCAGAACCACATGCACGGAACAGAATGGAACAGACAGTGGTCCGGCAAAACATGGAATGCACTGAATGAAATAGCACGTATTTGAAGTACACCGGGAATAGAATAGCTCATGCACAGAACTGAGCAGTGACATTAAAGTCTCTTGCTACATGTAAGTACTCGGAAAAAAACGTACCAGTATTGTACTAGAACAGTTTTGAAGATGATTTAAGTGCTGTTTCGTTCCACGTGTTCCATTTTAACAACCACCAGATTATAGGCCTAATTAGAACAATATCTATAGCAATGTTTGATAGTTGTTCGAGCCTACATGTCATACACACAAAATGGTTATGGACAGATGTATATACAATACATGTATAGTTGGTAAACTAGATGTCTACATGTATAGAAAGCTCGACCAGTATATACTAATATTAATCTTATTGAATGTGATTGTGAATGATAATTACTTAGCATAAACTTTGCCATCATAATACCCTAGCTGTGGTGATCTGTGGTTTCTCTTATGTAGAGAGAGCAACAGCTGATGAGACAAGTCCAACAACTGACCAGAGAGAAGGATCAAGCAGTAAGAGAGAAGAAAGAAATAGGGACTCGTTTAGTAAGGGAAAAGAATCAAGTTGTGAGCGAGAAAGATCACCTGGTTAGAGAGAACCATCAGCTCCAGCAGTCACAGCTGCAGGTTTAGCTAATTCTATAGCATAAGTATTAGATGTCATGACATGTATAGGAACAAGAGAGGGGACAGCAACTGATGAGAGAGAACGATCGACTAGAAAGGGAGAACCAGCAGCTCCAGGCAGCCAACACTAGAGGACAGGAAGAGGTCCAGCAGCTCAGACAGCAGGTCAGTGATAGTGACAAAATTGCACAATTGTCACTCTCATTCCTATCAGCTGTCTGTTACTGAAGGGAGGAACCAGCAGCTCCACTGGGTGGTGAAGAGAGAAGAGGTGAAGATGACTGAGGAGTTGCTGGGAAGAGGAGGCTGGGGTGAAGTGAGGGTCGCCAAGTTCCGCGGTCTGCATGTAGCTGCAAAGTTCCTGCACAATGAAATCTTGTCTGACTACAACCGACGGCAGTTTGTACGAGAAATGACAATGGCTGCCACGCTACGCCATCCTCACCTCCTCCTATTTATTGGCGCTACGAGGGAGGGACAAGCCATCATACTAACGGAGCTGATGCCGACCAGCCTACGCAAGGAGCTGAAGAAAGAAGTTGAGCTGCCTCGGGTTCACATCACCTCCATTAGCCAAGATGTTGGTCGTGCTCTCTGCTACCTTCACCAATGGCAGCCCCACCCAATAATCCATCGTGACATCAGCAGTGCCAATGTTCTTCTTGAGCCTCTCCCCAATGGCTGCTGGCGAGCAAAGTTGTCCGACTATGGATCAGTTAATTTCATGAATCTCGTCTCCACCACTGTCGGTCCTGGCAACCCAATCTATGCTGCTCCTGAGGCCAGCTCTCCTCGTCAACACTCACCCAAAATGGACGTGTATAGCTACGGTGTCCTCCTAGTGGAGATGTGCCTCAGAGAGCTCCCTGAGTCCCAACCAGAACGCCGTCAAGAACAGATCCAGCGCATCCAGTGGGTCAGCATGGTCTCCCTCATTAGGAGGTGCACTGGTGAAAGACCAGCTCATCGACCCACCATGAGCAATATCATGGACCTACTGGCTAGGATATAGAGCTGACTACACATGATACTACTGTACAACAACATGCTACAACTAAGTAAAGAAATTAAAAAGATTTCTATCGAAATCAAAAGGATGTAGTGATGAAGAAATCTACCACTGGTTCACAATGTAAACCAACAAGGAACAAGCATAGAATGGTAACACGATTGACTTGCTAACAGACCATAGATCCCTACATCAGTGGCTGCTGTGGCCAGACTATAGCTAGTTAAGCTATTTACTGTTGACTGACACTTTGAAAAGAATTCAGCTTGTGACAAAATATTGATCTTATGTACAGTCACTGATGTAGGGATCTATGGTCTGTTAGCAAGTCAATCGTGTTACCATTCTATGCTTGTTCCTTGTTGGTTTACATTGTGAACCAGTGGTAGATTTCTTCATCACTACATCCTTTTGATTTCGATAGAAATCTTTTTAATTTCTTGTTTGTGTCCTTTTTTCTTTTTAGTGAAGTGCAGTTCAATATCATGCATGTACGGAGAAGTCTTTGTTTCCACCATTAGTTTAGTATTCCTGTTGTTGATGGCTTTTCTTAAACTTGTAGCTAAAGTTAAATATCAGGTCTGCCTAGTATCAGGTCTGCCTAGTTGCCTACGCATGCATGCGGTGCATACGAGCCCCACCCACACTTGTTTGTAGATCTACACGGCGGTTATAACTATCTGGCAAGTGCAGAATGGCGATCCTACACGAGCTTACCGTTCTTCGAAGACTCCAGACAAATGCCGGGTGTGTGTTCTCCATGATAGTGATCCAATCATCCACACGGCGCAGCGATACTTTTTAGCTGCTTGGTCACGTGCACTACCCATTGCTAATTGGTCACGTGCGTATTGCGCAATCACAATAATGGCGTCTAACACTAAGCTGACAATGGATCACGATCGAGAAATCGCGGAACTTAGATCGCCGTTACGCTAAAAACAAAGCTCAAAAGGCACATGCCAGGAGAATTTCACGACTGTTCGTGGATGTTTTGGTCTCGGCACTGCTCGCGTAAAGGCGCTAGGCGAGTGGAAGAAAGAATAAGAAGAAAACGAAGATGACGAAACTCGATTTTCACCGTTTCCAGGTTCGTCACTTTAGTAACAATTTCGAGCAATCTCCTTGCTACTGTAAGATGGGGGCAACGCCAGAGAGCAGATCTAAGTGTCTAAAGACGTCTAAAATTCAACACCAGGCGAAATATCAGCGCTTGAACGCTAATACATTGTATGTAGCCGCCATCTTGTTTTCTCGTTCATCCCTACATAGGGAGACACTACCGTGTCTCCCTAATAATGTGTATTCTTTTATGCTATTTGATCGCTTTCACAAGTAGCACTGTATACTGTATTATTAATATGAAGACGCCACTTACAGTAATCAATGATCGAGTCTTTCGTAAAGACCTTGTTTCATGTGCATTGCATACTGAGGCATATTATATAATTCTTGTGTTGTCAGTCAAGAAGTGATATCGTTCCATTTAGCATGCACCAGATCTTGTTCATGCACAGTCTGTTCAGTTAAAATTTAAGACAGATAATATATAGTTGGAGAGATCTGAGGAAGGAAAAGCTGGATGCATGAGGTAGATTGAATACCACTTCACTAGCTATTAAAACTTTCCTTGAGCCTCGCCTGTATGCTTTAGAAGAAATTATGTAACTATACAGATTCATATCTTAAATAATTTATAAGTTATTGCAAAGTAAAATGGAAGAGCTATTGATCTAGGAAGAGCTACAAAGTAAGAGCTATTGATCATGAGTTCGTAGAAGATATCTGAAATGATCGTATGCTAAATCGGATTTTTAGGTTATGAACAATGAGTCAATAACAATCAATAATTTATTACGCACATCTGATTGAGGTCATGAGGATTAATTATTGATTACAGGCATGCTAGTGAATGGTAATTGACAATAAAATTAAGATTACTCTGATGATTGCTCGATATATCACCTCTGGAACAACATACGAAGTAAATATACTCTTCCTCAATCTTGAAACTCATGCAGCCTATAGTTTTCATAATATTACAATCATATTTGTTGCATGAACTGTCATCTTAAAACACCAAATAATCTTTAGCAAACAATCAAACATTGACAATTTCATCACTCAATTATGCAGGTGAATTAAGTTAGCTAAACAAAGACTGTTTTGTCATCATTAAAATTTAGTTCTTTAGTCTGCCCACGAGTGTCGACATACAAGCTGAAGTAGTCTAATGCAGATGGCTTTAATACATCTCGCATAAACAGAGATGGAAATAATACGAAATGTCCACGAACTTTGTTCACTTCTTCTCTGGCACCTTCTGGAAACACATCTGCTAGTCCTTCAAAGGTTTTCCAATTTTTAAGATCCTCATAATTCCAAACTGAATTGGTTGGAAGAATTTTTCGGCGAAATACTCGCTCATATATGAGAGTATTAGAAGTGGCGATCTCAAAAATTCCATGGTAGAAATTGTATGCCACTGGATCAACCACATCAAAGTCTCCATTTTCCTGATTAAGAAGGCCAAGGTGTTCTTTTATGAGATGACATCGCAGCCCATGGGAAAACTTTCCTACTAGAAATGTCTCTCCATTCATCTGTCCATTGATCATCTCTTTATCTTCAATGATTACATCCACTTCAGAGTCTCTGTCTCCCACCATGCTACGATCATTGATGTTTGCTGATCCAATGATGGTCACTCGATCGTCTACAATCATCAACTTGCTGTGTACATAAATCAGCTCAGTTACTAACTTATTGTTCAGGGTACTATGAGTACGCAGGCCATATACACTGACATAGTGGTGCAAAGATGTAGCAGGAACCATTTTCTTCCTCAGCCTACCAAATAAAGAATTCTCTCCAGTGTACAATGTAGCATAGTTCCAATAACTCACTGCTTCAAGATCACCTCCATCCCATTTTTCTTGAAACTCAGGTAACAATGGCAGAATGATCAGAACATGAAAATCTTCACCATTTTTGAAAGCTCGGAAAATTCTTTCTGATAAAGCAAATTGTATTTGATTCTGGACATCTGTATAGCTTCCTTTAGGCTGCGAAGAGATGAAAAACTGGTTCTCAATGTAAATGAAGTGTTCAGCCTTGTCAATGGCATGAAGATAAGCTCTATAGATTGAGTCTTCTTGCGGCTGTTCAGCCGACCATTTTGCAACAGACCTCAAGACTTGAATATTGACATTTTTGGCACTTGGATTTGGAATGTTGTGTACACTCTTGGGATGATCTGTAACAGATAGTAGCTGTCCGCTGTAGCTCCACCACGAGCTTGAGGAAGTGATGGCATTGTACCTCTGAATAAAGTGCTTGGCTACATCCATTGCAGCCTCTCCATTAAAACAGCAAGCTACATCATGCCATGGCATTCTTGGAACCTCATTTCTGAGCGGTACTCTGCTTCCATCCCTTTTCTCGATGGTATAATCAATTTGTGATTTTTCAAATTCAGTCCTGGCACCAATAAGAAATGTATTTGAATAGTCCTTTCTCACCCACCTGCTGTACTTCTCTTTAGACAGCTTATTTTTTGAACACTTGCTTTCATCAATTGGACATGAATGGGTAGGATAATTGTCGGTTATTTCATGACTATGCGTGTCCCAACGGCCAAAACACAAATCAATACCACCAACAAAGGCTACACTTCGATCAATAACCACCACTTTTTCATGATGACTCCACCTCAACAAGGTAGAAGGATGGCTAACCGGAGTGCTATGAGTGGGATGACGATGAATTTCTATGTTTCGGTGACTTAGAACTGAAATAGCATAGTCACTTCCAAGATCCATTGCTAGCTTAGTCTCCCAGTATAGCAAAATGTAAATACGGACACTATCGTTAGCTTTTCTTAGCAAAAGCTGGTCTAGACGCCAGTATAAACTGGTCACCCCATCATCAGGCCTTTTCATATAGACATGAGGATGAATTTGCCAGTCAGTGATGAAGATTTCATGGTCTGCAGCTTCAATGGCATCAGCTACAGCTGCCATGTAGTCTTGTCCATCCACCAGCCATTTCAGCTGAACAGCACCTTCTCTTACTGGTGAAAAAGAGCCAAAACGGTGTCTCTTTTCTTGATCATGAGAATAGCATTCACTCCACCACCGCACTCCTAATATGGCTAAAAGCAAGACAACCAAGCTACAGCAACAGATCAGACAGCTGTTCATTTTGATGGCTCTCAGGGTAGCTTCGCCCTCGTCCTGAACAAGACTATAAACGACTTGAAACGTGTTTAGACAAGATTGGAATGTGAATCTCATTAGTTATATTCATGAATCTCATTAGTATCGTTCACTAACTGGCTTTCGTATGACCAGAGCTGTGGTTCAAATAAACGAGGTTGCACTGACTATCATGTACGCGTACATGTACATGTAGCAAGAAAACAATTCAATTCGTTTGCTGTCGTTCATATATTACTTTGTCCGCATTCTACTTTACCATGCAGAGCCATTTTATCACTATTGTTGATACAATAGTGACACCGTGATTATAATACAATACCTTGAATACACACACATTACAATACCTTGAATACATTACGCAATACCTTGAATAAAATACCTTAAATAGATTAAAATAGCTACATTGAATTACAATGCAACTTTGACAATACATTAAAATACCTTGAATTACAATACCTATCTATTGTAATTCAAGCTTGCCCATAATACTAGCTGGGGGTTACCAACCCAGCTGTTATATGATTGGGATACTTAGCTGTGTCAACCAACTGTAAGCTGCTGGTAGAACTATTATACTTAATTAATAATAATAATGTAGGCAGCCACTAAGTAGTGCATGTGGCTTAGTTAGGCTATAAAGACAGTCTCTTGAGTCCTAATCACCAGCAATGTCATCAGCAATCATCAGCAATCATCCGCAATGATCAACCCATCACCACCAATGAACAAAGTGCAAACATGAAAAGTCAGCATTTTTGGCACAGGACAATGCTTCCCAGCATCATGGTGTCTACAGTGCTAGATGTGATGATTTTTCATCAAACACCTCCTATTATAGGAAAAAGAGCATAAGTGTTACTTTAATGTGCATAATAATGCTAAGCGTAGATGACCTTGCAAACACAATAGACTGCTTTACAGCAGTCTTTGCCTGTACAAAAAAAATTTAAACAGGTAATTTTGCTTTGGCATTTGCAGTGATTGTCATTAGAAGCGCTCAGCAATATCTATGAACTTTGCAAGTATGAACGTTGATTATTGCATATGCACACTCTAGTAGCTGATCTATTATTGATGTAGTCAAAGAGACAAGCTTTGAATAGGCTTGGACCTTGTTGTTCAAATTGCAGTAGAGAGAAAATTGATGCAATCATAATTATAGGAAAGCATGTGTACTTACTGCATTCTCGTAGACAGTCTGGCGCACCAATAGAAATTTCACCTCACCCCCGGTTTGTAACATGATGCATTTAAACTTAGGTGCACATCCATAAAGGCCACAAAATTTCATAAATGCATGATGCTCGATCAACTTCTCAAAGCCTTCTGACTGTCAGAGGGAAGTGCTAGCATGGCCCATGAGCTGAGTTGTATCTGCATGCTGCCACCTTCTGCTGATACGAGATCATGACATTAAATAATTCTATAGCGAATGATGGAATGATGACCCCACATATTGTCAAAACGCAGCAATCAGGAAAAATTACGTTACGCGAATAATGACATTCACGACATTAGTAATGATATTCATGTACCCTAGCAATCATCGGCGTTTGTGGTATCGGTAATGGATGCTGCCACCATTCACCAAAAATAGCACTACGGGTGCATTTGCTTGATGCAATAAAGACCGGTGCATCTTCCACAGTAGCAAACGGAGGGCCATACGAAGAGAGTTTTTGAATAGCGACTCGTATTGCAGTTTTATGCTCGAGAACACGCAATTGTTGGTGCAGCTCAGGGGCTTGTTTTGCGGTATTTTGCATTTTTAGAAAAAATCAAATAATTTATCAGGAAAAACTCTTTGTCTGGCCCTCGGGAAAACTGTCTAAAGCATCGTGAATACCGTTTTACCTTGCTCGAAGACTCCCGTGGAGAGATTTTTGGTGAATGGATCGTCGATCTTGATGGGCTGCGTATCTGGCGATGGTACGAGGTGCGTTCGAAATACTTGCAAATCAGCTTTGTTTACCTATCTTCTCGACATGTAGCTGGTTTTTGGCGCTTAGTCTTGTCTTCTAGCTGGATAGCGAGCTGTTTTCGAACCACTGCAGCCACGCCCATACGGTTTACGAGCCACGCCTATTACGAGGAGTGCAAAGGGTTAAATTAACACAAAACACCCAAACATGTCGTCTTCGAGGGTACTAGTGCTGGTTCTGGTGAGTTTCGACTGCCTTGCCGTGTTGTTCAAGATCCATAGATACTTATACTGTCATGTGATAGCTGTTTGGACTCTTATGACATGGTGTGCCGTCCCTCCAGGTACTGTTAGCTGTCTGTTACAGCGCGTATTCCACCCAGAGACCTTCAGTGCTTCCTCGTAAGTCGATATGTCCATTAGAGTACTGCCCTGGTGGTTACTGAGTAATGTAAAGTGTTAGTGAGTGTGAGATTTGAAATAGACTTTAGCCTAC
>OZ024785.1:14642248-14904016 GCA_964017065.1 Haliclona indistincta | reverse complement strand
CATGTGACTCAGAGGGGGCGTGATCATTGACTGGTAATGATCACGTCGTTTTCTAACGTTTTCGTTTTGTAGTATTTCTTGCTCAATAATAGTTCCTGTTTGTAGTTACTACATACTTATAGTTTAATAGTTTCTATTTGTGTAGTGTAGTGTTTTCACTACTGGTCTATAAATGGTTAATTTTTCTTGTTCTCTGTCTTCTCAGTGACACACCTGCTGGTGGGAAATTCTGTGGTTCTTCTCCATCTTCTGAACTGCATGGTGGTGAAACTCTGCGTTACAAGTTGGATGGAGAGGCAGGCGATGTCAGAGGCCGGCTGAAGCGACAAACAGGTGGTGATAGTACGGATCGAGTTTGTAGAGTACGGCTATTGACCACACCCAGTTTTGATAGCCGGTTTGGAGGATCAGACATTGCAGCAACTAACTATTTGGTGAGAGAAAGATTTCAAATATTAGTTTTCTCACAATTGGTGTGCGAGAAATTTTGGTTTATGTGCTCGTTTCCTCTCTTCCTTCCTCCGGTCCCCCTCTCTCTCCACTTCCTTTTTCCTCTCCCTCTCCTCCCTCCCTCTCTATCTCTCTCTCCTCCCCTCCCTCCCTCCCTACCTCTATCTCCTCCTCTCCCTCCCTCTATCTCCTCCCCTCCAGCTTATCTTGCTCAGTCGTATTGATATGATATTTCAAAATACTCCGTTCCATATTTCTGGATTCACTGATTCGGCTCCTCCTGGAACATACGGCATGCAGATAGAACAGGTTACCACAATAACTATGCAGAATAACCATTCAATCACATGACTGTACTAGTCGACCTTAGTTATGTTACATTGACCAGCATGTTACATCAAGAGTAAATAATAGAAGAGAGAGTATCCAACTCCAATATACCCGTCAGGGACACTCTCGGGAAAGTAACGTGACCAGTACGCGAGCAAATTGACGTAATCTGACGTACATGTGGCAGTGGAAATCTTGCCTTCGTAGCTTGTTGTCGCGCCCCGCCTACACCTTGAAGCTATACACATGATACATTTGTAAACAGCTCGATAAACAGCAAGCGACTCCGCTCCACAGGCAAAGCGAGCAGCCACTCGTTCACCGGATAGTTTTATTTCTGCCTTAAACACTGCTGCCGGGGAAAAACGGCGGCTTAAATTTCGTGTGGGACGCACCGTGACCAAATAAGATAGCCATCTTCTGGTGGACTTCAAACTGTGGTACTGGCATCCACCTGCAGGCTCTATATTACGCATCCGACTTGAAAATGCTAGCCTTGACTTTCAAGTGCTGTTGCAATCGTGATCGCGGGCGCGCATACTAAGTCATGACGTTACACGATGAATAATTAATACCGATAAACGTCATCTGCTCGCGTGTTGGTCACGTTACTTTCCCGAGAGTGTCCTTGACGGGTATATTGGAGTTGGATACTCTCTCTTCTATTATTTACTCTTGGTTACATGTGTTCACTATCAATACTAGTATGTATACTCACCTTAGCAAAGGAAATGTAGATAAGCTGCATAGTATATGAGAACAGGCTAATCTAGATCCTCGAAGGCATAGTGTGATAGTTTGTGTAGTCATTCAATGATAGGTACTCTCATAATGTAGGTGGAGTTACTGAATGATTTTCAGACAGCTGGAAGATCAGCACAAGATATACTATCAGTGAGTTATGTGCTGGATAACAGTGAAGGAACTGAAACCTAAATAACACATTTGATCGTTCCCCCTTCCTCCCTCCCTCCCTCTCTTGCTTATTCACTCACTCACTCTCTCCTTCTCTTACTCACTCTCTTTCTCTCTCTCCCTCCCTCTCTATCCCACCCACCCTCCTTCCCTTCCTCTCTCTCTCCCTCCCTCTCTCTCTCTATCCACCCTCTCTCTCTCTCTCTCCCTCCCTCTCTATCCCACCCTCTCTCTCTTCTCTCTCTTCCTCAGGCTCTTGATCATATGAATGTTGGGGAAGTATGTCTGGTTCATCTGTTTAGTGGTGATAGCTTCTCTGATGGTCTGCTCGGACTAGCTTACATCTCTAGCCCTCAGAGAGGATCACTTGGTGGAATATGCTCACCTGGTATACGCACTCACACACTCACACACACACAAACAAACGCACACACACACACACAAACACACACACACACAAACACACACACACACACACACACACACACACACACACACACACACACACACACACATTAGCTACAGTGATAAAGGATTTTCCATAAATAGAAGACACACCCACCTTTTACTACTTTAATTTTTGTGTTCTGCAGTGGTACAAAACTTCAATGGACAACCCTTCTTCTCTGGACAGACTGGTATCTCATCAATTATGTCAGGTGGTAGATTACTGCTGTTGGATGAAGTTATACAAGTTACTGGACACGGTGAGTCAGTGAGCGAGAGATTATACAATGGATACCTGATCTTGAGAACTGGTTCACCGCCTGCATGAAGTTCAGGTGGGACTGCCCACTCTTGCCTTAGGTCGCACAGTCAGTACTCCTGTGAGCTCCTAGCCCTTGGGTTCCATGAGTTGCGAGACCATCTTGTTGCATGCAAAGGTGTTAGCTGGCTCTGCCATCGTCTGCTTGATATGTACCTTTGTGTGTGTGTGCGTGTGCGTGTGTGTGTGTGTGCGTGTGTGTGTTTGCGCGTGTGCGCGTGTGTGCGTGTGTGCGTGTGCGTGTGTGTGTATAACTTCTTTTCTTCCTACATGTGTTACTCTTGGTACGCAAAACAGAATTTGGTAAGTCTACTAAATACACAGCTGTAATACTAATACACGACACCATCTCTCAGGTCATAACTGGGGCAGTTTCCATGATCCTAACACAGCGGAGTGTAACCCATCTTCAACTGACGGCAAGTACCTGATGTACGAGTTTGCACAGAATGGTATCGCTCCCAATAACATGGTTAGTCATCACTCACATTCTAAATCATTTGACTATATCATGATAGCTATTTTCGAATTGTTCAATTCGAGCTATCACCCGCGTTATCAATTCAAGATTTGATATACCACCAGAACGGAACTGCTTAGTAGGTGAGGAGGATATGATGTGTGTGTATACCTATAGTCGGTGTCTGTCTCATTGACTACCGTATGGTGGGACTACCAACATCCGTGGTAAGAGGCGTAGTCAGTAGTCATGTGAGCTCCTTGCCTGGGCTCTAGAAGATTGCAGTATCTACTGGTATGCGGTAGCGTGAGGCAGCAATAAGATTTATTTTCCCATAATTTATCATGAATGTGCATTACATAATAGTTAGAGAGCGCATCCGAGGATCTACGCGATTTAGAAGCCCGAGAGCCGTTGCTATATAGCGTCCGAGCGTAGCGAGGGCGCTATGGTAACGGCGCGAGGGCTTCTTAATCGCGTAGATCCAATTGGATGCGCTCTCTAACTGATTTAGACCATAGCAACAGTATCTAGAATAAACAAAAATAGACGCAGTAAGTGAAACAGAAAGGCGAAAACAACGGCTTGTTTCTTGCAATGGAATTTGTTACGGTCGACGACTTAGTGAGTGACGCCCTTTTTTTAAAAGCGCTAGACTCGTATGAACTGACTGCCGACCAGTTTGTGCCAACCTGTATTATCAGCAGCGGCTTTTGCCCTACTGGGCAAATATTTTCCAGCAGTGGTACCTCCGGACCTGATACTTCACTTGTGTCTAGCTCTACTACTCGCTCTACTACCACACCTTGGCCTATTGTACAGGAACCCAACCCACTTGCGAGCTCCACCCTCAATTCCGGGAGGTATGCAACACCAAAAACAGATCAAGAAATTCTCGACGCAAGACAGAACGCCATCCCTAAAGCAACACAAGATGACACAAAATACTGCTACAAGCTCTTTCATGAATGGAGCATTGCACGTCAGGATGCAACAAATGAAAAAATAGGTGAACTGTGTGAGATGACTGACAGTGAAATACAGCATTGGATGACAAGGTTCATTCTTGAAATCCGTAAGAGAGATGGCAATGAATATTCTCCTAACACACTCCATCACGTCACAGCAGGCATAATGAGACATCTGCGATGGAATGGTCGCCCAGATATTGATTTTTTTCCGAGACAGTCGTTTCAACGAGTTTAGACAGTCACTGGATGGTGAGATGAAACGAATTCAGAGCCTGGGAATCGGAACAAAGAAAAAACAAGCAGAGGTATTGACTGAGGAGGAAGAGGAACTACTCTGGACGAAAGGTTTTCTTGGCGGACAGACACCACAGTCGCTGTTAGATACAGTGATCTTCTACAATGGGATGTATTTTGCGCTAAGAAGCGGGAGAGAACATCGCAAAATAAGAAACTCTCCTTGCCAGATTGAGATCGTCGAAAAACCTGGTGAGAGATCATATTTACTGTATCATGAAGACACCTCAAAGAACCACCAGGGTGGATTGAAGGGCCGCAAAACAAAGCCAAAGGTTGTCAAACACCACAGCAACACCGATAATCCTGAAAGATGCTTTGTCACCCTGTTCAAGAAATACAGACAGCTATGCCCGGACGATCCTTTGCTAAATGCATTCTACTTACAGCCATCACGTTCCCCAACCGACACCTGCTGGTATACGAAGCAGCCACTAGGGAAAACAACACTCAATGACACTGTTCCACGGCTGTGCAACCAGGCAGGAATCAAAGGCTTCAAAACAAATCACAGTCTGAGGGCCACAGCAGCAACACGCCTGTATCAATCCGGCGTGGACGAACAACAGATCATGGAAAGAACTGGTCACCAAAGCATAGAAGGGGTACGGTCTTACAAAAGAACGTCGGAACAGCAGAGAGAAGCACTTTCAGACATCCTGAACAGGTCTGCACAACCTACAAGTACAGCCAGCGTGACGCACTCCCCGCCTGCAGTAGTAGAAAGTGGCTCTACCTCAAGCACCTCGTGTGCCTTCACCAGCCAGCAGCAACTCCGCTCTCTCAGCTTGACCGGCGCTACCTTTCATGACTGCAAGGTCAATTTCTACGTGGGATCGACGACCACAAAGAGACGCCGACCGATGGTGATTGCTGACGATTCAGACTCTGACTAGCTGCACTGAGCTGTACTAACATGTATTCTATCCAGTAGCCATGTGTATTATCATCGTTCATGCTTGTACAACTCCGTATAAAGTTATTAAGCTGTAGGTGTGGTGGGATTCCATTATGAGGTGGCGGGATTCCATTATGAGATCGCGGCAGTGGCGGGATTCCATTATGAGATTTATAGACCCGCAGCTACGCAACCTGATTGGTCAAAATCGCTTAGCTATGGTCTAAGATACATTATGTGCATACAGTGTAACTGTCATAGACTAGGGCGTGCTTGCTTGCTAAAATAGTTGCAGCAATGTCTGCGTCTAAAAAGACAAGAGGCGTCCAAGACACAAGGCTCTTGATGGCTTGCCATCAGCCAGGTGTGCTGTAAATGAACGTTTGAAGGTCTAATGCGCCTACATTGAGCACTCTCCTCCATTGATGTGTTTCTCAGATGTGTGTACATCAGTGTCTCTATCATTATACACAGAGCGTACCATGACAATGTGTGTACATGTCTCTATCATTATACACAGAGCGTACTATGACAATGTGTGGTAACTATCAAGTGGATGGAAATGAAGAATGTGATGTTGGTCCTGATAGAGAAGACATGTGCTGTACTAGCGATTGCATGTTAAAAGATGGTGCCACATGCAGGTTAGTCAGTATACTGTAAGCACAGATTGAATGAGTCCATACAAATAATTTTATGCTACCCATAACTGGTAAACAATATGGCAGCTACACTGCATGTATTAGTATTCAAGCACTGCTTATAATTATTTCACATGATGGTGAATTGTACATGTCAGAAGACACTTTAATCTGCTCTTTGACATTGACTCATTTCTCTCGATTGTTAAGATCCTCCTTCCTCCCTCTCTTCCTCTCTCTATCCCTCCCTCTCCCTATAGCGATGTCAACAATGTGTGTTGTAGAAACTGTGCTGTGATACCAGCTAGTGAGGGCAAGATATGTAACATGGTTGCCGCTAACAACCAGCTCTGCCGTGGTAACACAACATGCAGGTACACTCTCACATTATTGTACCAGAGATGTGTCAAATGATCTTACATGTACTGCTGTAGTGGATCTGAGAGTTGTCCATCCACTCCTCCATTCCTACCAGAGAATACACCTTGTGGTGTCAAGTGAGTACATGTACTTGCAGCTGCTAACATTGACGATTGTTGTGTCGTCTATTCTCTAGTGGTACATGTCTGAACTCACCTTCGTCTAATGATGGTGCTACAGTGTGCAGAGATGTATGCTTTAGGAACAACATGGTGCTCTGCTACTGTAGAGGTAAGCTAGTCTATAGTATCAGCTGTGTCTCTACTGTAGAGGTAAGCTAGTCTATAGTATCAGCTGTGTCTCTACTGTAGAGGTAACCTAGTCTATAGTATCAGCTGTGTCTCTACTGTAGAGGTAAGCTAGTCTATATAGTATCAGCTGTGTCTCTACTGTAGAGGTAAGCTAGTCTATATAGTATCAGCTGTGTCTCTACTGTAGAGGTAAGCTAGTCTATATAGTATCAGCTGTGTCCCTACTGTAGAGGTAAGCTAGTCTATAGTATCAGCTGTGTCTCTACTGTAGAGGTAAGCTAGTCTATAGTATCAGCTGTGTCTCTACTGTAGAGGTAAGCTAGTCTATAGTATCAGCTGTGTCTCTACTGTAGAGGTAACCTAGTCTATAGTATCAGCTGTGTCTCTACTGTAGAGGTAAGCTAGTCTATATAGTATCAGCTGTGTCTCTACTGTAGAGGTAAGCTAGTCTATATAGTATCAGCTGTGTCCCTACTGTAGAGGTAAGCTAGTCTATAGTATCAGCTGTGTCTCTACTGTAGAGGTAAGCTAGTCTATATAGTATCAGCTGTGTCCCTACTGTAGAGGTAAGCTAGTCTATAGTATCAGCTGTGTCTCTACTGTAGAGGTAAGCTAGTCTATAGTATCAGCTGTGTCTCTACTGTAGAGGTAAGCTAGTCTATAGTATCAGCTGTGTCTCTACTGTAGAGGTAACCTAGTCTATAGTATCGGCTGTGTTTCTGTTTGTCTGTCTACTATCTGTCTGTCTGTATTTCCAAGCTGTATGTGGTACACCTAGGTATACTCACTGTGTTGTACAGGTGATGATGAGTGTAAGGTGTGCTGTCAGCCTAACTCCACAGCTACCTCACTGTGCTCTCCTCTCAATAGTGGCTCTACTAGCCTGCCCGATGGCAGCTTCTGTGAGGGAGGAACCTGTCAGTCTGATGGGGTTGGTCCATCCTTCCCTCTTCCTCTCCTCTTCATCTCTCATTTTGCATTAGCGTCTAATGTCTGGCGATACTTTCATAAGAAATAATTATTATCATGTGATTCGCTGTTAACCCTTTAGTTACTAAATTATTTTTTTTTTATTGATTTGCTTAAAGTAAAAATGTAATGTCTTGCAAAGATTCAAGCGGTTTTTTTGGTAAATGTCGGAACTTTCTACTTAAGCCATTTTGATGATGATGCCAATAGGCGTCAATTCAACTTAAAGGGTTAATCTCAGGCCTTATTTTCAACTTTACGTTTACTCCAAATTGTTCCTTCTGCATCGTTGCGTGCAGCGTCTTCTTCACCTATATCTTCCTCTAATTATCAAAGGTTGTAATCTCATTACGATATATCTCTTCTTCCATTCAGGACACATCACGATGTGTACCATCTAATCCTGACTTTAGTACTTTTGTTTTCAGTATCATAGCAAACTTTGATGTCAACGCATTCTGTGAGTATATTGATGACACATCTCTCCCTCTCTCTCTCTCCCCCCTCTCTCTCTCCCTCTCCCTCCCCCCTCTCTCTCTCTCTCCCTCTCCCTCTCCCTCCCCCTCTCTCTCTCTCGCTCTCTCCTATCACTTTCTCTCTCTCTCTCTCTCTCTCTCTCTCTCTCTCTCTCTCTCTCTCTCTCTCTCTCTCTCTCTCTCTCTCTCTCTCTCTCTCTCTCTCTCTTTCTCCCTCTCCCTCTCCCTCTCCCTCCCTCCCTCTCTCCCTCCCTCTCTCTCTCTGTGATATAATGTGTTTCTCTTCATATAGTTCAGCTTGTTCGTGAGAACATTGTTGGTAGCATCTTGTTCCTGACTCTACTAATATGGATACCAGTATCAGTGACAGTTCATATTCTAGTGGTTAGTAACTCACTACAGTACTTGATACTACAATAAATTGGTGACAGCCGCCACGCTGCCTACTTTGAAAACGATTAATTTCCCACCAAAATTAATAAGTCCTCATCGTTGATATAAGTTTTATTCATGTTTCCTTTCATTGCTACGCTCTCTGGTAGTGAATCATCCAGCAACTTCACACTAGTGGTCTACTGGCTACTATAATGAGTAACAGTCGGTACCAGCAACCAGGCTGCTCCAGCTGGTAAACCATAAATGGTATTGGTTTTGTTTTGTTTCTTGGTGAATAACATTATCGCCATAAACACAATTTTAGAGCAGTCAAATGAGGGCAATTTCTATTATTACTTTGTGCTTTAATTATTTGTAAATCTTATAATATTGTTTTGTTTCATTTCGTTTCTTGTTATATCGACACCCTCTTTATAAACACAATATTTAAGCCAATTCTAATTATAATTTTCTCTGATTATTAGGATGTTAAGAGAATATTTGATCGGAGATCTGATGATAGTCAAGTAGTCACTGATAATGACTCATCTGATGATGAAGCGGCTCCACTCATGACACATGCAGCTGCTGATACTGCTGAGTCAACAGATGGGCTTGAGATCAACGAGGAAGCTGACCCTGAATATCACGCCATTACCGCACACCTGACAGCTAGCACTCGTGTCACATGATCACACACTAATACAAAGGACTAACATACTTTAGTATAATAGGAGTGGAATATTGCTTTATACATCACTAATACATTATATTTGATCAGCTACACTATGATATCTTAGACTCACTAGTATTTGAGAGCATGACATCAAAATTGATGAAAGAAGTACGAACAATAAGAAATTGAATGTACATTAATTCAAAAACTTTGCATTTGCACCAAACAACTTGAAATTAACCAAATACCACACAAATAAACAAACCATCAGTTCACACACACAGTAGTTACATTTAGTATGTTGTTGTACAGTAGTATCATGTGTAGTCAGCTCTATATCCTAGCCAGTAGGTCCATGACATTGCTCATGGTGGGACGATGGGCTGGTCTTTCACTGGTGCACCTCCTAATGAGGGAGACCATGCTGACCCACTGGATGCGCTGGATCTGTTCTTGACGACGTTCTGGTTGGGACTCAGGGAACTCTCCGAGGCACATCTCCACTAGGAGGACACCGTAGCTATACACATCCATTTTGGGTGAGTGTTGATGAGGAGAGCTGGCCTCAGGAGCAGAATAGGTTTGGTTACCAGGATTGGTGGTGGAGACGAGATTCATAAAGTTGGCTGATCCATAGTCAGACACCTTAGCTCGCCAGCAGCCATTGGGGAGAGGCTCAAGAAGAACATTGGCACTGCTGATGTCACGATGAATTATTGGGTGGGGCTGCCATTGGTGAAGATAGCAGAGAGCATGACCAACATCTTGGCTAATGGAGGTGATGTGAACTCGAGGTAGCTTAACTTCTTTCTCCAGCTCTTTGCGCAAGCTGGTTGGCATCAGTTCTGTTAGTATGATGGCTTGATCCTCCCTCGTGGCTCCGACAAACAGCAAAAGGTGAGGATGGCGTAGCTTGGCAGCCATTGTCATCTCTCGTACAAACAGACGACGATTGTAATTGGACAGGATTACGTCGTGCAGGAACTTTGCAGCTACACGCAGACCACGGAACTTGGCGACCCTCACTTCACCCCAACCTCCTCTGCCCAGCGCCTCTTCGGTCAGCTCCACCTCCTCTCTCCTCACCACCCAGTGGGGCTGCTCCTCTCTCTCCTCAGCAATGCTCATGACTGACAGCTGATGGGAATGACAGTGACCGTTGTACGATGATGTCACTATCACTGACCTGCTGTCTGATCTGCTGGACCTCTTCTTGTCCTCTAGTGTTGGCTGCCTGGAGCTCCTCCTTCTCTCTCATCAGTTGCTGCTCTCTCTTTCGTGCCTACAAGACGTGAGAGCTAATCTTTTTACTACTTTTCATTGGTTTACCTCTTGCTGTGCCTGCTGGAGCTGATGGTTCTCTCTCACTACTTGATTCTTACTTCTGATCAATTCCTGGACTTGTCTCATCAGCTGCTGCTCTCTCTACAAACACATGTAAGGATCGGAATCAGAAAGTAAATTAACATTCATGCAAAAAAGCACTGATTATAACTTCATTACACATGCTAGTAAGTTGTATAACAAGCAAATTAAACCTGTTCCTTCTCTCTAGTCACTTGTTCCTTCTCTCTAGTCACTTGTTCCTTCTCTCTAGTCAGTTGCTGGAGCTCTGTCATCAGTCGCTGCTCAACCTCTCTGGCTCTCTCCAGCTGTAGTTGTTGCTGTGTGATGTGGTAGCCACCATTACTAACAGCATTGTCAAAGAGAACTACATGTCTCACCTCACGGAGCTGATCACTGCTACCCTCCACCCTCCTCCTCCTTCCCTCTGACAACATCTGCTGGTACTCCCTCTTGTCTTCCAAGGTTGCTTCTACCCTCCCCACCACCCACTGACCATCTCCTCCCTGGACTGCATGGAGAGAGGAGCTGTATGTTATGTGTCTACAGTATACCAGTACCACTATGCAGTGTGTGACACTATAGCTACTGACTGTACTGCAATTGAACATTACATATTCATATACTCACTCGATTCAATGAGGACAGTGTCAGATAGTTTATCACTATAGAGTGATCTCTGTCCACCAAAAGCTACCAGCAACACATTGTGTGGTGATAGTTGTATTGCAGAGAGTGAGTGCCACACACGCTCAGTCACAGTGTCAGGGAGTGGTAGCTGAAGACCAAAACCAAACATACAGTATCTGATACACACAAATTACCTTCTTCCACTTCATTGTAGTGAGGTCATGAATCCAACAATCAACGATAGTAGTCCATTTGTCATCACACCTCATCCCTCCCACTATCACTAGTAGTGGATCACTCACACATGCGGCAGCATGACCACGCCTCTTTATAGGCCATTTTGCAAAGCTGAAAGCTGAAGGTTTGTTGATCTTGGTCCAGTGCTGGTAAGAGCAGATGGGTTAGTACAAAACAATAAGATAGTGTACAGTGAGTACATGATGTGAGAGTGAGTTACTAACAAGTGGATCAACCCAGCTCACTATCACACACTCACCACAGTGTGTTTGGTCAGCTCAACTATCAGTAGGTCATCACTGACGGCGTTTGGTCCAATACTACCACCAAACAGTGCAGCTCTCCTCTCACCCACTGGAGTGAGAGTGAAGTCATCACATGGAGGAGGAGGCTGTCCAGTGACTCTTGGTGAGCTCCACTCTCCTGCAGGAGGTGATGACATCATCTCTCACTCAATAACACAATAATGAAAATTAATTACAATCAATAAATAAAACCAATAACACAGTGAGTGTTGTCATACTCAGCATGAGGCTTATCAAGTAATATTATACTCACTAGTGCTTAGACTGAACATGTGTTGTTCATTAGACCTGGTAGCACCATAATCAGTTTTATACTGTGCTCCAGGTTGAAGATGTGATAGAGTACGACTATATCCTGCTACTACACACAAGATGTCCTCCTCACCATCCCTGAATGCTACCATACCACTGTCCATCTTCTTCATCGGTGCCCCACTCTCAGATGTAGAGGGAGATAGCATCATCCATTGAAGGGACGATGAGCTCAGCTTGTGCACACTATTATGATAGCAGTCATTATGTCCACAGTAACCACCAAAATAATAAAGCGAGTCACCCACTGCAGCACAGCAATATCCCCTCACTCCCAGTGGAGGTGTTCCACTGGTCTCCCGCCGTATCCAGTCACCACAGTCTGATTGAAACACGTCCACACTAGACAGGAACTCTCTCTTCTCTGGACTATCGTGTACCTCTGGTATACCATCCATCCATCCTCCCCACAGATACAGGTTACCACCAACAAGAAGGGGTGTGTGTGCAGCGCGAGGCTGAACTGGTTCGTATCTACTCGCTGTGAGAAGAACGACTATATCAGCTGCAGCTATCAAGCTACAACTTATTAGCTTACATGAACGTGTCGCCATATTTTCTGAGACTAGATTCTTGTCTTGAGCTCGCGAGGTGACTGCAATCACTGCATCATGGGCGGGGCTGCATATCATAGATTTATGAGATTACGTAACCGGGATGGAAACGGTGCATGTGCGTTACGTTGAAACACTTCGCGTCCGTTGCCATGCGGAAAACAAGATGGCGGCTACACTTAGGCTAAGCGCAACAATTCACGTATATCTTGGCTGTTGACGACATCAGTGGTATTTAAACTATCTGGGGGCTATCCTAAGAGGTGAGCGCTTTCAATGAGTCTACTAATAAAGACTATAAGGCCAGTTGCTAAGGGCATGATGACAAGACGGCGTCTCGCCTAGAGGCACTACTGAGTACGGCACTGCCATATCTTCGCCGTATGGGCGATTCAAGCTAATCTAACGTCCTGAAGCTCTTTGCACGATTTGTGCGATTATAAAGAGACCGTTAGAAGCAAAAGAAACCAGGTCTAAGGTGGTAAACCAGAGTTCACGTGGTCACCCGGCCGTTTGTTCATCTTTCTTCTTCAGTGTCTCTACTGTAGAGGTAACCTAGTCTATATAGTATCAGCTGTGTCTCTACTGTAGAGGTAAGCTAGTCTATAGTATCAGCTGTGTCTCTACTGTAGAGGTAAGCTAGTCTATAGTATCAGCTGTGTCTCTACTGTAGAGGTAAGCTAGTCTATAGATTCAGCTGTGTCTCTACTGTAGAGGTAAGCTAGTCTATAGTATCAGCTGTGTCTCTACTGTAGAGGTAACTTAGTCTATAGTATCAGCTATATCACTGTTTGTCTGTCAACCATCTGTCTGACTGTATTTCCTAGCTTTATTTAGTACACAGTCACCTAGCTATACTCACTGTGTTGTACAGGTGATGATGAGTGTAAGGCCGGTGTGCTGTCAGCCTAACTCCACAGCTACCTCGCTGTGCTCTCCTCTCAATAGTGCTATACTAGCCTGCCCGATGGCAGCTTCTGTGAGGGAGGAACCTGTCAGTCTGATGGGGTTGGTCCATCCTTCTCTCTTCCTCTCCTCTTCATCTCTCATTTTGCATTAACGTCTAATGTCTGGCGATACTTTCATAAGAAATATTATCATGTGATTCGCTGTTAACCCTTTAGTTACTAAATGTAATGTCTTGCAAAGTTTCAATCGGTTTTTTTTGTAAATGTCGGAACTTTCTACTTAAGCCATTTTGATGATGATGCCAATAGGCATCAATAGAACTTAAAGGGTTAATCTCAGGCCTTATTTCCTTCTGCATCGTAGCGTGCAGCGTCTTCTTCACCTATATCTTCCTCTAATTATTAAAGGGTGTAATCTCTTTACGATATATCTCTTCTTCCATTCAGGGCACATCACAATGTGTACCAGCTAATCCTGACTTTAGTACTTTGTTTTCAGTATCATAGCAAACTTTGATGTCAACGCATTCTGTGAGTATATTGATAACACATCTCTCTCTCCCTCCCCCTCTCTCTTTCTCTCTCTCCCTCTCCCTCTGTGATAAATGTGTTTCTCTTCATGTAGCTAGTTCTGCTTGTTCGTGAGAACATTGTTGGTAGTATCTTGTTCCTGACTCTACTAATATGGATACCAGTATCAGTGACAGTTCATATTCTAGTGGTTAGTAATTCACTACAGTACTTGATACTACAATAAACTGGTGACAGCCGCCACGCTGCCTACTTTGAAAACGATTAATTTCCCACCAAAATTAAGAAGTCCTCAGCGTTTATATATATTTTCTTCGTGTTTCCTTTCATTGCTATGTTTCTGGTAAATCATCCAGCAACTTCACACTAGTGGTCTACTGGCTACTATAATGAGTAACAGTCGGTACCAGTAACCAGGCTGCTCTAGCCGGTAAACCATAAAATTAGTGGTATTTGGATGGTCTTGTTTTGTTTCTTGGAGAAGAACATTATCCCCATAAACACAATTTTAAAGCAGTCAAAATGAGGGCAATTCTCTATTATTACTTTGTTCTATTATTATTTGTATTGTTTTGTTTCATTTAGTTTCTTGTAATTTCGACACCCTCTTTATAAACACAATATTTAAGCCAATTCTAATTGTATTTTTCTCTGATTATTAGGATGTTAAGAGAATATTCGATGGTAGATCTGATGATAGTCAAGTAGTCACTGATAATGACTCATCTGATGATGAAGCGGCTCCACTCATGACACATGCAGCTGCTGATACTACTGAGTCAACTGATGGGCTTGAGATCAACGAGGAAGCTGACCCTGAATATCACGCCATTACCGCACACCTGACAGCTAGCACTCGTGTCACATGATCACACACTAATACAAAGGACTAACATACTTTAGTATAATAGGAGTGGAATATTGCTTTATACATCACTAATACATTATATTTGATCAGCTACACTATGATACCTTAGACTCACTAGTATTTGAGAGCATGACATCAAAATTGATGAAAGAAGTGCGAACAATAAGAAATTCAAAACATATTAATTCAAAGACTTTGCATTTGCACCAAACAACTTGAAAATATGCAAATACCGTACAACTAAACAAACCATCAGTTCACACACACAGTAGATACAAGTACTATGTTGTTGTACAGTAGTATCATGTGTAGTCAGCTCTATATCCTAGCCAGTAGGTCCATGACATTGCTCATGGTGGGACGATGAGCTGGTCTTCCACTGGTGCACCTCCTAATGAGGGAGACCATGCTGACCCATTGGATACGCTGGATCTGTTCTTGACGACGTTCTGGTTGGGACTCAGGGAGCTCTCCAAGGCACATCTCCACTAGGAGGATACCGTAGCTATACACGTCCATTTTGGGTGAGTGTTGATGAGGAGAGCTGGCCTCAGGAGCAGAATAGGTTTGGTTACCAGGATTGGTGGTGGAGACGAGATTCATAAAGTTGGCTGATCCATAGTCAGACACCTTAGCTCGCCAGCAGCCATTGGGGAGAGGCTCAAGAAGAACATTGGCACTGCTGATGTCACGATGGATTATTGGGTGGGGCTGCCATTGGTGAAGATAGCAGAGAGCACGACCAACATCTTGGCTAATGGAGGTGATGTGAACTCGAGGTAGCTCAACTTCTTTCTCCAGCTCTTTGCGCAGGCTGGTCGGCATCAGCTCTGTTAGTATGATGGCTTGATCTTCCCTCGTGGCTCCGACAAATAGCAGTAGGTGAGGATGGCGTAGCTTGGCAGCCATTGTCATCTCTCGTACAAACAGTCGACGATTGTAATTGGACAGGATTATGTCGTGCAGGAACTTTGCAGCTACACGCAGACCACGGAACTTGGCGACCCTCACTTCACCCCAGCCTCCTCTGCCCAGCGCCTCCTCGGTCAGCTCCACCTCCTCTCTCCTCACCACCCAGTGGGGCTGCTCCTCTCTCTCCTCAGCAATGCTCATGACTGACAGCTGATGAGAATGAGAGTGACCATTGTACGATGATGTCACTATCACTGACCTGCTGTCTGAGCTGCTGGACCTCTTCCTGTCCTCTAGTGTTGGCTGCCTGGAGCTCCTCCTTCTCTCTCACTAGTTGCTCCTTCTCTCTCATCAGTTGCTGCTCTCTCTCTCGTGCCTACAAGAGGTGAGAGCTAAACATTTTACTTTACTTTTCATTGAGTAGCCGGTTTACATCTTGCTGTGACTGCTGGAGCTGATGGTTCTCTCTCACTACTTGATTCTTACTAGTGATCAATTCCTGGACTTGTCTCATCAGCTGTTGCTCTCTCTATAAACGCATGAAATGACCGGAACCATAAAGTAAATTAACATTCATGCAAAAAGCATTACAGTTTTCATAACTTCATTACACATGCTAGTAAGTTGTACTACGAGCAAACCTGTTCCTTCTGTCTAGTCACTTGTTCCTTCTCTCTGATAACTTGTTCCTTCTCTCTAGTCACTTGTTCCTTCTCTCTAGTCACTTGTTCCTTCTCTCTAGTCACATGTTCCTTCTCTCTAGTCAGTTGCTGGAGCTCTGTCATCAGTCGCTGCTCAACCTCTCTGGCTCTCTCCAGCTGTAGTTGCTGTGTGATGTGGTAGCCACCATGCATTACTAACAGCATTGTCAGAGGGAACTATGTCTCACCTCACGGAGCTGATCACTGCTACCCTCCACCCTCCTCCTTCCCTCTGACAACATCTGCTGGTACTCCCACTTGTCTTCCAAGGCTGCTCCTACCCTTCCCTCCACCCACTGACCATCTCCTCCCTGGACTGCATGAAGAGAGGAGCTGTTATGTGTCTACAGTACACCAGTACCACTGTGCAGTGTGTGACACTATAGCTACTGACTGTACTGCAATTGAGCATCACATGTTCATATACTCACTCAATTCAATGAGGACAGTGTTGGATAGATTATCACCACCAAGTGATCTCCGTCCACCAAAAGCTACCAGCAACACATTGTGTGGTGATAGTTGTATTGCAGAGAGTGAGTGCCTCACACGCTCGGTCACAGTGTCAGGGAGTGGTAGCTGAAGACCAAAACCAAAGATACAGTATCTGATACACATGTACAACACAAATTACCTTCTTCCACTTCATTGTAGTGAGGTCATGAATCCAACAATCAATGATAGTAGTCCATTTGTTATCATACCTCACCCCTCCTACTATCACTAGTAGTGGACCACTCACACATGCGGCAGCATGACCACACCTCTTCACAGGCCATTTTGCAAAGCTGAAAGCTGAAGGTTTGTTGATCTTGGTCCAGTGCTGGTAAGAGCAGATGGGTTAGTACAACACAATAAGATAGTGTACTGTGAGTACATGATGTGTGAGTGAGTTACTAACAAGTGGATCAACCCAGCTCACTATCACACACTCACCACAGTGTGTTTGGTCAGCTCAACTATCAGTAGGTCATCACTGACAGCTATTGGTCCAATACTACCACCAAACAGTGCAGCTCTCCTCTCACCCACTGGAGTGAGAGTGAAGTTAGAACATGGAGAAGGAGGCTGTCCAGTGACTCTTGGTGAGCTCCACTCTCCTGCAGGAGGTGATGTACATCATCTCTCACTCAATAACACAATACACAACACATTGAGAGAATGGACTATAGAGCATCGAGAATAGTGAAATTACAATCAATAGCCTACCAAGAACACAATGAGTGTTGTCATACTCAGCATACTTAATGTATTATGATTATTAGGGAGGCATGGTAGTGACTCCCTATGTAGGGTTGAACGAGAAAACAAGATGGCGGCTACAGACAATGTATTAGCGTTCAAACGCTGATATTTCGACTGGTGAAGAATTTTATACGTCCAAAGACACTTAGATCTGCTCTCTGGCGTTGCCCCATCTTACAGTAGCAAGGAGAGTGCTAGAAATTGTTACTAAAGTGACGAACCTTGAAACGGTGAGAATCGACTTTTGTCATCTTCGTTTTCTTCTTCTTTCTTTCTTCCACTCGCCTAGCACCTTTACGTGAGCAATGCCGAGACCAAAACACACACGAACAGTCGTGACATTCTCCTGGCATGTGCCTTTTGAACTTAGTTTTTAGCGAAACGGCGATATAAATTCCGCGATTTCTCGATCGTGATCCATTGTCAGCTAAGTGTTGGACGCCATTATTGTGATTGCGCAATACGCACGTGACCAAGCAGTGGTTATGACCCAGCACTAGCTGGAGTATCTCCGCGCCGTACAGTATGAATCACGGAGAACACATACATGTATCTGTCTGGAGTCTTCGAAGAACGGCATGCTATAGGATCACCATTCTGCGCTTGCCAGATAATCATAACCGCCGTACTGGTCTACAAACTAGTGTGGGCGGGGCTCGTATGATTCACGCATGCATATACACTGTATGCGTAGGCGAGCTGATAATGTATAGCATAACATTATTTTTTGCTACAAGTTTAAATTGTTAATAATAAAGAAAAGTCATCAACAACAGGAAAACTAAACCAATGGTGGAAACAAAGACGGCTCAGCACATGCAATAAACTGCACTGCACTAAAAAGGGACACAAACAAGAACATTAAAAAGATTTCTATCGAAATCAAAAGGATGTAGGGTTGTGAAATCTACCACTGGTTCACAATGTAGACTAACAAGGAACAAGCATGGACTGGTAACACGACTGACTTGCTAACAGACCATAGATCCCTACATCAGTGGCTGTGCACAAGCTGAATGCACAGTTGCTGCATGTCAGGTGTCAGCAGTCAACAGCAACTAGGTTAACCACAGCAGCCACTGATGTAGGGATCTATGGTCTGTTAGCAAGTCAGTCGTGTTACCAGTCCATGCTTGTTCCTTGTTAGTTTACATTGTGAACCAGTGGTAGATTTCACAACCCTACATCCTTTTGATTTCGATAGAAATCTTTTTAATTTTCTTTACTCACTAGTGCTTAGACTGAACATGTGTTGTTCATTACACCAGCTGGTAAAACCATGAGCAGTTTCATACTGTGCTCCAGGTTGACGATGTGATGGAGTAATACCACGTCCTGCTACTACACAAACGATGTCCTCCTCACCATCCCTGAATGCTACCATACCACTGCCATTCTTCCTCATCGGTGCCCCACTCTCAGATGTAGAGGGAGATAGCATATTCCATTGAAGGGACGATGTGCTCAGCTTGTGCACACTATTATGATAGCAGTCATCATGTCCACACCATCCACCAAAATAATAGAGTGAGTCACCCACTGCAGCACAGCAATATCCACTCACTCCCAGTGGAGGTTTTCCACTAGTCTCCCGCCGTATCCAGTCACTACAGTCTAATTGAAACACATCCACACTAGACAGGAACTCTCTCTTCTCTGGACTATCGTGTACCTCTGGCATACCATCCATCCGTCCTCCCCACAGGTATTGGTTACCACCAACAAGAAGGAGTGTGTGTCCAATGCGAGGAACTGGTTCGTATCTACTCGCTGTGAGAAGAACGGCTATATCAGCTGCAGCTATCAAGCTACAACTTATTAGCTTACATGAACTTGTCCCCATTTGTCCTGAGCTCGAGGTGACTGCAATCACTGCATGTAGGCGGGGCTGCAACTGTTTTACATGTACCTCAATTTCTCTTATTAATCGCAAATTTCAACAGTTTCTATAAATCTTGACTCATCGACTATCTCATTGCTGGCTCTGTCAGTGTTTCTCGTCTGTTATGGAGTATCTTAACCCGGCTCTTCTTCAGGAGCAGCCACAAATGATGCGGAGTCTTTAGTTTAGCACGGTCAGTAACTATAGACGTGTTGTTTCTTCAGACTCTGTTGTCAGTGCGGCACTCCAATAATTATAGCCTATTCCCGCCAACATGTGTGTCGGCTGCCTACGCACTAGAGTGGATATCACCGAGGGCGTGCAGAAACAAGCCAGCGTCTACTTCTGCAAGTTCTGTGAAAGGTTAGTTACTAGTCAGGCGTGGCCCGACCCATCGCGTCTACGTATGGGTCAGGAGACACTAGTATAATCGAGTTGTCGCTCTGGAATGTGCACTACGCAATAATTGAGTGATGAATAAAGTTAATCACGTGTCGTTTGTTAATAACCACGTTGTAATAACTGTTCTCCTTTCAGCCTGTCGTAGTCGTAGCCCAATCTCCTACATGCCTTGGTGGCTGCTCTTTCAATATCTTCGTCGCTCAATCGCGGTCTTGCTTGCATCTATAATAGAGGTGAGTTCTCGCGCTGTGGTTAGTTAAGTTACCACCCACCCGGACGTGATGCGACCTTTGCTGCAATCTGATTGGATTGCACGATTTCATGCAAAGGTGTACAACTCGATGATACTAGTGTCTCCTGACCCATACGGCACGTGATGGGTCAGGCCACGCCTGACTAGGTTAGTTACACGTGATCCTCGACGTGATCGATAGCTAGTACACCACGTGACAAACAAAAACTAGAGAGAAGTCATTTGGGTGGCTCATAAAAATGTCATTCCTTCAGTGTGAACTGTCATCTAATAAGAGACCTGCTTGAGTATATATTAGGAACACTAACTTCAGACAGACAGTAACAAGCAGTGCTATGCTGTAGGCACTCAGAACATGCCTTGGGAACAATTTTATACAATTTTGTCTTTTGGCTGGCCTCTCCCTCAACCCAAAACAATCTCTCGGTCTCTCTCCCTCTTTCCCCCCCCCTCTCTCTCTCTCTGTCAGATATCGATGCTCTAGCTCGTGGTGGTATGAAGATGACTCAGTTCTACGTTCTACTCTACCTATCCGATCTGTACTCCATCACGCAGTGGATTACTATCAGGTAATGATGTCATGTTACACATAATACTATTTTGTATCATTAGAGCTTAATGTACTATAATAGCAAGGGCTCATCGAACCTTAGCGGCTAGAGGGCATGCAACTCTGAATACCATAGTGTAGACGGCATAGTGCTGACTGTTACTATAAATAGTTATCCGTATAATCACGTAAACTTAACATAAACGGCCGTTCGCAAAAGTGTGCAGGCGTGTCCTGACTCACTTCCGGTTACCACAGGGCGGCAGCGCGTATCAAGAGCGGCAGCTAGTGTCTCAGTGCCGATGGATAAGCATACTAACAGTTTACCTGGATCTATTGTATCTAAAGCACCTATGAGTACAACCGTGGCTGCCACAGCTTTGCGCAAGATGTACAGACGCCTGAGACAGCAGAGCCATTCTCCAGAACCGCTCTCTAGGTCCATCTTCGCCTTTGCTTCATGCGCGCTATGCAGTATCGATGGCGACATCGACAGTAAAGTGTGTATTCGCGCGCTCTCAGCAGATCATGCTAGTACACGTGACTAACCGGAAACATTAACGTATTAATAGTTATAAATTCTATTTATAGTAACACTCAGCACTATGCCGTCTACATTAGTTGCATGCCCTCTCGCCGCTTCGCGGCTCGATATGCTCTTGATAATAGTATCTATATACTCCTCCCTCTATTTCTCACTCTCTCTCTCTCTCCCTCTTCTAGCTCTCCCTCCCTCTCTCCCTGTCTTCCCTTCCTCTATCTCCTCCCTCCCTCCAGCCTCTCTTGCTTAGTCGTATTGATATGATCTTTCAAAATACTCCGTTCCATATTTCTGGATTCACTGATTCAGCTCCTGCTGGACGATACGGCATGCAGATAGAACAGGTAACCACACTGTACTAGCAGATAGAACAGGTAACCACACTATACTAGCAGATAGAACAGGTAACCACACTATACTAGCAGATAGAACAGGTAACCACACTATACTAGCAGATAGAACAGGTAACCACACTGTACTAGTAGATAGAACAGGTAACCACACTATACTAGTAGATAGAACAGGTAACCACACTGTACTAGTAGATAGAACAGGTAACCACACTATACTAGTAGATAGAACAGGTAACCACACTATACTTGTAGATAGAACAGGTAACCACACTATACTAGTAGATAGAACAGGTAACCACACTGTACTAGTAGATAGAACAGGTAACCACACTATACTAGTAGATAGAACAGGTAACCACACTGTACTAGTAGATAGAACAGGTAACCACACTATACTAGTAGATAGAACAGGTAACCACACTATACTAGTAGATAGAACAGGTAACCACACTATACTAGTAGATAGAACAGGTAACCACACTATACTTGTAGATAGAACAGGTAACCACACTGTACTAGTAGATAGAACAGGTAACCACACTGTACTAGTAGATAGAACAGGTAACCACACTGTACTAGTAGATAGAACAGGTAACCACACTGTACTAGTAGATAGAACAGGTAACCACACTGTACTAGTAGATAGAACAGGTAACCACACTGTACTAGTAGATAGAACAGGTAACCACACTATACTAGCAGATAGAACAGGTAACCACACTATACTAGCAGATAGAACAGGTAACCACACTATACTAGCAGATAGAACAGGTAACCACACTATACTAGTAGATAGAACAGGTAACCACACTGTACTAGCAGATAGAACAGGTAACCACACTATACTAGCAGATAGAACAGGTAACCACACTGTACTAGTAGATAGAACAGGTAACCACACTGTACTAGTAGATAGAACAGGTAACCACACTATACTAGCAGATAGAACAGGTAACCACACTATACTAGCAGATAGAACAGGTAACCACACTATACTAGCAGATAGAACAGGTAACCACACTATACTAGCAGATAGAACAGGTAACCACACTGTACTAGTAGATAGAACAGGTAACCACACTATACTTGTAGATAGAACAGGTAACCACACTATACTAGTAGATAGAACAGGTAACCACACTGTACTAGCAGATAGAACAGGTAACCACACTATACTAGCAGATAGAACAGGTAACCACACTGTACTAGTAGATAGAACAGGTAACCACACTGTACTAGTAGATAGAACAGGTAACCACACTATACTAGCAGATAGAACAGGTAACCACACTATACTAGCAGATAGAACAGGTAACCACACTATACTAGCAGATAGAACAGGTAACCACACTATACTAGCAGATAGAACAGGTAACCACACTGTACTAGTAGATAGAACAGGTAACCACACTATACTTGTAGATAGAACAGGTAACCACACTATACTAGTAGATAGAACAGGTAACCACACTATACTAGCAGATAGAACAGGTAACCACACTGTACTAGTAGATAGAACAGGTAACCACACTATACTAGCAGATAGAACAGGTAACCACACTATACTAGTAGATAGAACAGGTAACCACACTATACTTGTAGATAGAACAGGTAACCACACTATACTAGTAGATAGAACAGGTAACCACACTATACTAGCAGATAGAACAGGTAACCACACTGTACTAGTAGATAGAACAGGTAACCACACTATACTAGCAGATAGAACAGGTAACCACACTATACTAGCAGATAGAACAGGTAACCACACTGTACTAGTAGATAGAACAGGTAACCACACTATACTTGTAGATAGAACAGGTAACCACACTGTACTAGTAGATAGAACAGGTAACCACACTATACTAGCAGATAGAACAGGTAACCACACTGTACTAGCAGATAGAACAGGTAACCACACTATACTAGTAGATAGAACAGGTAACCACACTATACTAGTAGATAGAACAGGTAACCACACTATACTAGCAGATAGAACAGGTAACCACACTGTACTAGTAGATAGAACAGGTAACCACACTATACTTGTAGATAGAACAGGTAACCACACTGTACTAGTAGATAGAACAGGTAACCACACTATACTAGCAGATAGAACAGGTAACCACACTGTACTAGTAGATAGAACAGGTAACCACACTATACTTGTAGATAGAACAGGTAACCACACTATACTAGTAGATAGAACAGGTAACCACACTATACTAGCAGATAGAACAGGTAACCACACTATACTAGCAGATAGAACAGGTAACCACACTATACTAGCAGATAGAACAGGTAACCACACTGTACTAGTAGATAGAACAGGTAACCACACTATACTAGTAGATAGAACAGGTAACCACACTGTACTAGTAGATAGAACAGGTAACCACACTGTACTAGTAGATAGAACAGGTAACCACACTGTACTAGTAGATAGAACAGGTAACCACACTGTACTAGTAGATAGAACAGGTAACCACACTATACTAGTAGATAGAACAGGTAACCACACTGTACTAGTAGATAGAACAGGTAACCACACTGTACTAGTAGATAGAACAGGTAACCACACTGTACTAGTAGATAGAACAGGTAACCACACTGTACTAGTAGATAGAACAGGTAACCACACTGTACTAGTAGATAGAACAGGTAACCACACTGTACTAGTAGATAGAACAGGTAACCACACTGTACTAGTAGATAGAACAGGTAACCACACTGTACTAGTAGATAGAACAGGTAACCACACTGTACTAGTAGATAGAACAGGTAACCACACTGTACTAGTAGATAGAACAGGTAACCACACTATACTTGTAGATAGAACAGGTAACCACACTGTACTAGTAGATAGAACAGGTAACCACACTATACTAGTAGATAGAACAGGTAACCACACTGTACTAGTAGATAGAACAGGTAACCACACTGTACTAGTAGATAGAACAGGTAACCACACTATACTTGTAGATAGAACAGGTAACCACACTGTACTAGTAGATAGAACAGGTAACCACACTATACTAGTAGATAGAACAGGTAACCACACTGTACTAGTAGATAGAACAGGTAACCACACTATACTTGTAGATAGAACAGGTAACCACACTGTACTAGTAGATAGAACAGGTAACCACACTATACTAGCAGATAGAACAGGTAACCACACTGTACTAGCAGATAGAACAGGTAACCACACTGTACTAGCAGATAGAACAGGTAACCACACTGTACTAGCAGATAGAACAGGTAACCACACTATACTTGTAGATAGAACAGGTAACCACACTGTACTAGTAGATAGAACAGGTAACCGCACTATACTAGCAGATAGAACAGGTAACCACACTATACTTGTAGATAGAACAGGTAACCACACTGTACTAGTAGATAGAACAGGTAACCACACTGTACTAGTAGATAGAACAGGTAACCACACTGTACTAGTAGATAGAACAGGTAACCACACTGTACTAGTAGATAGAACAGGTAACCACACTGTACTAGTAGATAGAACAGGTAACCACACTGTACTAGTAGATAGAACAGGTAACCACACTGTACTAGTAGATAGAACAGGTAACCACACTGTACTAGTAGATAGAACAGGTAACCACACTGTACTAGTAGATAGAACAGGTAACCACACTGTACTAGTAGATAGAACAGGTAACCACACTGTACTAGTAGATAGAACAGGTAACCACACTATACTAGTAGATAGAACAGGTAACCACACTGTACTAGTAGATAGAACAGGTAACCACACTATACTAGTAGATAGAACAGGTAACCACACTATACTAGTAGATAGAACAGGTAACCACACTATACTAGTAGATAGAACAGGTAACCACACTATACTAGTAGATAGAACAGGTAACCACACTGTACTAGTAGATAGAACAGGTAACCACACTGTACTAGTAGATAGAACAGGTAACCACACTGTACTAGCAGATAGAACAGGTAACCACACTGTACTAGCAGATAGAACAGGTAACCACACTGTACTAGCAGATAGAACAGGTAACCACAATAACTATGCAGAATGACCATTCAATCAGCCTGACTGTACTAGTAGACCTTAATCATATTACATTGACTAGCATGTGTGCTCACTACCAATACTCACTCTAGAAAAGGAAATGTAGATATGCTATCTAATGAAAACAGGCTAATCTAGATCCTCGTAATCATAGTGTGATACTTTGTGTAGTTATTCAATGATAGGTACTCTTTATAATGTAGGTGGAGTTACTGAATGATTTTCAGACAGCTGGAAGATCAGCACAAGATATACTATCAGTGAGTTATGTGCTGGATAATAGTAAAGGAACTGAAATCTGAAATAACACATTTGATCGTTCACTTTTCCTCCCTCCCTCTCTTGCTCACTCACTCACTCTCTCTCCCTCCCTCCTTCTCTCTCTCTCCCACCCTCCCTCCTTCCCTTCCTCTCTCTCCCTCCCTCTCTGTCCATGCACCCTCCCTCCTTCCCACTCTCTCTTCCTCCCTCTCTCCCTCCCTCTCTCCTTCTCTCTCTTTCTCAGGCTCTTGATCATATGAATGTTGGTGAAGTGTGTCTGGTTCATCTGTTTAGTGGTGATAGCTTCACTGATGGTCTGCTCGGACTAGCTTACATCTCTATATGCTCACCTGGTATACACAGACACACACACTCGGACACACACACACACACACACACACACACACACACACACACACACGCATTAGCTATAATGAAATGTCTGATAAAAGATTTTCCATAAATAGAAGACACACCCACCTTTGACTACTTTAATTTTTGTGTTCTGCAGTGGTACAAAACTTCAATGGACAACCCTTCTTCTCTGGACAGACTGGTATCTCGTCGATCATGTCAGGTGGTAGATTACTGCTGATGGCTGTAGTTATACAAGTTACTGGACACGGTGAGTAAGTGAGCGAGAGTTTATACAATGGATACCTGATCTCGAGAACTGGTTGACCGCCCGAAGTTCAGGTGGGACTGCCCACTCTTGCCTTAGGTCGCACAGTCAGTACTCCTGTGAGCTCCTAGCCCTTGGGTTCCAGGAGTTGCGAGACCATCTTGTTGCATGCAAAGGTGTTAGCTGGCTCTGCCATCGTCTGCTTGATATGTACCTTTGTGTGTGTGTGCGTGTGTGTGTGTGTGCGTGTGTGTGTTTGCGCGTGTGTGTGCGTGTGTGCGTGTGCGTGTGTGTGTATAACTTCTTTTCTTCCTACATGTGTTACTCTTGGTACGCAAAACAGAATTTGGTAAGTCTACTAAATACACAGCTGTAATACACGACACCATCTCTGATCTCTCAGGTCATAACTGGGGCAGTTTCCATGATCCTAACACAGCGGAGTGTAACCCATCTTCAACTGACGGCAAGTACCTGATGTACGAGTTTGCACAGAATGGTATCCATTCTAAATCATTGACTATATCATGATAGGTATTTTCGAATTGTTCAATTCGTGCTATCACCCGCGTTATCAATTCAAGATTTGATATACCACCAGAACGGAACTGCTTAGTAGGTGAGGAGGATATGATGTGTGTGTGTGTGTATACCTAGTCGGTGTTTGTCTCATTGATTACCGTATGGTGGGACTGCCCACACCTGCAGTAGGAGGCATAGTCAGTACTCATGTGACTAGTGTCTAGATGATTGCAGTATCTGCTGGTATATGCGTATGCGTGAGGCAGCAACAAGATTTATTTTCCCATAATTTATCATGAATGTGCATTACGATACATTATGTGCATACAGTGTAACTGTCATAGACTAGGGCGTGCTTGCTTGCTAAAATAGTTGCAGCAATGTCTGCGTCTAAAAAGACAAGAGGCGTCCAAGATACAAGGCTCTTGATGGCTTGCCATCAGCCAGTTGTGCTGTAAATGAACGTGTCTTGAACCTGATGTGCCTACATTGAGCACTCTCCATTCTCAGATGTGTGTACATCAGTGTCTCTATCATTATACACAGAGCGTACCATGACGATGTGTGTACATGTCTCTATCATTACTCACAGAGCGTACTATGACAATGTGCGGTAACTATCAAGTGGATGGAAATGAAGAATGTGATGTTGGTCCTGACAGAGAAGACATGTGCTGTACTAGCGATTGCATGTTAAAAGATGGTGCCACATGCAGGTTAGTCAGTATACTGTAAGCACAGATTGAATGAGTCCATACAAATAATTTTATGCTACCCATAACTGGTAAACAATATGGCAGCTACAATGCATGTATTAGCATTCAAACACTGATGATTAGATCACATGATGGTGAATTGTACATGTCAGAAGACACTTTAATCTGCTCTCTGACATTGACCCATTTCTCTCGATTGTTAAGATCCTCCTTCCTCCCTCTCTTCCTCCCTCTATCCCTCCCTCTCCCTATAGCGATGTCAACAATGTGTGTTGTAGAAACTGTGCTGTGATACCAGCTAGTGAGGGCAAGATATGTAACATGGTTGCCGCTAACAACCAGCTCTGCCGTGGTAACACAACATGCAGGTACACATGCACATTATTGTACCAGAGATGTGTCAAATGATCTAACATGTACTGCTGTAGTGGATCAGAGAATTGTCCATCCACTCCTCCATTCCTACCTGAGAATACACCTTGTGGTGTCAAGTGAGTACATGTACTTGCAGCTGTTTGCGTTGTATATTTCGAATGTTGTCTTGTCTATTCTCTAGTGGTACATGTCTGAACTCATCATCGTCTAATGATGGTGCTACAGTGTGCAGATCTAGAGATGTATGCTTTAGGAACAACATGGTCCTCTGCTACTGTAGAGGTAAGCTAGTCTATAGTATCCCGTGTGTCTCTACTGTAGAGGTAAGCTAGTCTATAGTATCAGGTGTGTCTCTACTGTAGAGGTAAGCTAGTCTATAGTATCAGCTGTGTCTCTACTGTAGAGGTAAGCTAGTCTATAGTATCAGGTGTGTCTCTACTGTAGAGGTAAGCTAGTCTATAGTATCAGCTGTGTCTCTACTGTAGAGGTAAGCTAGTCTATAGTATCAGCTGTGTCTCTACTGTAGAGGTAAGCTAGTCTATAGTATCAGCTGTGTCTCTACTGTAGAGGTAAGCTAGTCTATAGTATCAGCTGTGTCTCTACTGTAGAGGTAAGCTAGTCTATAGTATCAGCTGTGTCTCTACTGTAGAGGTAAGCTAGTCTATAGTATCAGCTGTGTCTCTACTGTAGAGGTAACCTAGTCTATAGTATCAGCTGTGTCTCTACTGTAGAGGTAACCTAGTCTATAGTATCAGCTGTGTCTCTACTGTAGAGGTAACCTAGTCTATAGTATCGGCTGTGTTTCTGTTTGTCTGTCAACTGTCTGTCTGTCCGTATTTCCAAGCTGTATGTGGTACACCTAGCTATACTCACTGTGTTGTACAGGTGATGATGAGTGTAAGGTGTGCTGTCAGCCTAACTCCACAGCTACCTCGCTGTGCTCTCCTCTCAATAGTGGCTCTACTAGCCTGCCCGATGGCAGCTTCTGTGAGGGAGGAACCTGTCAGTCTGATGGGGTTGGTCCATCCTTCTCTCTTCCTCTCCTCTTCATCTCTCATTTTGCATTAGCGTCTAATGTCTGGCGATACTTTCATAAGAAATAATTATTATCATGTAATTCGCTGTTAACCCTTTAGTTACTAAATTATTTTTTAAAAATTGATTTAAAAATGTAATGTCTTGCAAAGTTTCAAGCGGTTTTTTTTGGTAAATGTCGGAACTTTCTACTTAAGCCATTTTGATGATGATGCCAATAGGCGTCAATAGAACTTAAAGGGTTAATCTCAGGCCTTATTTTCAACTTTACGTTTACTCCAAATTGTTCCTTCTGCATCGTAGCGTGCAGCGTCTTCACCTATATCTTCCTCTAATTATCAAAGGTTGTAATCTCATTACGATATATCTCTTCTTCCATTCAGGACACATCACGATGTGTACCATCTAATCCTGACTTCAGTACTTTTGTTTTCAGTATCATAGCAAACTTTGATGTCAACGCATTCTGTGAGTATATTGATAACACATCTCCCTCCCTCTCTCTCCCTCCCCCCTCTCTCTCTCCCTCTCCCTCCCCCCTCTCTCTCTCTCTCGCTCTCTCCTATCACTCTCTCTCTCTTTCTCTCTCTCTCTCTTTCTCTCTTTCTCTCTCTCTCTCTCTCTCTCTCTCTCTCTTTCTCCCTCTCCCTCTCCCTCCCTCCCTCCCTCCCTCCCTCCCTCCCTCCCTCCCTCCCTCCCTCTCTCTCTCTCTGATAAATGTGTTTCTCTTCATATAGTTCAGCTTGTTCGTGAGAACATTGTCGGTAGTATCTTGTTCCTGACTCTACTAATATGGATACCAGTATCAGTGACAGTTCATATTCTAGTGGTTAGTAACTCACTACAGTACTTGATACTACAATAAATTGGTGACAATCGCCACGCTGCCTATTTTGAAAACGATTCATTTTCCCACCAAAATAAATATAAGTCCTCATCGTTCGTGTTTCCTTTCATTGCTACGCTCTCTGGTAGTAAATCATCCAGCAACTTCACACTAGTGGTCTACTGGCTACTATAATGAGTATAGCAATCGGTAACAGCAACCAGGCTGCTCCAGCCGGTGAACCTTAAATGGTGTTGGTTTTGTTTTGTTTCTTGGTGAATAACATTATCGCCATAAACACAATTTTAAAGCAGTCAAATGAGGGCAATTCTCTATTATTACTTTGTGCTTTAATTATTTGTAAATCTTATAATATTGTTTTGTTTCATTTCGTTTCTTGTTATATCGACACCCTCTTTATAAAAACAATATTTAAGCCAATTCTAATTGTATTTTTCTCTCATTATTAGGATGTTAAGAGAATATTCGATGGTAGATATGATGATAGTCAAGTAGTCACTGATAATGACTCATCTGATGATGAAGCGGCTCCACTCATGACACATGCAGCTGCTGATACTACTGAGTCAACTGATGGGCTTGAGATCAACGAGGAAGCCGACCCTGAATATCACGCCATTACCGCACACCTGACAGCTAGCACTCGTGTCCCATGATCACACACTAATACAAAGGACTAACATACTTTAGTATAATAGGAGTGGAATATTGCTTTATACATCACTAATACATTATTTGATCAGCTACACTATGATATCTTAGAGTCACTAGTATTTGAGAGCATGACTTCAAAATTGATGAAAGAATTACGAACAATAAGAAATTGAATGCATATTAATTCAGAAACTTTGCATTTGCACCAAACAACTTGAAATTACGCAAATACCTCAAAACTGAACAAACCATCAGTTCACACACACAGTACTTACATGTAGTATGTTGTTGTACAGTAGTATCAAGTGTAGTCAGCTCTATATCCTAGCCAGTAGGTCTATGACATTGCTCATGGTGGGACGATGAGCTGGTCTTTCACTGGTGCACGTCCTAATGAGGGAGACCATGCTGACCCACTGGATGCGCTGGATCTGTTCTTGCTGACGTTTTGGTTCAGGGAACTCTCCGAGGCACATCTCCACTAGGAGGATACTGTAGCTATATACGTCCATTTTGGGTGAGTGTTGATGAGGAGAGCTGGCCTCAGGAGCAGAATAGGTTTGGTTACCAGGATTAGTGGTGGAGACAAGATTCATGAAGTTGGCTGATCCATAGTCGGACACCTTAGCTCGCCAGCAGCCATTGGGGAGAGGCTCAAGAAGAACATTGGCACTGCTGATGTCACGATGGATTATTGGGTGGGGCTGCCATTGGTGCAGGTAGCAGAGAGCACGACCAACATCTTGGCTAATGGAGGTGATGTGAACTCGAGGTAGCTCAACTTCTTTCTCCAGCTCTTTGCGCAGGCTGGTCGGCATCAGCTCTGTTAGTATGATGGCTTGTCCCTCCCTGGTGGCTCCGATAAATAGCAGGAGGTGAGGATGGCGTAGCTTGGCAGCCATTGTCATCTCTCGTACAAACAGTCGACAATTGTAGTTGGACAGGATTATGTCATGCAGGAACTTTGCAGCTACACGCAGACCACGGAACTTGGCGACTCTCACTTCACCCCAGCCTCCTCTGCCCAGAGCCTCCTCAGTCAGCTCCACCTCCTCTCTCCCCACCACCCAGTGGGGCTGCTCCTCTCTCCCCTCAGCAATGCTCATGACTGACAGCTGATGGAGATGAGAGTGGCCATTGTACAATAATGTCACTATCACTGACCTGCTGTCTGAGCTGCTGGACCTCTTCCTGTCCTCTAGTGTTGGCTGCCTGGAGCTCCTCCTTCTCTCTCACTAGTTGATCTTTCTCTCTCATCAGTTGCTGCACTATCTCTCGTGCCTACAAGAGGTGAGAGCTAAACATTTTACTAGTTTTTTATGAGCAGCAGGTTTACCTCTTGCTGTGACTGCTGGAGCTGATGGTTCTCTCTCACTACTTGATTCTTAATAGTGAACAATTCCTGGACTTGTCTCATCAGTTGCTGCTCTCTCTATACAAACACATAAAATGGTGGAAACCAGAAAGGAATGCCAACATTCATGCAAAAACCCATTATAGTTTTCAAAACACATGCTAGTAAGTTGTACAACGAGCAAACCTGTTCCTTATCTCTAGTCACTTGTTCCTTCTCTCTAGTCAGTTGCTGAAGCTCTGTCATCAGTCGTTGCTCAACCTCTCTGGCTCTCTCCAGCTGTACTTGTTGCTGTGTGATGTAGTAACCACCATTACTAACAGCATTGTCAGAGGGAACAATGTCTCACCTCATGGAGCTGATCACTGCTACCCTCCACCCTCCTTCTTCTTCCCTCTGACAACATCTGCTGGTACTCCCGCTTGTCTTCCAAGGCTGCTCCTACCCTCCCCACCACCCACTGACCATCTCCTCCCTGGACTGCATGGAGAGAGCTGTTATGTGTCTACAGTACACCAGTACCACTGTGCAGTGTGTGACACTATAGCTACTGGCTGTACTGCAATTGAGCATCACATGTTCATATACTCACTCAATTCAATGAAGACAGTGTCAGATAGTATATCTGCACTATAGAGTGATCTCCGTCCACCAAAAGCTACCAGCAACACATTGTGTGGTGATAGTTGTATTGCAGAGAGTGAGTGGAGCACACGTTCGGTCACAGTGTCAGGGAGTGGTAGCTGAAGACCAAAACCAAACATACAGTATCTGATACACATGTAGAACACAAATTACCTTCTTCCACTTCATTGTAGTGAGGTCATGAATCCAACAATCAATGATAGTAGTCCATTTATCGTCATACGTCACCCCTCCCACTATCACTAGTAGTGGACCACTCACACATGCGGCAGCATGATTACGCCTTTTTATAGGCCATTTTGCGAAGCTGAAAACTGATGATTTTTTGATCTTGGTCCAGTGCTGGTAAGAGCAGATGGGTTAGTACAACACAATAAGATAGTGTACTGTGAGTACATGATGTGTGAGTGAGTTAGTAGGAGTTAGAGTTAGCAGAGTTACTAACAAGTGGATCAACCCAGCTCACTATCACACACTCACCACAGTGTGTTTGGTCAGCTCAACTATCAGTAGATCATCATTAATGAGTTTTGGTCCAATCATACCACCAAACAGTGCAGCTCTCCTCTCACCCACTGGAGTGAGAGTGAAGGCACTACATGGAGGAGAAGGCTGTCCAGTGACTCTTGCATGGTGAGCTCCACTCTCCTGCAGGAGGTATATGACATCATCTACAACTACTACTAGCAAATGCAATTGAGATGCTAAAACGTTTGGGAATTTCACATTGGAAAGTACGTAGAATTCACTGTTAAGGGCGCTCTGCCATCAAACGGTGGTTGCCAAGGACTAAAGCTACTTATGCTAAAGACATAAATATCAGGTGTCACTGAAATGCAATCCGCGTTACAGCTGCAGTCCTGTGAGCCAGTTTAAATGCTTCAGCTGTATCACCAGCGATGACAGTTGCGTGCAGCTAAAGACTGAAAAACATTCCAGGCCTTTGTCTTGCCTTGCCAGGCCTTTGAGGTGCTGTACATCATCTCTCACTCAATACACAACACATTGAGAGAAAGGACTAGAGCATCGAGAATATAATTTTATAGTGAAATTACATAAAACCAAGAACACAATGAGGGTTGTCATACTCAGCATGCTTATCTTATAATTTATCATACTCACTAGTGCTTAGACTGAACATGTGTTGTTCATTACACCAGTTATAACCATGATCAGTTTCATACTGTGCTCCAGGTTGATGATGTGATGGAGTAAGACCATATCCTGCTACTACACATAAGATTTCCTCCTCACCATCCCTGAATGCTGCCATACCACAGTTCATCTTCCTCATCGGTGTCCCACTCTCAGATGTAGAGGGAGATAGCATCATCCATTGAAGGGACGATGTGCTCAGCTTGTGCACACTATTATGACAGCACTTATCATGTCCACAGTAACCACCAAAATAATACAGCGAGTCACCCACTGCAGCACAGCAATATCCCTTCACTCCCAGTGGAGGTGTTCCACTGGTCTCCCGCCGTATCCAGTCACCACAGTCTGATTGAAACACGTCCACACTAGATAGGAACTCTCTCTTCTCTGGACTATCGTGTACCTCTGGTATACCATCTACAAAACCTCCCCACATGTACAGGTTACCACCAACACAAAGTGTTGAATGACCCCTGCGAGGCAGAGGAGCACAACTAGGGCTGTATGTCGCCATCTTGAAAACACGTGGGAGTTGCTATGGCTGGGTGGGGCTGCCACGCTACCAGCTATAGTTCTCATCACTTACTAACTGAAGTTTAACTCCTCGTAATTATTAACGTACTGTATGGAGAGTTTTACCATCTACAGAGGACATGCAACTATCCTGGTTAATGCAGTTCACGGCGATTTCAAGAATCAAGATGATAATCTTTCAACTGTTCAAAATCCCTATAATAATACACTGTAGGTACAGGATAGGTCACTCTTCCATGCATTGCTTATTTGGCTCTCTTCAGACAGTCCAGTGTCAATCTTTTTATACATTATTCATGCACTCTCTCTCTATAATCTGCAGCAAGATTGCGATTAATTTTAATTGGGGCGAGCCTGAGCGAGCCCCATACTGCTCCTCTCGAGCTATGTATGTATGTATCTATGTATGCGTACGACATTCCGTAAAATAATGCCCGCGCGTTGTAATTCTGCAGATGCTTCCAAGGTATGTGATCTTGTCAGACATGACATTTTATTTGATCTGCTTGTGTCAGGTGGTCTTCCCTTGCCTGTGGTTCGTTTGCTATAAAGTTCTTGGTACTCTACGCAAAACTTATCTGTGAGGTGGAAAAATGCTCTCTCTACTCCTTTCACAGTATCCAATGGAGTTCGCCAGTGTGATGTTTTGTCACCTGTATTGCTTTTTATTTATTTACAAAAATGTAGATGAGCTGCTTTTAAAGCATGACTCGTCTACTGGAGTTAGTCGTTTTTCAGGAATAGCCATTATGCAGGCGCCCTTACTGTACATATGCAGATGATATGGCACCTTCTGTCTCTGCCTTACGCACCCTTCTTGCTACTTGTGAATCACATGTTTCTGATTTCGTTAGGGTGTTTCTGAACCACTTGAATTGTCCAACCACTCCTCCATTCCTCCTCCATTCCTACCATGCACTCCTCCATTCCTACCAGAGAATACACCTTGTGGAGTCAAGTGAGTACATGTACTTGCTGCTGTTTACATTGTATATTTTGAGCTCAAATAAAACATTTTCTCACTAAAAAATGTAATTATAAACAAGTTTATATATTAAAGTGATTTTTTATTATAATAATGATGGTTGTGTTGTCTATTCTCTAGTGGTCAATGTCTCAACTCATCATTGTCTATGATGGTGCTACAGTGTGCAGAGATGTTTGCTTTAGGAACAACATGGTGCTCTGCTACTGTAGAGGTAACCTAGTCTATAGCATCAGCTGTGTCTATACTGTAGAGGTAAGCTAGTCTATATAGTATCAGCTGTGTCCCTACTGTAGAGGTAAGCTAGTCTATAGTATCAGCTGTGTCTCTACTGTAGAGGTAACCTAGTCTATAGTATCAGCTGTGTCTCTACTGTAGAGGTAACCTAGTCTATAGCATCAGCTGTGTCTCTACTGTAGAGGTAACCTAGTCTATAGTATCAGCTGTGTCTCTGTTTGTCTGTCTACTATCTGTCTGTCCGTATTTCCAAGCTGTATGTGGTACACCTAGCTATACTCACTGTGTTGTACAGGTGATGATGAGTGTAAGGTGTGCTGTCAGCCTAACTCCACAGCTACCAGCTCACTGTGCTCTCCTCTCAATAGTGGCTCTACTAGCCTGCCCGATGGTAGCTTCTGTGAGGGAGGGACCTGTCAGTCTGTTGGGGTTGGTCCATCCTTCTCTCTTCCTCTCCTCTTCAGCTCTCATTTTGCAATAACGTCTAATGTCTGGCGATACTGTCATAGGAAATATTATCATGTGATTCGCTGTTAACCCTTTAGTTACTAAACTATTTGTCAAAATTTGATTTGCTCAAAGTAAAAATGTAATGTCTTTCAAAGTTTCAAGCGGTTTTTTGGTAAATGTCGGAACTTTCTACTTAAGCCATTTTGATGATGATGCCAATAGGCGTCAATAGAACTTAAAGGGTTAATCTCAGGCCTTATTTTAAACTTTACGTTTAAATGGATGGCTCCAAATTGTTCCTTCTGCATCGTAGCGTGCAACGTCTTCTTCACCTATATCTTCCTCTAATTATTAAAGGGTGTAATCTCATTATGATAATATATCTCTTCTTCCATTCAGGACACATCACGATGTGTACCAGCCATGCAATCTTGACTTTAGTACTTTTGTTTTCAGTATCATAGCAAACCTTGATGTCAACGCATTCTGTGAGTATAATGATAACACATCTCTCTCTCTCTCTCTCTCTCTCTCTCTCTCTCTCTCTCTCTCTCTCTCTCTCTCTCCTCTCTCTCTCTCTCTCTCTCTCTCTCCTCTCTCTCTCTCTCTCTCTCTCCCTCTCCCTCTCCCTCTCCCTCTCCCTCTCCCTCTCCCTCTCCCTCTCCCTCTCCCTCTCCCTCTCCCTCTCCCTCTCCCTCTCCCTCTCCCTCTCCCTCTCCCTCTCCCTCTCCCTCTCCCTCTCCCTCTCCCTCTCCCTCTCCCTCTCCCTCTCCCTCTCCCTCTCCCTCTCCCTCTCCCTCTCCCTCTCCCTCTCCCTCTCCCTCTCCCTCTCCCTCTCCCTCTCCCTCTCCCTCTCCCTCTCCCTCTCCCTCTCCCTCTCCCTCTCCCTCTCCCTCCCCCCTCTCTCTCCCTCTCCCTCCCTCCCTCCCTCCCTCCCTCCCTCTCTCTCTGATAAAATGTGTTTCTATTCATACAGTTCAGCTTGTTCGTGAGAACATTGTTGGTAGCATCTTGTTCCTGACTCTACTAATATGGATACCAGTATCAGTGACAGTTCATATTCTAGTGGTTAGTAATTCACTACAGTACTTGATACTACAATAAGTTGGTGACAATTGCCACGCTGCCTACTTTGAAAATGATTCATTTTCCCCCCAAAATTAATAAGTCCTCATCGTTTATATATATTTTCTTCGTGTTTCCTTTCATTTATTACGCTCTCTGGTAGTGAATCATCCAGCAACTTCACACTACTGGTGTACTGGCTACTAGAATGAGTAGCAGTCGGTACCAGCAACCAGGCTGCTCCAGCCGGTATAAACCATAAATGGGGTATTGGTTTTGTTTTGTTTCTGGGAGAAGAACATTATCGCTATAAACACAATTTTAAAGCAGTCAAATGAGGGAAATTCTTTATTATTACTTTGTTCTATTATTATTTGTGTTTCATTTCGTTTCTTGTTATATCGACACCCTCTTTATAAACACAATATTTAAGCCAATTCTAATTGTATTTTTCTCTCATTATTAGGATGTTAAGAGAATATTCGATGGTAGATCTGATGATAGTCAAGTAGTCACTGATAATGACTCATCTGATGATGAAGCGGCTCCTCTCATGACACATGCAGCTGCTAATACTACTGAGTCAACTGATGGGTTTGAGATCAACGAGGAAGCTGACCCTGAATATCACGCCATTACCGCACACCTGACAGCTAGCACTCGTGTCACAAGATCACACACTAATACAAGGACTAACATACTTTAGTATATTAATAGGAGTGGAATATTGCTTTATACATCACTAATACATTATATTTGATCAGCTACACTATGATATCTTAGACTCACTAGTATTTGAGAGCATGACATCAAAATTAATGAAAGAAGTTTACGAACAATAAGAAATTGAATGCATATTAATTCAAAAACTTTGCATTTGCACCAAACAACTTGAAATTACACAAATACCACACAACTAAACAAACCATCAGTTCACACACACAGTAGTTACATGTAGCATGTTGTTGTACAGTAGTATCATGTGTAGTCAGCTCTATATCCTAGCCTATATCCTAGCCAGTAGGTCCATGATATTGCTCATGGTGGGACGATGAGCTGGTCTTTCACTGGTGCACCTCCTAATGAGGGAGACCATGCTGACCCACAGGATACGCTGGATCTGTTCTTGCTGACGTTCTGGTTGGGACTCAGGGAGCTCTCCGAGGCACATCTCCACTAGGAGGATACCGTAGCTATACACGTCCATTTTGGGTGAGTGTTGATGAGGAGAGCTGGCCTCAGGAGCAGCATAGGTTGGGTTACCAGGACCGATGGTGGTGGAGACGAGATTCATGAAGTTGGCTGATCCATAGTCGGACACCTTAGCTCGCCAGTAGCCATTGGGGAGAGGCTCAAGAAGAACATTGGCACTACTGATGTCACGATGGATTATTGGGTGGGGCTGCCATTGGTGAAGGTAGCAGAGAGCACGACCAACATCTTGGCTAATGGAGGTGATGTGAACTCGAGGTAGCTCAAATTCTTTCTCCAGCTCCTTGCGCAGGCTGGTCGGCATCAGCTCTGTTAGTATGATGGCTTGTCCCTCCTTTGTGGCACCGATAAACAGCATGAGGTGAGGATGGCGTAGCTTGGCAGCCATTGTCATCTCTCGTACAAACAAACGACGATTGTAATTGGAAAGGATTACGTCGTGCAGGAACTTTGCAGCTACACGCAGACCACGGAACTTGGCGACCCTCACTTCACCCCAGCCTCCTCTGCCCAGCACCTCCTCTGTCAGCTTCACCTCCTCTCTCCTCACCACCCAGTGGGGCTGCTCCTCCCTCCCCTCAGCAATGCTCATGACTGACAGCTGATGGAGATGAGAGTGACCATTGTACAATGATTTCACTATCACTGACCTGCTGTCTGAGCTGCTGGACCTCTTCCTGTCCTCTAGTGTTGGCTGCCTGGAGCTCCTCCTTCTCTCTCACTAGTTGATCTTTCTCTATCATCAGTTGCTGCTCTCTCTCTTGTGCCTACAAGAGGTGAGAGCTTAACTTTTGATTATTTTTTATGAGCAGCTGGTCTACCTCTTGCTGTGACTGCTGGAGCTGATGGTTCTCTCTCACTACTTGATTCTTACTTATGATTAATTCATGGACTTGTCTCGTCAGCTGTTGCTCTCTCTACAAACACATGTAAGGATCGGAATCAGAAAATAAATTAACATTCATGCAAACAAACTTCATTACACATGCTAGTAAGTTGTACAACGAGCAAACCTGTTCCTTCTCTCTAGACACTTGTTCCTTCTCGCTAGTCAGTTGATCTAGCTCTGTCATCAGTCGTCGCTCAACCTCTCTGGCTCTCTCCAGCTGTAGTTGTTGCTGTGTGATGTGGTAGTCACCATTACTAACAGCATTGTCAGAGGGAACTCACCTCACGGAGCTGATCACTGCTACCCTCCACCCTCCTCATCCTTCCCTCTGACAACATCTGCTGGTACTCCCACTTGTCCTCCAAGGCTGCTCCTACCCTCCCCACCACCCACTGACCATCTCCTCCCTGGACTGCATGAAGAGAGGAGCTGTTATGTGTCTACAGTACACCAGTACCACTGTGCAGTGTGTGACACTATAGCTACTGACTGTACTGCAATTGAGCATCACATGTTCTTGTACTCACTCAATTCAATGAGGACAGTGCCAGATAGTTTATCACCACCAGGTGATCTCTGTCCACCAAAATCTACCAGCAACGCATTGTGTGGTGATAGTTGTATTGCAGAGAGTGAGTGGAACACACGTTCAGTCACAGTGTCAGGGAGTGGTAGCTGAAGACCAAAACCAAACATACAGTATCTGATACACATGTACAACACAAATTACCTTCTTCCACTTCATTGTAGTGAGGTCATGAATCCAACAGTCACTGATAGTAGTCCATTTGTCATCATTTCTCACCCCTCCCACTATCACTAGTAGTGGACCAGTCAAACATGCGGCAGCATGACCACGTCTCTTTATAGGCCATTTTGCGGCAATGCTGAAAGCTGATGAAGGTTTGTTGACCTTTGTCCAGTGCTGGTAAGAGCAGATGGGTTAGAATAAGATAGTGTACTGTGAGCACATGATGTGTGAGTGAGTTACTATCAAGTGGATCAACCCAGCTCACTATCACACTCTCACCACAGTGTGTTTGGTCAGCTCAACTATCAGTAGGTCATCACTAATGGCTTCTGGTCCAATACTACCACCAAACAGTGCAGCTCTCCTCTCACCCACTGGAGTGAGAGTAAAGTCATCACATGGAGGAGGAGGCTGTCCAGTGACTCTTGGTGAGCTCCACTCTCCTGCAGGAGGCGATGAAATCATCTCTCACTCAATAACACAATATACAACACATTGAAAGAATGGACTATAGAGTATTGAGAATAGTGAAAGTACAATCTGGTCATTCCATATCATTTCAACAACTTTTCTACGTGACCCTCTTGGATTTCATTGAAACTTGGTAATGATAGACCCCTCATGGTAATTAATCCATAACAAGTGTCATGCAGCCTGGGCTCTTTTATGGTTTCTGGAATAACATTATTTGAATTATTATAATATATTGTGTAATAAGTACCATTCAACTGTTTATAACTTTGTTATAATTTCATTTAGTCGTATCAGGAAACTAAAATTGTCTTATTAAAGCTAATTGATCACTATTTCCTATGAAATATTAGACTTAGTAAAATAATACATATTGACAAATTAACCCCTCTCATAAACTTTAACCTCTAAAAACGCAGAGTCAATTTTAAATAGAATCTGTGAAGTTGAGACACCTTTCGAAACGTGACTATTTCTTTTTCGAATCACCATGTACCTAATATAGTGGTTGTAAAATTTCTCTAGAAATAGCTAAATGAGCCATGCAGATTATTAATAGTCAATGACCTTATATGCGAACTTTATGGGAGAGTACATGATGCATGTGTAGCACTGACCTGCGTTTGTATGTCATCCTTGGTTCTCAAAAAATTATGGACAAGCTGCATGTGAGCATGCAAGGTAAATGAAAAACATTGGGAATGTGCGCAACTTCCTGTAATCATTAATATTTTGCCAAACTTCCTGCAATTATAATTGCACAACACCCCTAAAATATACATTCACTGAGTAGTGCATAATATATTAACAGGACTGACATGGCTTATTCATGTACCAGGGCATGAATCTTCTAGCCGAAAAAAACTTGAGGATCGTTCAAGAATAGAGTGTTGAAAGGTAATACATTTAATATGCGACTATTGTCGAAACATTTGGCAAAAGAGTAACCACCAATGATAATTTAGTTTCCTGATACGACTAATTATAACTAAGTTATAAGCAGTTGAATGGTACATAATACAAAATATCAGCAATAATTCAATTATAATTTAATTTCAGAAACCATACGCTGAAACTTGTTATGGATTCATACTACCATGAGGGGTCCATCATTACCAAGTTTCAACGAAATCCAAGAGGGTCATGTAGAAAAGTTGTTGAAATGATATGGAATGACCCAATCAATAGATAAAACCAAGAACACAATGGGTGTGGTCATACCAAGCATGCTTAGCGAGTAAAAATTTAATATAATTTATTTTATACTCACTAGTGCTTAGACTGAACATGTGTTGTTCGTTACACCAGGTAGAAACATAAGCAGCTTCATACTGTGCTCCAGATTGATGATGTGATGGAGTAAGACCAATCCCTGCTACTACACACAAGATGTCCTCCTCACCATCCCTGAATGCTACCATACCACAGTTCATCTTCCTCATCGGTGCCCCACTCTCAGATGTAGAGCGAGAGAGCATCATCCATTGAAGGGACGATGTGGTCAGCTTGTACACACTATTATGACAGCAGTTGGCATGTCCACAGTAACCACCAAAATAATAAAGCGAGTCACCCACTGCAGCACAGCAATATCCCTTCACTCCCAGTGGAGGTGTTCCACTGGTCTCCCGCCGTATCCAGTCCCCACAGCCTGATTGAAACACGTCCACACTAGACAGGAATTTTCTCTTCTCTGGACTATCGTGTACCTCTGGTATGCCATCTATAGAACCTCCCCACATGTACAGGTTACCACCAACACAAAGTGTTGTGTGACCCCTGCGAGGCAGAGGACCAGAACTAGGGCCGTATGTCGCCATATCTTGAAAACACGGGGAGTTGCTATGGCTGCACGCCTGACCGAGCGCCAAGACGAACGAGCCAAGAGCTCTTGCACTGCAGTCACCGATACACCGATACTACTGGGTATACTCTTTCAGCAAGAGGAAGTTGGCGTTGAAGATTCGATGCTTATTGGCAGCAAGAAATAACTTGAGTTCTAATGAACACATACCCGTGCGCTGAGCTACGAGAAACTCCTGCATTACTGCAACACGCACGTTAGCTCTGGCGTAATACGGTACTTGTGAGACTGAGTGAGGACATCGACGTGGATAGGAGGTTGGAAGACACACCCACAATACCGTAAAGTGCTCTTACAAGGGCACGTAGCTATAGAAAGCCATGGATTAGCCGCTCGAGCAAGGCTTGCCAGCGGCACAGAAAACGTCTTCATAGGACTATAAATTCAATGAAGAAGCTGCAGAGAGTGTTTTCGTGAAGATTTTTGAGCTGTAAGACGCAAACAGGCGTGTTTTTTGATGACACACACACATATGTATAGACGGACACAAACGCATAACCCTGGCGCATACTGCGCACGGGTAATAAAAAGTAGTATTCATAAATAGCGAAAATCGAGGTTAAATTGGGTAATTCCGGTCACTTTGAAAAACGACTTTCTATGCTAACGACGAGAGCTAGGCAGCTGTTTTTGCTAGAAATAGATGTGTTCAGCATCCTATAACATTCTATTATTCTCAGTAAGCAGTACTTTTGTGTAATGATGATGTTTATGGCACGGATTCTTGGTACAGCTACAGTTGGTCTAAATCCAAAGTGCTGTAGAGATTTCCAAATTTGTGTGCCGTGCTACGATCAGGTTTGGTCGTTTCCTGCCGCTTTCAAAGCTGTTTGCATGATTTTATTTGTTTTCGCGGCAAAGAAATTTGTAAAAGCAATGTCACCGCCCACGTAGAGCTTCAGTAAATGACCATGATGCAGGCAGCTGCCAGCTCGAAATCGCTGAATTTTACCCTCGACTTTACCTTACTGACTGACGTTTAACTCCTCTTAATTATTATTAACATACTGTATGGAGAGTTTTACTATCTTCAGAGGACATCTATCCTGGTTTACTTATGAAGTTCACGGCCATTTCAAGAATCAAGATATTCAACTGTTCAAAATCTCAAATTATTTCGCCCGAAACTTTTCACAGAGACGGCTATGTAGAGCGAAACTTACTGCGAAGCATGTTGACGTACGTCCCTACTCTGCCAGCGACTTTCAGCGAAAATCTATAGACCCCTTGGGCGCTAACAGCTGACCGCAGTAATTTCTAAAAAACCGTCATCGTGCCACGCCTTCGTCCGCCATTTTGAGTCCTAGAATGTAGTGAATCTCGAGCAAACAGGAGCAATTCGCCGATACGTTTGGGTGTTACTCATCTCTTAGGAGCTCTCTATCATAGACAAACGTAGATATGTTACGGACCATTTTGCAACCCGGACCGTTTTAAAACGGGCCGCCGGCTTTAAAATGGGCTGGCCCGTTTTAAATCCGGCTGGCCCGATTTAAAACGACTTTAGCGCGTCAGCCCGTTTTCAATAAAACCGCGGCATGATACATTAGCAAATGTGCTTATTAATAATAGAAGTGACGTTCTAGCTAGTTCCATAGGCTCTCTGGCACATCTATGCTGCATGCTTATACTCTATGTGTACATCTTTGCACAGCCATGGTGCACCACCGTGCTTTCTTGTGAACTTCATCAACGGTTAATTTTTATCGTATGATGCATGCTAGGTACAGTGAGTTTAAAGACTACAGTGCTGATGAATATTTGTGTTGGGATCAGTTCTTCCTCACTATAGTGCAAGAGTCATCACCTGCAGTGCAAGAAAATGTTCGGTACATAAAGATTAGTACTCGAGTACTTCTTTCCAGCACGAATGACTCCTCAGTTTGGCATCAGGAAGAACTGAAACGTTCGGTCAAGTTTTATTATTCACTTTACAACAATCAATAAAGCGATTGTTGAAGGACAACACATAATAGTGAAGCCTAGTATATCTATATATAGATAAGTACCATTAAGAGAAAGGTGAGCAGGAAGAACAAGGGCATAAAAAGTGATAGGAGCATGGAATGTCAGGATTAAAGTTCATTATGAAGTGATCCCATAGAAAGACACAAATTTCATGTTTATTTTTAGTATAATTATGACTCAGAGGACAATAGGAAGCTTGTTCCAAAGTTTAACAACTCGGTTAAAGTAGAAGTGACTTGTTGTAGAGCAGCGGCTAAAGTTTTGTTTTAGATCTTTCCTAGTTGATTCACGAGTGCAGGATGAAACAAATGACACGTGGTCATAAAAATGTTAAAGTTATCTGCAGGGAGTTTTATATGCTTGAGTAGGAAAAGAACATCTTGGATTTCTAGCCAGTACATTAGAGGAGGAAGTTTAAGAGAGAAACACATGTAAGGAATGAAACCACACAGTAAAACTGTTTTTACATTTGTTTACTACAGCCAAACCACATTGCTTACTAGACCATATAGTTGATCGATGTTTGCTCCTTTGCCATCTCTCCTGTAGCTCTGGTTCTCTTTAGTCTCACGTGCACTGACCCTGCCAGATCAACAAAGTGGAACTTTGCAGTCAGCATCTCTATCTCCCAGTCTGAACCATCGCTGTTAGCCTATAGGAGGGATACCATAACAAACACACCAGTGCACAGCTCACGTTAAGGACTGGTCGCTGTTGGTTTAGGGTTTGACAAATGAGGCATTCACTTGTTCAGAAGCATTCTGAGGTCGTATACTGGAGAATAGCACAGAAAATAAAGGAAGTGAGACAGCAATGGTAGCATACCGAACTGCCACTTTTACTGCATCCATTATAGAAGTAGTTCCTGGATAAGATAAAGCACTATCAACAAGGAGTTGTGTCAATAGTCTAGTGGTGCTTGGTCTGTCTTATCTTTGTGTAACACTGCTGGACAGTATTGTACATTCAGGACAGTCTTATTGTTGTGGTCATGTTATTCCAGAACTCTCTGTATAAAATTAATGCAGCTCTTGTCATTAGTGCTTTAATACTCATACTGATATAGTTGCTGTTGTTACAGTAGTGTCTTAATGATGTGTATGCAGTCTGTGTTCGAGAACACTGTTAAGTGCATGCAGTTGACCTGACGCGACGAAATGGACTGGGCAGACTCTTGTGGTACAGTGTAATTACTGGCACGGACCGTATCCGCGGTAGAATGAACCCGCGGATTCGGTCCCCCGGACAGACTGTTTCTGAGGCTTACCGTTGATAAAATGGGCGCTGGAAGTCGCGAATGTGAGTTTTGACTCCAATCAAGTTGCGCTTGTCGGTGCTTTTCCGAGCTTGTCTCCGCTTGGCATCACACAAGAACTAATAAAATTTATGTTCCACGCTTTTCTTGACGGTCTTTGTAGCAAAAGTGTACCAGTAGGACTCAAAAATGGCGGCTCATGAAATTCTTTTCCATAGAATTATTGCGGTCAAGTATTAGCGCCCAAACGGTTTATAAAGCGCGAAGTGCATGCGATCCCCGAAACGATGTAGAAAGCGAGCGCGCTAGTCAGTAGCGAGAACTCTATAGTTAAAACTTTAACATTTTAGCTGGGCTAGTTTGGGTGGGCAGGCCCCACCTGGCCCACCCCTGGATCCGCCACTGCACTGCCGTCTTTCAGGTACGCACCATCATTCGCCTCTGGTGACTTCAATGGAAGCTCTACTGCCTTGAGCGCTTCGTTTAGTAACCATAAGAGCAACAGTCTCGACGTTCCTGGGCTACAAAATGGTTAACCCATGGCACCACGGCGGTACTCGATATTAACCTCGGGGGTTGCCCTGGCGCGCTTCGCGCCCTCGGGCGGTAAAATTAATCCCCTCGGTTATGTCGCGTACCGCCTCGGTTGCCATGGGTTAACCTACATGTATACTTATTTAGATGAGCTGTTTTTAAAGCTTGAGTATACTGGAATTGGTTGTTTTTGGAATAGCCATTATTCAGGTGCCCTTGCAAATGCAGATGATAATAGTTCTTTTGGCCTCTGCCTTACGCACCCTTCTTGCTACTTGTGAATCACATGGTAGTTGTCTTGGTCTACAATTCAACTTCCTCTCAAGATTCAGCTTATTAATTTCATTTGGGTGTTTCTGATTTTAACAATTTTAAGTCCAACCACTTGAAATGTCCAACCACTCCTCCATTCCTACCAGAGAATACACCTTGTGGAGTCAAGTGAGTACATGTACTTGCAGCTGTTTACATTGTATATTTCGAGCTCAAATAAAACATTTTTCTCACTAAAAATAAATAATAAATTATACAAACAAGAGTGATTTTTAATTATAAATTAACAATCGTTGTGTTGTCTATTCTCTAGTGGTACATGTCTGAACTCATCATTGTCTAATGATGGTGTGCAGATAATATGTATGCTTGAGTGGAATATTGCTATATACATCTCTAATACATTATACTTGTTCAGCTACACTATGATATCTTAGACTCACTAGTATTTGAAAGCACGAAATCGAAATTGATGAAAGAAATACGAACAATAAGAAATTGAATGCATATCAATTCAAAAACTTTGCATTTGCACCTGGCAAACAACTTGAAGTTACACAGTACAATTATCAAACCATCAGTTCACACACACAGTAGTTACACGTAGTATGTTGTTGTACAGTAGTATCATGTGTAGTCAGCTCTATATCCTAGCCAGTAGGTCCATGACATTGCTCATGGTGGGACCATGAGCTGGTCTTTCACTGGTGCACCTCCTAATGAAGGTGTTAATAATGATCAATGCAGGATCACCACCTCGATTATTGACAGACTATAATATACTATATCATATAGCTGCTCTGCATCCAGCCGGCAGAGTTATACAGTCGTTCCCTAATGTCTGATTGAAACATGTCCACAGACAGGAACTCCCTCTTCTCAGGATTATCGTGTACTCGTGGTATACCATCCATCCATCTCACCACTGGTACAATTTACCATCAACACAAACTGGTTTGTGATTACTGCGAGGTTCAGGCGGACTGCGCGCGAAGTAAGCTACTGATGGGCATGCATCTTGAAACATAATATAGGTGTGGCTGTGAAGGGTGGGGCTGGTATATGGAATTTACATCCATGTAAATTGCACATAAATTTACTTCCGTTGTTCGATTATGTATAGAACTTAGCGCAGGTGCAAGATCTAACTACCACCATTGGTGTATGCAGCCCAGTAAACAGCGAGACGATCGGTGGAGGTATGATCGAGAACGAGCCAGCGCCACTCACTCATGGCGACGAACGAGGATCGGAGGAAGACGCCGGCCTGGTACTAGCATGCACAGCTAGACATGCTTAAGATTCGGAAGTGACGTACACTTTGTTTATATATTGCCTATGCCTATACCAATTACCAAGCAAGTTTTATGACATTTTATTCATTCTTTTGTAACAAATTTCTAGTATTGTTGTTCTTAGCTATGATAAAGTATAATATTAATATGCTGTACTGGAATCTGTTTCTTCAGCCCGTTCCTAAGCATCATTGGCAGTAATGGTGCACTTCATTGTATCTTCAGCAAGCTCTGGGTCCTCTAAATTCAGCACAACAAAGTGACCTTTTGTAGGAGTGGCTTTCCAAAACACCCTTCCACCATATTGGAATTGTACAACAAAAGTATCTCCACTAGGATAGACCAATGTGAATTTTCCCTGACAATTTTCTTCCTCTCCTTCGACCTACAATACAGACATGCACATAACAATAAGGTGCATGCAACCGATGTACATACCTCTCCTTGGGCTCGTCCACCACTTGGTACAAGGGATTGGATCGTACAGACCCATCTTCCAGCGATTGCAATAAAGTTTTTAACTGTTGCTGCCTGTTTGCAGTTATTTTGGAATGTTATATGAACAGCTGTGGATAGACGGATATAGTGTAGCTACAGTAGAACTAAAACGAGCGAATTATGTCTGGAAACAAAACTTACTTAAACTAGACATTGCCTCAAACAAAAGAGATTGAATCAGAGTATAGCCGGAGAAAGCGTCTCGTTCAGTTCGTGCAGTCGGAGCCGGACGCCGGGTGCAGATTGATGACTGACTGATTGCTGGTTTCGAGCTGGTTTTATACTTCGCCATTGGTGGGCGGAGCGCCTCGAGGCCGCATAACGTAGAGAATATGATTCAGGAGTAAACAAATGTACAGCTAACTTGAGAACTGTTCTATCTATCGCCTTGCGCATTTGTCATACAGCACTGTTGTTGCAGTTGAGGTGTACCCATCAGTTTAGGTGCATATACAGTGCTATAAGGTGATGCCGGCTAGCCCTATAATAGCTGCTCTAAATCTTCAATACTGACAGATCTGTCAGCATGGTACGGCTATGTTATCATTATGAAGACCCTCAGGCTGCATGCAGGTGAAGCATCTCATTTTAAATTGAGTTCAGAATCTGGTTGCATAATGTTGATTACATTGCATGGGATGGGATGCGGGTATATGGTGTCGCGCTTCATTGCATGCTTATAGGTACATGTATATTATTATTAAACATTCGGCAATTATTTCTAGTGGTGCAGCTGTCTCATGCATGCTTTCGAATATTATATTAAGCTCAGACTATAGTGTTATTTGCCTTTCCGCATTTCACACCTTTGATAAAAAGATTGCCATGGTGTTGATTTGATCACTTGTCCATTTTTGTCCCTTTCCTTGTTAATTTCCTCATTCTTCACAATTGAAAGATCAATGTGCCATCAACAAATTAAGCTATAATAAGTTAAAAGCTCTAATTCTGCAGTCAAAACAGAAGCCCAAGATTGAACTCAATGCATGCCAGTATTTATGATTATGTAAATTGTGGTTTGCATGCAGTTGTACATAATATTGTTATGAGTAACCATACTAATCATGCATGCATTACTTCATCTAGTCTATAGCTGCATGGATGCATGTTCTTCAGCTAGTGAGCAAATAATTATGCTTCTTGTTCAGATTTATTTTTGCATGATCCAGTATAGTCTGACTTATTATTATACTATAATACTAGGACTTATTATGTATACTCTTGGTTTAACTTAATGCTTATAGATGCCTCAAGACATGGATGGCCACATGCTCACAAATTGAAGAATTAACCATGTGTATTATGATGGTTCTGCAGGTACTATAAGGCGTCATTACTTTCACCCTGCATATAACAAGCTGCTGTCACAAGATAGTAACAAGATGCATATGATTATAAAACTGCATGTTAATGCTGAGGCAGTATACTAAACCATGGGGCCAGCATACACTGGAATAATAATTTAATAAATCCCAACACTAAAATAAGCTGCTCCTGCAGTTATGTAACGACCTATAAAACCTATCTGAATTATTCAGTGATAGGGAAAAATGAATAGCCATGCGCACAGCCTGTACCTACCCTATGATAGTATGAGACACTACATTATATTTAATAGAACGTCATTATTGTTTTTATGATTGTTATAACATTGTGTTTTTATAATCCCGGAAAGCTAAAATTATTATGACATAGCAACGTCTAATACTTTATTATTATACAGTCTTGCAAGTTTATAAATCTATTTTCAGGCAGTCTTCTGTCATCATAGTTAAGCATCATTTGCAGTAACAGTGCATCTCATCGTATCTTCGCTGAGTTGTGGCTTCTCTATAGCCAGCGTAATGTAAGGACCTAATGTAGGAGTGGCTTTCCAAAACACTCCACCACCATATTGGAATTCTAACAAGAAGACATCTCCGCTTGGATATATAAGAGTAAACTTTCCCTGACAGTTTGATCCTCTTCCTTGCACCTATACATGAGTAACTATAAGTCATGATTGTTAGTTAGCCAAGGTAACTTACTTCTCCAGTGACATTTGCACCACTAGGTACAGCAGATTGAAATGGGTAGACCCAACTTCCAGAAGTTGCAACAAGATTTTTAACTATTGTTGCCTGTTTGGAGTTGTTGTGGAATTGTATGTGGACAGCTGCAGGGTAAGACAGTGAAACTATATAAAGTTGTACTATAGATCTCGGGTAGTAATAATAAAGATGGCAAACTTACACAAAGACATTGTAGAAATGATATCAAACGTACGAAAATTTATTGGAAGAAATGAACCTGCTCACCAGATTGCATGCTGGCTTTTATACGGCGCGGTAGGCGGTGCCCTCCGGACCCGGAAATGGATGCTCACGTGACTGAAACGGAAGTGCGAATAGCGAGCGAAACTTGGAATTTTGCTCGAAATACTGTTCAATAGCCAGCTAGCAGCAAACACGTGCATAGCAAAATGAATCACTCTACACCAGAGTGGGCAGAAGAACTGAGTCAACGAGGAGAATATTATGAAGGATACACTTATTCAAAAAAGTTAGCAGAACTGTTGACGGCACACCGTCAGTAGCATGCAACTGTCTACATTATGGTGCAAGTAGTACTATCCTAGTTCTTCCAAGGAGAGTCCAGCCATGCAGTAAACCTAGCTAGCACCAGTGATTGTATTTTCTTCCAAGGAAAATCCAACCACTACACTTAGCACCATGCAGTGATCATGATAGTAACAAAACAAAAAGGTAGAATTATTATTATTTTTACAAAGATAATTATTACAAGTAATAAAAACATTTCAACCAAAATGGAAGAGATTTAGGGTTGGTACATTTATCGAAAAAGTATGGAAACAAGATTTGAAATGAAAAGGATTGTAACAATAGCAGTGTAATGCTACCTCCCTATTAAATCAACGACAACTATCGAAAGCAGTTAATTTAGGGAGGTAGCATTACACTGCTATTGTTACAATCCTTTTCATTTCAAATTTTGTTTCCATACTTTTTCGATAAATGTACCAACCCTAAATCTCTTCCATTTTGGTTGAAATGTTTTTATTACTTGTTTCTTTTCTTTTTTTATTAATGACTTAGTTGGTACTTATGCTAATGCAGTGTATAAAGAGAACTAAGTGCCGGGCAGCTCCGCAATGCACTCCGCAATCAACTCTGCAGTCTGCACTGCATGCAACACGTACCATGCAACATTAGCTAAGCTTAAGCTAGCATTCTTACAAGCATGAACAGACAAATCCGGTGTAACAGTGACGATTTGCTCGTTGTCTGCTGTGAACACTGCTAGTGGCAGCAGCACTGACTAGCGTTCCAAGCAATTTGTACTGAGGTGCGCTTGTATTAGAATAATTACATACACGGGCGTGCGCGAGTAGGCGTAACCTAGTAACGGAGTTCAAAAGAATGATGGAATGGAGTCTGATTATGGACCAAAAATCGCTGTTTTCTTGAAAATACTCGCTTCTGCTAGTGTTTAGGCTCAAATAGATATCAGGTGCACTGCTCCCAACGTCTAGTGTAGTTTCTGTTTAGGTTTTGTCTTGAATAGCTCACTAGCCACGGCGCTAGGCTCTCTGAAGAAGAAGAAGAATAAGAAGAAGAAGAAAGAAGATGAACAAACGGGTGACCATGTGGACTCTGGTTTACCACCTTAGACCTGGTTTCTTTTGCTTCTGAAGGTCTCTTTGTAATCGCAAAAATCGTGCAAAGAGCTTCAGAACGTTAGATTAGCTTTAAACGCCCGTACGGCGAAGACATGACAGTGCCGTAGTATAGTGCCTCCAGGCGAGACGCCATCTTTTCATGCCCATAGCAACTGGCCTTATAGTCTTTATTAGTAGACTCATTGTAAGCGCTTACCTCTTAGGATAGCCCCTAGGTAGTTAAAATACCCCTGATATCGTGACAGCCAAGATATACGTGAATTATTGCGTTTAGCCTAAGTGTAGCCGCCATCTTGTTTTCCGCCCAACCCTAAATATGCCACGACTACCGCGTGGCATAATTCTCACAGTCACATATTACAAAATGTGATGGTGGGTAAGGTTCGATTGAACACCATTTTCAGATAACAAAGAGAATGTTCTTGATTGCCCATCATGGAGACATCGACTAGAAAGAAAAAGAAAGGAAAATCATGATGTAAAGAAGTGGCTGAGATTACAGATAACACACAAGATTGGTTGCCATGCAAACATACACATAATCATAATACAATTAACAACTTCTATAGTACCACCAAACAGTGCAGTTCTCCTCTCATGCATCCACTGGAGTGCGAGTGAAGTCACTACATCGGGGAAGAGGGCTATCCAGTTACTCTTGGTGAGCTCCACTCTCCTGCAGGAGGTAATGACATCACTGATCTCTCACTACTACTAGCACTCAACAACACAATACACAACAGAATGAACACAGTGAAATTACAAATCAGCTTAGATAATAGCACTGTCATGACCACAGTATAGCCTCCAAAATAATAGAGTGAGTCATCCAGGAATATACCCTCGCTCCCAGAGTTGGTGTTCCACTGATCTCCAGCCGTATCCAGTCACCACATGCAGCCTGGGTCTGCATGATTGACACATACACTATAGACAAGACCTTTCTTATTGGATCTGAAGCTATTTGATATGGCAGGAGTCACTGTAATCCCTTGTAAGAAGTATATTGAGTTTAGATTAGAATTAGTCATGTAAGGTCATCTATTGCAGTACTTTTAACAAAGATGTTGATCGCCCGAGTAACGGTCGAGGGCGCAGCCCGAGACTGTACGAGGGCAACCGACTTTCCAGAGGTCATTAATGTCGGTTAACGCCCGAGTTGTGTCGGGCAATAAATGATTTATTACATAGTTCATCACTGTGAGCGCAATAACATCGCGAATTATTCAAACTCGCAAAGACGCAATCGTCTAAGACGCTACGCGCGGTCAATAACCTACATTAATGCCCTCGAATAGAGCAATCCGATTGGTGAAAGATGACGTACTATGTAATAAGTAGCATAACAGTTGTATTGATACAAGTAATACATAACTATTAATACTGTACAGCAATATACTGTATAGTCAAGTACTAATAATATTGTAATAGTACTAGTTATAGTCTCCAGATGAACTGGTCTCTATAATGTCTAATGGAGTGGGTGATGGTATAGCAGTGGTTAGTGATGTGTGGTGTACTGGTGTTGATCCTTCATGTACTACACTAGTTGACTCATGATGTGTTGCTGTTGATGATGGCTCTGCAGCTGGTCCAGTATGGCACTCTAGCTGTAGTTTGAATCCTGTGCCTCGTGTCTCATAGTTCTGTCCGCTCCAGAACAATAGTTGGAAGTTCGTTCCTAGAATGATCTGTCGGTCACTGGGCCAGCTGCTTCCACAAACCTTGTAATTCTGTCCATTGTTCATGACTAATAGGAAGTCTCCAGTGCATCCATCACTTTGTGTAGTGATGTTCAGATGTGAAGCATCGTTGACTTTGACATATCCAGATGGGCAAGATGACATGTCAATGTTATATAGACACATTTGTCTCTTGGGATAGCGGTGTTGAGTAGCTGAGCACTCACTATCAGTAGATCGAACGGTCACAATAGGTGTACCATGTGGAGGTGTGTACACTTGGAGCAGGTTACTGGATGATTTGTCACATTTTATGTCTTTTGGTTTGCTAAACCTGCAAGTAGCTGGACACGGTGAAACACTGCTTTTCTGATAGAACTTCAGTCCATCGCATGATACAGAACTGTTGTGGGAAAGCGACATTGTCATAATTCTAATATGTTTGCAAATCAAGGCTAGAACTCACTTTGCAGCTGGAAGTAGTATTCTACCACTACGAATATCATTCTCAACTTGTAGCTCTTCAAACGTATGAAATGTCTCTAAGGCCGCATTTTTTTCAAAGTTGCATTTACTCCAAGCACCTTTGGCTTTCAAGCATCTGTGTTGTGGTGGAGCATTACGAGATATGATTGGTAACTGCATTGTCGGCAACACGAATGAGCTGAGTAGAGCTCCAAACAAACTAAGAATAATGAGAGTCTGCTTCATAGCTATTAGTATAAGAACTGTTTCTTGTTACTAGTAATGTTAGTTCACTAGCTAGTTCTGACTTGATCTGGCACTGCTCTCTGCTTTTATAGCAAAGATGATGTTCATAATGGAAGTCTCTACTTAACTATATCACACACAATGACAAAGTTATGTTCCCTCAGACGTCAAAGTTATGCATTCATCCACTTACACAACGGATGCTAGATTACTCCCTCTTCCATTTCATCATAATGTTCTCATTATTATTGAACTCACACAATAGAACAATAGAGTGTTTATAATCACGGCAATGTTTAAAATGGTAACGAAGTGTGTACTGACTCATGACAACGACTAATACTAGCTAGGCTATCAGTTCATTTGTTATAGCAGTATAGCTAGCCTATAACACTAGAATTCTGCAACAGACAATTATTTTTATGAAAGTGTCAAAGCTTCACTATAATAGCTGTGCTGTATTGTCAAGTGTCATACCATCCATCCCCTTCTCTCAATACTTTTCTTCCTCTTTTTTGAATTTATAGGAATATCTGAATTTAATTTTATGACAGCAAGAATTCATAATAATTGAAGTGTATTTATGAACTTCATTTGTGTTCCACAGTGTAAGTAGATATAGCTAGGGTATTTACAGCTGATCACTGATAACAGTATTCATTTCAGAACAGCAATGCCTGAGAGAATGGGTACGAGGCACATGGGTACACAAGGACCTTAAATGAGATTCATTGATTCCCTAGTTCATGGAGAATGCGGCATTGCAGATTTTAACTTATTCAATTTTATTTGCACTTTACAAATATTTATATATTAAGCTATGCTGTATCCATAGCCGTGAAATAATTTTCTTTCCCTCCCTCCGCTTCATTTTTCATCGCTCTCTCATGATAGTATGTTAATTAACATTCGATGGTAGATCTGATGATTATCAAGTATAGTTATTACTCACATCTGATGAGGAAGCGGCTCCACTCATGACACATGCAGCTACTGATACTACTGAGTCAATTCATTGGTTATTGAGGAAGTCAACCCTGAATGACGCCATTCACGCACACCTACCAGCTGCTAGCCGTCATGTCACACTAATTCAAGGAATAACTGCTTGTGTAATTATACTAGCTAGCTCAGCTACACAAGATTCTTAGACTCACTAGTATTTGAGAGCAAGACATCAAAATTTAAATGTAAATAATTAAGAAAATGCTAAGTCTGATAAAAAAGTTACATTTAAACAACTTGAAATTACACCGAACAAACCATCAGTTCACACACAGTAGTTACATGTAGTATGTTGTTGTACAGTAGTATCATGTGTAGTCAGCTCTATAACCTAGCCAGTAGGTCCATGACATTGCTCATGGTGGGACGATGAGCTGGTCTTTTACTGCTGCACCTCCTAATGAGGGAGACCATGCTGACCCACTGGATGCGCTGGATCTGTTCTTGCTGACGTTCTGGTTGGGACTCAGGGAGCTCTCCAAGGCACATCTCCACTAGGAGGATACCGTAGCTATACACGTCCATTTGGGGTGAGTGTTGCTGAGGAAAGCTGGCCTCAGGAGCAGCATAGGTTGGGTTACCAGGACCGATGGTGGTGGAGACGAGATTCATGAAGTTGGCCGATCCATAGTCGGACACCTTAGCTCGCCAGTAGCCATTGGGGATAGGCTCAAGAAGAACATTGGCACTGCTGATGTCACGATGGATTATTGGGTGGGGCTGCCATTGGTGAAGGTAGCAGAGAGCATGACCAACATCTCGACTAATGGAGGTGATGTGAACTCGAGATAGCTCAACTTCTTTTTCCAACTCCTTGCGCAGACTGGTCGGCATCAGCTCTGTTAGTATGATGGCTTGTCCCTCCCTCGTGGCTCCAATAAATAGCAGGAGGTGAGGATGGCGTAGCTTGGCAGCCATTTTCATCTCTCGTACAAACATTCGACGATTGTAATTGGACAGGATTATGTCGTGCAGGAACTTAGCTGCTACACGCAGACCACGGAACTTGGCGACCCTCACTTCACCCCAGCCTCCTCTGCCCAGCGCCTCCTCGGTCAGCTCCACCTCCTCTCTCCTCACCACCCAGTGGGGCTGCTCCTCTCTCTCTTCAGCAATGCTCATGACTGACAGCTGATGGAGATGAGAGTGACCATTGTACAATGATGTCACTATCACTGACCTGCTGTCTGATCTGCTGGACTTCTTCTTGTCCTCTAGTGTTGGCTGCCTGGAGCTCCTCCTTCTCTCTCACTAACTCCTCCTTCTCTCTCACCAGTTGATCTTTCTCTCTCATGAGTTGCTGCACTAACTCTCGTGCCTACAAGAGGTGAGAGCTAATCTGTTTACCAGTTTTATTTGAGTAGCTGGTTTACCTCTTGCTGTGACTGCTGGAGCTGATGATCGAAACCAGAAAGGAAGTGCACCAGATGATCAAAACCAGACATAAAATGGTCGAAACCAGAAAGGAATGCCAACATTCATGCAAAAACCCATTGTAGTTTTCATAACACATGCTAGTAAGTTGTACAACGAGCAAACCTGTTCCTTCTCTCTAGTCACTTGTTCCTTCTCTCTAGTCACTTGCTGAAACTCTGTCATCAGTTTTTGCTCAACCTCTCTGGCTCTCTCCAGCTGTACTTGTTGCTGTGTGATGTGGTAGCCACCATTACTAACAGCATTGTCAGAGGGAACCATGTCTCACCTCACGGAGCTGATCACTGCTACCCTCCACCATCCTTCTTCTTCCCTCTGACAACATCTGCTGGTACTCCCTCTTGTCTTCTAAGGCTGCTCCTACTCTCCCAACCACCCACTGACCATCTCCTCCCTGGACTGCATGAAGAGAGGAGCTGTTATGTGTCTACAGTACACCATTACCACTGTGCAGTGTGTGACACTATAGCTACTGACTGTACTGCAATACATACTCACTCAATTCAATGAGGACAGTGTCAGATAGTTTATCACTATAGATTGATCTCCGTCCACCAAAAGCTACCAGCAACACATTGTGTGGTGATATTTGTATTGCAGAGAGTGAGTGCCACACACGTTCAGTCACATTGTCAGGGAGTGGTAGCTGAAGACCAAAACCAAACATACAGTATCTGATACACATGTACAACACAAATTACCTTCTTCCACTTCATTGTAGTGAGGTCATGAAGCCAACAATCAATGATATTAGTCCATATTTGATCAAACCTGCTCCCTCCCACTATCACTAGTAGTGGACCACTCACACATGTGGCAGCATGACCACACCTCTTTAAAGGCCATTTTGCAAACCTGAAAGCTGAAGGTTTGTTGATCTTGGTCCAGTGCTGGTAAGAGCAGATGGGTTAGTACAACACAATAAGATATATCTTACTCACAGTACACTATAGTGTACTGTGAGTACATGATTTGTGAGTGAGTTACTAACAAGTGGATCAACCCAGCTCACTATCACACACTCACCACAGTGTGTTTGGACAGCTCAACTATCAGTAGGTCATCACCAACGGCTTCTGGTCCAATAGTACCACCAAACAGTGCAGCTCTCCTCTCACCCACTGGAGTGAGAGTGAAGGCTTGACATGGAGAAGGAGGCTGTCCAGTGACTCTTGGTGACCTCCACTTTCCTGCAGGAGATGAAGTACATCATCTCTCACCCAATAACACAAGAAAATTAAAAAGATTTCTATTGAAATCAAAAGGATGTAGTGATGAAGAAATCTACCACTGGTCCACAATGTAAACCAACAAGGAACAAGCATGGAATGGTAACACGATTGACTTGCTAACAGACCATAGATCCCTACATCAGAGGCTGCTGTGGTCTGACTATAGCTAGTTCAGCTAGTTACTGTATGTTGACTGACATCTGACGTGCATTGAATTGAATTCAACTTGTGACATAATATTGATCTTGTGTACAGCCACTGATGTAGGGATCAATGGTCTGTTAGCAAGTCAATCGTGTTACCATTCCATGCTTGTTCCTTGTTGGTTTACATTGTGGACCAGTGGTAGATTTCTTCATCACTACATCCTTTTGACTTCGTTAGAAATCTTTTTAATTTTCTTGTTTGTGTCCTTTTTTCTTTTTCAGCGAAGTGCAGTTCAATATCATGCACTTACTGAGCTGTCTTTGTTTCCACCATTGGTTTAGTTTTCCTGTTGCTGATGGCTTTTCTTTATTATTAACAATTTTAAACTTGGAGCTAAAATAATTGTTATGCTGTACATATCAGCATACATGCAGTGCATACGAGCCCCGCCCACACTTGTTTGCAGACCTATACGGCTTATCTGGCAAGCGCAGAATGGCGATCTTCACGAGCTTACCGTTCTTCGCAGACAAATGCCGGGTATGTGTTCTCGGGCAGTGATCCGTACGGCGCGGCGATACTCTAGTCTAGCTCGATCATCTAGCTAGTGCTTGGTCACATGCGCATGCATATTGCGCAATCACAATAATGGCGTCTAACACTTAGCTGACAATGGATCACGATCGAGAAATCGCGGAATTTATATCGCCGTTACGCTATAAAAAACAAAGTTCAAAAGGCACCTGCCAGGAGAATTTCACGACTGCTCGTGGGTGTTTTGGTCTCGGCACTGCTCGCGTAAAGGCGCTAGGCGCGCTGAAGAAAGAAGAAGAAGAACTGAAGAAGAAGACGAGACTCGATTTTCACCGTTTTCAGGTTCGTCACTTTAGTAGCAATTTCGATCAATCTCCTTGCTATTGTAAGATGGGGCAACGCCAGAGAGCAGACCTAAGTGTTTTTGGACGTATAAAATTCATCACCAGGCGAAATAACAGCGTTTGAACGCTACTACATTGTATGTAGCCGCCATCTTGTTTTCACGTTCATCCCTACAATTTGAGTCACTACCGTTCCTCCCTAATACACAACACATTGAGAGAATGGACTAGAGCATCGGGGTGAATAGTGAGATTACAATCAATAGAGAACACAATGAGTGTTGTCATACTCAGCATGCTTATCAAGTAATATTATACTCACTAGTGCTTAGACTGAACATGTGTTGTTCATTGCACCAGGTAGCACCAAGACCAGCTTTATACTGTGCTCCAGGTTGACGATTTGATGGAGTAAGACTAACACATCCTGCTACTACACACAAGATGTCCTCCTCACCATCTCTGAATGCTACCATACCACTGCCACTCTTCCTCAACGGTGCCCCACTCTCAGATGTAGAGGGAGATAGCATCATCCATTGAAGGGACGATGTGCTCAGCTTGTGCACACTATTAGGGAGACACGGTAGTGTCTCCCTATGTAGGGTTGAACGAGAAAACAAGATGGCGGCTACATACAATGTATTAGCGTTCAAACGCTGATATTTCGCCTGGTGAGGAATTTTATACGTCCAAAGACACTTAAATCTGCTATCTGGCGTTGCCCCATCTTACAGTAGCAAGGAGATTGCTCGAGATTGTTACTAAAGTGACGAACCTGGAAACGGTGAAAATCGAGTTTCGTCATCTTCGTTTTCTTCTTTCTTTCTTTCTTTCTTCTTTCTTCCACTCGCCTAGCACCTTTACGTGAGCAGTGCCGAGACCAAAACACCCACGAACAGTCGTGAAATTCTCCTGGCATGTGCCTTTTGAACTTAGTTTTTAGCGAAACGGCGATATAAATTCCGCGACTTCTCGATCGTGATCCATTGTCAGCTAAGTGTTAGACGCCATTAATAATTATAGTGATTGCGCAATACGCACGTGACCAAGCTGTGGTTAGCACACGTGACCAAGCACAAGCTTGAGTATCGCCACGCCGTATAGATCACGGAGAACACATATTTGTCTGGAGTCTTCGAAGAACGGTAAGCTAGCAAGCGCAGAATCACCATTCTGCCTTGCCAGATAATTATAACCGCCGTAAACAAGTGTGGGCGGGGCTCGTATTCACTGTATTCATGCATGCGTAGGCGAGCTGATATCTACAGCATAAGAATTATTTAGCTACAAGTTTAAAATTGTTAATAATAAAGAAAAGCCATCAACAACAGGAAAACCAAACCAATGGTGGAGACAAAGATGGCACAGCAATTGCATGATATTGAACTGCACTTCACTGAAAAAGAAAAAAGGACACAAACAAGAAAATAAAAAGATTTCTATCGAAATCAAAAGGATGTAGGGTTGTGAAATCTACCACTGGTCAACAATGTAAACTAACAAGGAACAAGCATGGAATGGTAACACGATTGACTTGCTAACAGACCATAGATCCCTACATCAGTGGCTGTACATAAGCTGTCACAAGCTGAATGCACGTCAGGTGTCAGTCAACAGCAACGAGCTGAACTAGCTATAGTCAACTACAGCAGCCACTGATGTAGGGATCTATGGTCTGTTAGCAAGTCAATCGTGTTACCATTCCATGCTTGTTCCTTGTTAGTTTACATTGTTGACCAGTGGTAGATTTCACAACCCTACATCCTTTTGATTTCGATAGAAATCTTTTTATTTTCTTTTATGATAGCACTGATCATGTCCACAGTAACCACCAAAATAATATAGCGAGTCACCCACTGCAGCACAGCAATATCCCATTACTCCCAGTGGAGGTGTTCCACTGGTCTCCCGCTGTATCCAGTCACCACAGTCGGATTGAAACACGTCCACACTAGACAGGAAAATTCTCTTCGCTGGACTATCGTGTACCTCTGGTATACCATCCATCCTTCCTCCCCACAGATACAAGTTACCACGAACACAAAGTGTTGCGTGAGTACTGCGAGACAGAGGAGCAGGTCTAGGGCTGTACGTCGCCATCTTGAAAACATGCGAGTTTGCAATGCTGGGCGGGGCTGGTTCCAGCTGGCGGCAACTATAGTGCCATGCCATCCATCCCCTTTTCTCAAGACTTTTCTCCCTCTTAGTGAATTTATTGGAATATCCGAATTCAAATTTATGGCATCAAGAGTTCATAACTGAAGAGTATTGATGAATCCACATTTGTGGTCCACAGTGTAAAGTAGGTATAGACAGCTGATAAGTGATAACAGTATTTTATTGCAGAATAGCAATTACTTATCAAATGCCTACTTACACATGGGCCTTAACTGGACCTCATAACAAAACTGATCTGATAATGACTCATCTGATGATGAAGCGGCTCCACTCATGACACATACAGCTGCTGATACTACTGAGTCAACTGATGGGTTTGAGATCAACGAGGAAGCTGACCCTGAATATCACGCCATTACCGCACACCTGACAGCTAGCACTCGTGTCCCATGATCACACACTAATACAAAGGACTAACATACTTTAGTACAAATACTGCATGTGTAATTATACTTGTTCAGCTAGCTGCACTAAGACTAGTACATTTGAGAGCATTACATCAAAATTGAATGTAAGATAATAAGATTAATTATAATTACATGTAGTATGTCTTTGTACAGTAGTATCATGTGTAGTCAGCTCTATATCCTAGCCAGTAGGTCCATGACATTGCTCATGGTGGGACGATGAGCTGGTCTTTCACTGGTGCACCTCCTAATGAGGGAGACCATGCTGACCCACTGGATGCGCTGGATCTGTTCTTGCTGACGTTCTGGTTGGGACTCAGGGAATTCTCCGAGGCACATCTCTACTAGAAGGACACCGTAGCTATACACGTCCAATTTGGGTGAGTGTTGATGAGGAGAGCCGGCCTCAGGAGCAGAATAGGTTGGGTTACCAGGATTGGTAGTAGAGATAAGATTCATGAAGTTGGCTGATCCGTAGTCAGACACCTTAGCTCGCCAGCAGCCATTGGGGAGAGGCTCAAGAAGAACATTGGCACTGCTGATGTCACGATGGATTATTGGGTGGGGCTGCCATTGGTGAAGGTAGCAGAGAGCATGACCAACATCTTGACTAATGGAGGTGATGTGAACTCGAGGTAGCTCAACTTCTTTCTCCAGCTGCTTGCGCAGGCTGGTCGGCATCAGCTCTGTTAGTATGATGGCTTGATCCTCTCTCGTGGCTCCGATAAATAGCAGGAGGTGAGGATGGCGTAGCTTGGCAGCCATTGTCATCTCTCGTACAAACAGTCGACAATTGTAATTGGACAGGATAACGTCGTGCAGGAACTTTGCAGCTACACGCAGACCACGGAACTTGGCGACCCTCACTTCACCCCAGCCTCCTTTGCCCAGCACATCCTCGGTCACCTCTACCTCCTCTCTCCTCACCACCCAGTGGGGCTGCTCCTCTCTCTCCTTAGCAATGCTAATGACTGACAGCTGATGGAGATGAGAGTGACCATTGTACAATGATGTCACTATCACTGACCTGCTGTCTGAGCTGCTGGACCTCTCTAGTGTTGGCTGCCTGGAGCTCTTCCTTCTCTCTCATCAGTTGCTTCCATGCCTACAAGAAGTGAGAGCTAAACTTGATTTTACTAGTTTTCATTCAGTAGCTAAATGTATTTCACCTCTTGCTGTGACTGCTGGAGCTGATGGTTCTCTCTCACTACTTGATTCTTAATAGTGATCAATTCCTGGACTTGTCTCATCAGCTGTTACACGAAAAGATCGGAACCAGAAAGGAATGCCATAAATTAACATTTCATGCAAAAAAGCATTACAGTTTTCATAACTTCAATACACATGCTAGTAAGTTGTACAATGAGCAAACCTGTTCCTTCTCTCTAGTCACTTGTTCCTTCTCTCTTGTCACTTGTTCCTTCTCTCTAGTCAGTTGCTGAAGCTCTGTCGTCAATCGCTGCTCAACCACTCTGGCTCTCTCCAGCTGTAGTTGTTGCTGTGTGATGTGGTAGCCACCTTTACTAACAGTATTGTCAGAGGGAACTATTTCTCACCTCACGGAGCTGCTCACTACTACCCTCCACCCTCCTCCTTCCCTCTGACAACATCTGCTGGTACTCCCTCTTGTCTTCCAAGGCTGCTCTTACTCTCCACACTACCCACTGACTATCTCCTCCCTGGACTGCATGAAGAGAGGAGCTGTTATGTGTCTACAGTACACCAGTACCACTATGCAGTGTGTGACACTATAGCTACTGACTGTACTGCAATTGAGCATCACATGTTCATATACTCACTCAATTCAATGAGGACAGTGTCAGATAGTTTATCACCACCAAGTGATCTCCGTCCACCAAAAGCTACCAGCAACACATTGTGTGATGATAGTTGTATTGCAGAGAGTGAGTGAAACACACGCTCAGTCACAGTGTCAGGGAGTGGTAGCTGAAGACCAAAACCAAACATACAGTATCTGATACACATGTACAACACAAATTACCTTCTTCCACTTCATTGTAGTGAGGTCATGAATCCAACAATCAATGACAGTAGTCCATTTGTCGTCATACCTCACCCCTCCCACTATCACTAGTAGTGGACCACTCACACATACGGCAGCATGACCACGCCTCTTTATAGGCCATTTTGCAAAACTAAAAGCTGAAGGTTTGTTGATCTTGGTCCAGTGCTGGTAAGAGCAGATAGGTTAGTACAACACAATAAGATAGTGTACTGTGACTACATGATGTGTGAATGAGTTACTAACAAGTGGATCAACCAGCTCACTATCACACACTCACCACAGTGTGTTTGGTCAGCTCAACTATCAGTAGGTCATCACTGATAAGATTTAGTCCAATACTACCACCAAACAGCGCAGCTCTCCTCTCACCCACTGGAGTGAGAGTGAAGGCTTGACATGGAGGAGGAGGCTGTCCAGTGACTCTTGGTGAGTTCCACTCTCCTGCAGGAGGTGATGACATCATCTCTCACTCAATAACACAATACACAACACATTGAGAGAATGGACTAGAGCATCGAGAATAGTGAGATTACAATCAATAGATAAAACCAAGAACACAATGAGTGTTGTCATACTCAGCATGCTTATCAAGTAATATTATAATTTATTATACTCACTAGTGCTTAGACTGAACATGTGTTGTTCATTACACAGGGTAGAACGAGGAGCAGCTTCATACTGTGCTCCAGGTTGACAATGTGATGGAGTAAGACTAACATATCCTGCTACTACACATAAGATTTCCTCCTCACCATCTCTGAATGCTACCATACCACTGTTCATCTTCCTCATCGGAGCCCCACTCTCAGATGTAGAGGGAGAAAGCATCATCCATTGAAGGGACGATGTGCTCAGCTTGTGCACACTATTATGACAGCACCTAGGATGTCCACAGTAACCGCCAAAATAATAGAGTGAGTCGCCCACTGCAGCACAGCAATATCCCCTCACTCCCAGTGGAGGTGTTCCACTGGTCTTCTGCCGTATCCAGTCCCCACGGTCTGATTGAAACACGTCCACACTAGACAGGAACTCCCTCTTCCCTTGACTATCGTGTACCTCTGGTACACCATCCATCCATCCTCCCCACATGTATAGGTTGCCATCAACACAAAGTGTTGTGTGAGCACTGCGAGGGAGAGGAGCAGAACTAGGGCTGTATGTCGCCATCTTGAAAACTTCCTTTTGCTTATTGCCTCCTCGAAAGAGAATAGAGCCTAGTACCGCAAAAGGCGGAAAAGTAGATGATTGTAGATCGAAAAGAGTAGAGATCAGCTAAAAAGCGAAGGATGAGAAATTGATCGATAGAATCAAGGATAGAGACACCAAGCATAGATTTATGCACCAAGCACGTAGTCTCGCGTAGCCAGACCCTTTCTATCGGAAAGGGTCTGGTTGACTACAATATACCAATTGGGTTTTCACACCCGCCACTGTGGTTGGCAGTAGATTAGCCGTAACGTAATATAATTACGAGATCCGCCCACTTATGAATTCTATTACGTCGCTTGAGCGGTCATGAAGACAACAACAGATTGTCGGTGCTTTGTCTACGACAAATTTCTGGCTTAGCTGCTGCCAATATGGCGTTTGATGTGTCGTCTACATCTATTCGAGCATCAGTTGATGTTGCCATTCTTTTTTTTTTTTTTTTTTTTTTTTAATATTTGGCATAGGCCTGGATACATACAATAGCAAAAAAAATGCTAACACGAGGTATGCACCCCAAATAACAAAAAAATTACACTAAAATTATAAGTATACAGTAACACACAGCACAAAAATTAAGGTTTGGAAGGATAGCTGGCGATGCTCAGGGAATGGTGTGATCTAGTTGAATACGGACTAGAATAGAAACGTATGGGAGCAGTGGCGTATCTAGGATTTGGTAGAAGAGGGTGCTGAATATGAGCGCGCGAAGCGCGCGCGAAAATTGTGCTAATTAATTATTCATTATCAATTAATTTTCGTTTATTTTGCGTGTAATAATTGGTACAGTGTGCGTTATTTAGAACTGTACGGCACTCGATCATGGATTCTTCGATGAAGCTATAGAGCTTAGCCTTAGAGCCTGAGGTTAGGTTAGCCAGTAGCCTGCTACTTTATGAATATTAATATCTCTAGTTTAAGGGGGGTGCTGGAGCACCCTGAGCACCCCCCCTAGATACGCCACTGTATGGGAGCATTATTATTAGAACAGAAACGAATGGGAGCATTCTTGACGTAATAGAATTCATAAGTAGGCGGATCTCGTAATTATTACGTTGCGGCTAATCTACTGCCAACCACAGTGGCGGGTGTGAAAACCCAATTGGTATATTGTAGTCAACCAGACCCTTTCCGATAGAAAGGGTCTGGCTACGCGAGACTACCAAGCACGTGTCAACCAAGTTGCTAATGCTGGGCGGGGCTGCACGCCGAAAATTGTCCGCCCACGAAAATTATCCTACATGTAGGATACTTTTCGGTTTGAACGCGGACTGCCTTGGACAGATTTAGTCCTAGCCGAGAATCTCTCACGCTTGCCTTTAAAAGCAAGAAAACACCAATTGTGACGCTGTCATATGAAGCTTGAGACATAATAATGCCTTTCTAACAGACATGCTACTGAGCTGCTGTGATTTGCCGAAGAATGGCACGAAAGTAACGAGCACAGCCTTCAGTGCAGCAGACAACGATACAGAGCTAGTTCCTCCTTTCAGAATGCATTGTAGTTTCAGTCCTGAGACCCGGTAGCTGCGGCAGCACTGCCACTGCATGCAGCTGCACTGAAATCACGGTACCATGCAGAACACTGACTGAACTGAGCTAGCTTCTCTCTGGAGCTATACATGGTAGCACTCTGAACTAAAGCTCTCTATTTAGGGGTTCCAAGATAATTGAGTGTTCTTCAGGAATCTGCTTGCCATGAGAGGCTGTGACACTGATCATCATACTGAGTTTTAGCTGAAAGTTAACTTGAGGCATGCAGCAGACTAACCGTCTATGATGAACTCATGCATTGGTGATAGCTACATGTTTTTGAATTCAGCCTGCATGCATGCAAAAGCTAGAATAATGAATAATTATAGCTACTTGCATGAGGCAACATAGCCAGCTACTTTTTGAAATTATTTTGATGTTGCTTGGAGGCTACTACTATGGATTCTATTATTGCCAATGTATGTGCACCAACAGAAATCTTCTCAATAGAGAAGCAGATGCGAAAGGTGACTCAAGCAGGGTTGTCTAGAGCAATAGAACAATATTATTAATACTATAATTACATCTCACATAAATTATGCATGTTTAAGATTGATAATAAAAAATCAAATTAAAACAGTAATTTTACTTTTGCACACAACTTTTAATCCTCATAATAATTCCATTGCTAGATTCTGAATATAAATGTAATTGTCAAAACAGCAAGCCTCATAACATACTCCGGTATTTGAAATTAGACTGATCTATAGCCCATAGCCTAGGATATAGTTTTCGCAGTTTTCGTTTCTAGGACAGTTCTCGTTTTTAGTCCCAGGACAGTTTTTGTCGGAATATTTTAGTCCTAGGACAATTCCCGTTAGACCGCTTATTTTGGTCCTAGGACAGACGTTTTTTTGTCCTATAGGACATTATTTTACGTCGGGTATACATGTAGGACAAAAACTGTTGATCCAACTTGATTTTGTCCTAGGACAAAATTCGTCAATCAATTTTTATCTTATGGGACAATTTTAGTCAGACGGATTTCGTCCTAGGACATGCATGCACTCAGTTATCCGGTAGGATATCGCTGTGACAGGAGTGTATCAGTTATAGTGGTACAAAGAATTCAGTACTGTTAACAGTGTAGCCTCAAAATAAATAGAGTGAGTCACCCACTGCAGCTCAGGAATATACCCTCACTCCCAGAGTTGGTGTTCAACTGATCTCCTGCCGTAACCAGCCACCACAAGCAGTCTGCATGATTGACACATACACAATTAGACAAGACCTTTCTTACAGCAAGTTATTGGATCTGAAGCTATTTGATATGGCCTTTATAGTCACTGTAATCCCTTGCATGAAGTGTTTTGAGTTTAGATTAGAAGAAGTCATGTAACACCATTTATTGCAGTACTTTTAACACAGTTATAATTGATGATTTGAGTTCTTTAATGTAAAATAAAAAGCATTACAGTTGTATTGATACAAGTAATACAGAACTGTTAATAGTGTACAGTATTATAATGTATAGTCAAGTACTAATATTGTTAATAGTACTAGTTATAGTCTCCAGATGAACTGGTCTCTATAATGTCTAGTGGAGTGGGTGATGGTATAGTGGTGGTTAGTGATGTGTGGTGTACTGGTGTTGATCCTTCATGTACTACACTAGTTGACTCATCATGTGTTGCTGTTGATGATGGCTCTACTGGTCTAGCATGGCACTCTAGCTGAAGTTTGAACCCTGTGCCTCTTGTCTCATAGTTCTGTCCGCTCCAGAACAATAGTTGGAAGTTTGTTCCTAGAATGATCTGTCGATCACTGGGCCAGCTGGTTCCACACACCTTGTAATTCTGTCCATTGTTCATGACTAACAGGAAGTCTCCAGTGCATCCATCACTTTGTGTAGTGATGTTCAGATGTGAAGCATCGTTGACTCGGACATATCCAGATGGGCAAGATGACATGTCAATGTTATATAGACACATTTGTCTCCTGGGATAGCGGTGTTGAGTAGCTGAGCACTCACTATCAGTAGATCGAACGGTCACAATAGGTGTACCATGTGGAGGTGTGTACACTTGGAGCAGGTCACTGGTTGATTTGTCACATTTGATGTCTTTTGGTTTGCTAAACCTGCAAGTAGCTGGACACGGTGAAACACTGCTTTTCTGATAGAACTTCAGTCCATCGCATGATACAGAACTGTTGGGAAAAATCGACATTGTCATAATTACAATATGCTTACAAATCAAGGCTAGAACTCACTTTACAGCTGGAAGTGGTATTCTGCCACTACGAATATCATTCTCAACTTGTAGCTCTTCAAACATATGAAATGTCTCTATGGGTGCATTTTTTTCAAAGTTGCATTTACTCCACGCTCCTTTGGCTTTCAAGCATCTGTGTTGTGGTGGAGCATTACGAGATATGATTGGTAACTGCATTGTCGGCAACACAAATGAGCTGAGTAGAGCTCCAAACAAACTAAGAATAATGAGAGACTGCTTCATAGCTATTACTATAAGAACTGTTTCTTGTTACTAGTAATGTTAGTTCACTTGCTAGTTCTGACTTGATCTGACACTGCATGCTCTCTGCTTTTATAGCAAAGATGATGTTCATAATGGAAGTCTATACTTAACTATATCACACACAAGGACAAAGTGATATTCCCTCAGACATCAAAGTTATGCATTCATTCATTCATCCACTTACACTACGGATGCTAGATTACTCCCTCTTCCATTTCATCATAATGTCCTCATTATTATTGAACTCACACAATAGAACAATAGAGTGTTTATAATCACGGCATTGTTTAATAATAATAGCAACCAAGTGTGTACTGACTCATGACAACGACTAATATAATGCTAGCTAGGCTATCAGTTCATTTTGCAGTAATTATTATAAGCTGTTATAGCAGTAGCTAGCCTATAACACTAGAATTCTGCAACAGACAATTATTTTTATGAAAGTGTCAAAGCTTCACTATAATAGCTGTACTGCATTGTCAAGTGTCATATCATCCATCCCCTTCTCTCAATACTTTTCTTCCTCTTTTTGAATTTATAGGAAAATCTGAATTTAATTTTATGACTGCAAGAATTCATAATAATTGAAGTGTATTTATGAACTTCATTTGTGTTCCACAGTGTAAGTAGATAGCTAGGGTATTTACAGCTGATTACTGATAACAGTATTCATTGCAGAACAGCAATGCCTGAGAGAATGGGTACGAGGCACATGGATACACAAGGACCTTAAATGAGATTCATTGATTCCCAAGTTCATGGAGAATGCGGCATTGCAGATTTTAACTTATTCAATTTTATTTGCACTTTACAAATATTTATATATTATGCTATGCTGTATCCATAGCCGTGAAATAATTTTCTTTCCCTCCCTCCACTTCATTTTTCATCGCTCTCTCATGATAGGATGTTAAGTAATATTCGATGGTAGATCTGATGATAGTTATTACTCATATCTGATGATGAAGTGGCTCCACTCATGACACATGCAGCTACTGATACTATAATATTGAGTCAATTCTTTGGTTATTGAGGAAGCCAACCCTGAATGACGCCATTCACGCACACCTACCAGCTAGCCGTCATGTCACACTAATTCAAGGAATAACTGCTCGTGTAATTATACTAGCTAGTTCAGCTACACAAGATTCTTAGACTCACTAGTATTTGAGAGCAAGACATCACAATTTAAATGTAAATAATTAAGAAAATGCTAAGTCTGATAAAAAAGTTACATTTAAACAACTTGGAATTACACTGAACAAACCATCAGTTCACTCACAGTAGTTACATGTAGTATGTTGTTGTACAGTAGTATCATGTGTAGTCAGCTCTATATCCTAGCCAGTAGGTCCATGACATTGCTCATGGTGGGACGATGAGCTGGTCTTTCACTGGTGCATCTCCTAATGAGGGAGACTATGCTGACCCACTGGATGAGCTGGATCTGTTCTTGCTGACGTTCTGGTTGGGACTCAGGGAGCTCTCCGAGGCACATCTCCACTAGGAGGATACCGTAGCTATACACGTCCATTTTGGGTGAGTGTTGACGAGGAGAGCTGGCCTCAGGAGCAGCATAGGTTGGGTTACCAGGACCGATGGTGGTGGAGACGAGATTCATGAAGTTGGCCGATCCATAGTCGGACACCTTAGCTCGCCAGCAGCCATTGGGGAGAGGCTGAAGAAGAACATTCGCACTGCTGATGTCACGATGTATTATTGGGTGGGGCTTCCATTGGTGAAGGTAGCAGAGAGCATGACCAACATCTTGACAAATAGAGGTGATGTGAACTCGAGGTAGCTCAACTTCTTTCTCCAGCTCCTTGCGCAGGCTGGTCGGCATCAGCTCTGTTAGTATGATGGCTTGTCCCTCCCTCGTGGCTCCGATAAATAGCAGGAGGTGAGGATGGCGTAGCTTGGCAGCCATTTTTATCTCCCGTACAAGCATTCGACGATTGTAATTGGACAGGATTATGTCGTGCAGGAACTTAGCAGCTACACGCAGACCACGGAAATTGGCGACCCTCACTTCACCCCAGCCTCCTCTGCCCAGCGCCTCTGCGGTCAGCTCCATCTCCTCTCTCCTCACCACCCAGTGGGGCTGCTCCTCCCTCCCCTCAGCAATGCTCATGACTGACAGCTGATGGAGATGAGAGTGACCATTGTACAATGATGTCACTATCACTGACCTGCTGTCTGATCTGCTGGACCTCTTCTTGTCCTCTAGTGTTGGCTGCCTGGAGCTCCTCCTTCTCTCTCACTAACTCCTCCTTCTCTCTCACTAGTTGATCTTTCTCTATCACTAGTTGATCATTCCCTCTCATCAGTTGCTGCACTAACTCTCGTGCCTACAAGAGGTGAGAGCTATAATCTGTTTACTAGTTTTATTCGAGCAGCTGGTTTACCTCTTGCTGTGACTGCTGGAGCTGATGGTTCTCTCTCACTACTTGATTCTTACTTCTGATCAATTCCTGGACTTGTCTCATCATGCAGTTGCTGCTCTCTCTACAAACACATAAAATGGTGGAAACCAGAAAGGAATGCTAACATTCAAGCAAAAACCCATTAGAGTTTTCAAAACCATGCTAGTAAGTTGTACAACGAGCAAACCTGTTCCTTATCTCTAGTCAGTTGTTCCTTCTCTCTAGTCAGTTGCTGAAGCTCTGTAATCAGTCGTTGCTCAACCTCTCTGGCTCTCTCCAGTTGTATTTGTTGCTGTGTGATGTGGTAGCCACCATTACAAACAGCATTGTCAGAGGTAACCATGTCTCACCTCATGGACCTGATCACTGCTACCCTCCACCCTCCTTCTTCTTCTCTCTGACAACATCTGCTGGTACTCCCTCTTGTCTTCCAAGGCTGCTCCTACCCTCCCCACCACCCACTGACCATCTCCTCCCTGGACTGCACGAAGAGAGGAGCTGTTATGTGTCTACAGTACACCAGCACCACTGTGCAGTGTGTGACACTATAGCTACTGACAGTACTGCAATTGAGCATCACATGTTCATTATACTCACTCAATTCAATGAGGACAGTGTCAGATAGTTTATCACTATAGATTGATCTCCGTCCACCAAAAGCTACCAGCAACACATTGTGTGGTGATAGTTGTATTGCAGAAAGTGAGTGGTAAACACGCTCAGTCACAGTGTCAGGGAGTGGTAGCTGAAGACCAAAACCAAACATACAGTATCTGATACACACGTACAACACAAATTACCTTCTTCCACTTCATTGTAGTGAGGTCATGAATCCAACAATCGATGATAGTAGTCCAGATGTCATCAAACCTGCTCCCTCCCACTATCACTAGTAGTGGACCACTCACACAAGTGGCAGCATGACCACACCTCTTTACAGGCCATTTTGCAAAGCTGAAAGCTGAAGGTTTGTTGATCTTGGTCCAGTGCTGGTAAGAGCAGATGGGTTAGTACAACACAATAAGATAGTGTACTGTGAGTACATGATGAGTTACTAACAAGTGGATCAACCCAGCTCACTATCAGTGCACACACTCACCACAGTGTGTTTGGTCAGCTCAACTATCAGTAGGTCATCACCAACGGCTTCTGGTTCAATACTACCACCAAACAGTGCAGCTCTCCTCTCACCCACTGGAGTGAGAGTGAAGGCTTGACATGGAGGAGGAGGCTGTCCAGTGACTCTTGGTGAGCTCCACTTTCCTGCAGGAGGTGAAGTACATCATATCTCACTCAATAACATAATGCACAACACAGTAAGGGAATGGATTAGAGCATCGATAATAGTGAGATTACAATCAATAGATAAAACCAAGAACACCATGAGAGTTGTCATACACAGCATGCTTAACAAGTAATATTATACTCACTAGTGCTTAGACAGAACATGTGTTGTTCATTGCACCAGGTAGCACCAAGACCAGCTTTATACTGTGCTCTAGGTTGATGATGTGATGGAGTAAGACCACATCCTGCTACCACACATAAGATGTCCTCCTGACCATCCCTGAATGCTACCATACCACTGCCACTCTTCCTCATCGGTGCCCCACTCTCAGATGTAGAGGGAGATAGCATCATCCATTGAAGGGATGATGTGCTCAGCTTGTGCACACTATTATGATAGCACTGATCATGTCCACAGTAACCACCAAAATATAATAGAGTGAGTCACCCACTGCAGCACAGCAATATCCCATTACTCCCAGTTGAGGTGTTCCACTGGTCTCCCGCTGTATCCAGTCACCACAGTCGGATTGAAACACGTCCACACTAGACAGGAAAATTCTCTTCGCTGGACTATCGTGTACCTCTGGTATACCATCAATCCTTCCTCCCCACAGGTATAGGTTACCACGAACACAAAGTGTTGCGTGAGTACTGCGAGGCAGAGGAGCAGGTCTAGGGCTGTATGTCGCCATCTTGAAAACATGTGAGTTTGCAATGCTGCATGGGCGGGGCTGGTTCCAGCTGGCGGCAACTATAGTGCCATGCCATCCATCCCTTTTTCTCAAGACTTTTCTCCCTCTTTGTGAATTTATTGGAATATTCGAATTCAAATTTATGGCATCAAGAGTTCATAACTGAAGAGTATTGATGAATCCACATTTGTGGTCCACAGTACATGTAAAGTAGGTATAGACAGCTGATAAGTGATAACAGTATTTTATTGCAGAATAGCAATTACTTATCAAATGCCTACTTACACATGGACCTTAACTGGACCTCATCACAAAACTGATTCCCTAGATCACGAGGAATAATGCCTTTAGTGCGGCATTGCAGGTTTTAACTTATTTTTGCACCTTACGAATAATAATTTCGTTTCCCTCCCTCCTCTTCATTTTTCATCTCTCTCTCATGATAGGATGTTAACAGATTATTCGATGGTAGATCTGATGATAGTCAAGTAGTCACTGATAATGACTCATCTGATGATGAAGCAGCTCCACTCATGACACATGCAGCTACTGATAGTCAACTGATGGGCTTGAGATCAACGAGGAAGCTGATCCTGAATATCACGCGATTACTGCAAATCTGACAGCTAGCACTCGTGCCCATGATCACACACTAATACAAGAACTAACATTATAGTTTAGTATAATTGTCTTGTTCAACTACACTGAGATTCTAAGACTCACAGATATTTGAATTCAAGACATAAAATTTGAAATTTAATTAAGAGGACACACACAGTAGTTACATGTAGTATGTTGATGTACAGTAGTATCATGTGTAGTCAGCTCTATATCCTAGCCAGTAGGTCCATGACATTGCTCATGGTGGGACGATGAGCTGGTCTTTCACTGGTGCACCTCCTAATGAGGGAGACCATGCTGACCCACTGGACGTGCTGGATCTGTCTTTGCTGACGTTCTGGTTGGGACTCAGGGAGCTCTCCGAGGCACATCTCCACTAGGAGGATACCGTAGCTATACACGTCCATTTTGGTTGAGTGTTGACGAGGAGAGCTGGCCTCAGGAGCAGCATAGGTTGGGTTACCAGGACCGATGGTGGTGGAGACGAGATTCATGAAGTTGGCCGATCCATAGTCGGATACCTTAGCTCGCCAGCAGCCATTGGGGATAGGCTCAAGAAGAACATTGGCACTGCTGATGTCACGATGGATTATTGGGTGGGGCTGCCATTGGTGAAGGTAGCAGAGAGCACGACCAACATCTTGGCTAATGGAGGTGATGTGAACTCGAGGTAGCTTAACTTCTTTCTCCAGCTCCTTGCGCAGGCTGGTCGGCATCAGCTGCGTTAGTATGATGGCTTGTCCCTCCCTCGTGGCTCCGATAAATAGCAGGAGGTGAGGATGGCGTAGCTTGGCAGCCATTGTCATCTCTCGTACAAACAGTCGACGATTGTAGTTGGACAGGATTACATCGTGCAGGAACTTTGCAGCTACACGCAGACCACGGAACTTGGCGACCCTCACTTCACCCCAGCCTCCTCTGCCCAGCACCTCCTCGGTCAGCTCCACCTCCTCTCTCCTCACCACCCAGTGGGGCTGCTCCTCCCTCCCCTCAGCAATGCTCATGACTGACAGCTGATGGAGATGAGAGTGACCATGTACAATGACGTTACTATCACTGACCTGCTGTCTGAGCTGCTGGACCTCTTCCTGTCCTCTAGTGTTGGCTGCCTGGAGCTCCTCCTTCTCTCTCATCAGTTGCTGCTCTCTCTCTTGTGCCTACAAGAGGTGAGAGCTAAAATTTTTTATATTTTTCATTGAGAAGCTAGCTTACCTCTTGCTGTGACTGCTGGAGTTGATGGTTCTCTCTCACTAACTCCTCCTTCTCACTCACTAGTTTATCTTTCTCTCTCATCAGTTGCTGCACTATCTCTTGTGCCTACAAGATGTGAGAGCTTAACGTTTTATTATTTTTCATTGAGTAGCTCGTTTACCTCTTGCTGTGACTTCTGTAGCTGATGGTTCTCTCTCACCACTTGATTCCTACTAGTGATCAATTCTTGGACTTGTCTTGTCAGCTGTTGCTCTCTCTACAAGGATCGGAACAAAAAACAATGCCTATAGAAAACCGCATAATTTATATTGATCAATTTGACTGAAAATCATCAATCATAAAATGGAATTAGAAATTCAACTGAAAATTAACAATAATTATTGGGGCGAGCCTGAGCGAGCCCCAAATTGATTGGCACAATGGCCCACGCGGCGGGGAATGAATCTATCTGTCACGAGTGTAGCGTTTGTCCTTTCTCAATGTTCCCGAGAACTAGGAAACGCCCTTTTTAGCACGTGCGCACATTATAATTGGCGCTTGGTTTCACACAAGATACCTGGCATTCTGGCAATGATGCATGACTCAGGGACGACAACAACAGAGATCAGAGACACCTGAAAAGCAATAACTTTTACACAACAAGGCCGCTACCAGAAAGCGACGATGAGAGGCAGAGTCACCCGATCAACGTGAAAGCGGACGACTGGAGCGACAAAGGGAATATCAAAGGGCCTACCGGAGACGCCGGCGGAAAGCAGTAGCTACAACAGAGCAAACAGTAACTTAGGTACGTCTAATGAGCTCGTGTGTGATAGCAATAGAGCCTGCAGTGAGTGAGGAGACCGAGGAACCCTACTCATCACATCTTCCAGGTACATTGTTCCCATGACGCCTAGGCAAGGAACACACTCAGCAAGAGATAGTTGGAGAGTGCACCATATCTGAACATAACCAAACTATTGAACTGCACTGATTCTATTCACCATCAACAAACCCATTAGCGCTGTTACATTATAGCACAAAAATCTGTGGTGTACATGTAACTGGTGTTCACATAATACAGACTTATCTACTAAAATCTGGACTCACCACATAACCTGGTGCAAATAATTATTATTATGTTATACACAACAGTACTCTACACTAACGAGGCTAAATTATATCAATGCTCAGGCTCGCCCCTGCCATTCCATGAATGTACTAGTTATTACAATAATGACAGTACAGCAGAATAGCAGACTGTGATCATGCAAGTAGCTTAAGTACTATGCTGAACAATGAGGTACATAAAAACAACACATAGTGGCTACACAGAGCGCAGTGACAAACCATGCAGTGGCTGTGCACAGTTCCAGACAGTCTGTGTCAATTTTTCTCACACATTACAAATGCTAGTAAGTTGTACAACGAGCAAACCTGTTCCTTCTCTCTAGTCACTTGTTCCTTCTCTCTAGTCACTTGTTCCTTCTCTCTAGTCACTTTTTCCTTCTCTCCAGTCACTTGTTCCTTCTCTCTAGTCACTTGTTCCTTCTCTCTAGTCACTTGTTCCTTCTCTCTAGTCAGTTGCTGAATGTATGTCATTTGTTTAGGCTCAATCTCTCTTGCTCTCCCCAGCTGTCTAGTTGTTGTTGTGTGATTTGGTAGCTATATAGCCACCATTACTAACAGCATTGTCAGAGGGAACTATGTCTCACCTCACAGAGCATACCACTACTTTCCTTCACCCTCCTCCTTCCCTCTGACAACAATTGTTGGTACACCCTCTTGTCTTCCAAGGATTGTCCTACTTTCCCCACCACCCACTGACCATCTCCTCCCTGGACTGCATGAAGAGAGGAGCTGTTATGAGTACTGCGCAGCTAGTTTGTGTCACTATAGCTACTGACTGTACTGCAATTGAGCATCACACTCACTCAATTCAATGAGGACAGTGTCAGATAATTTATCACTATCGAGTGATCTCCGTCCACCAAAAGCTACCAGCAACACATTGTGTGGTGATAGTTGTATTGCAGAGAGTGAGTGGTACACACGCTCAGTCACAGTGTCAGGGAGTGGTAGCTGAAGACCAAAACCAAACATACAGTATCTGATACACATGTACAACACAAATTACCTTCTTCCACTTCATTGTAGTGAGGTCATGAATCCAACAATCACTGATAGTAGTGCAATTTTCATCATACCTCATCCCTCCCACTATCACTAGTAGTGGATCACTCACACATGCGGCAGCATGACCACACCTCTTTACAGGCCATTTTGCAAAGCTGAAAGCTGAAGGTTTGTTGATCTTAGTCCAGTGCTGGTAGAGCAGATGGGTTAGTACAACACAATAAGATAGTGTACTGTGAGTGCATGATGTGTGAGTGAGTTACTAACAAGTGGATCAACCCAGCTCACTATCACACACTCACCACAGTATGTTTGGTCAGCTCAACTATCAGTAGGTCATCACTGACGGCTTCTGATCCAATAATACCACCAACTAGCGCAGTTCTCCTCTCACCCACTGGAGTGAGAGTGAAGCTACTACATGGAGGAGGAGGCTGTCCAGTGACTCTTGGTGAGCTCCACTCTCCTGCAGGAGGTGATGACATCATCTCTCACTCAATAACACAATACACAACACATTGAGAGAATAGACTAGAGCATCGAGAATAGTGAGATTACAATCAATAGATAAAACCAGAGATAATAATTATTATACTACGTAGTATATTATTATCTCTGATAAAACAAGAACGCAATGATTGTTGTCATACTCAGCATGCTTATCAAGTAATATTATACTCACTAGTACTTAGACTGAACATGTGTTGTTCATTACATGACCAGGTAGAAACATTATCAGTTTTATACTGTGCTCCAGGTTGACGATGTGTTGGAGTAGGACCAATCCCTGCTACTACACATAAGATGTCCTCTTCACCATCCCTGAATGCTACCATACCACTGTTCACCTTCCTCATCGGTGCCCCACTCTCAGATGTAGAGGGAGATAGCATCGTCCATTGAAGGGATCTAGATGTGCTCAGCTTGTGCACACTATTATGATAGCACTTATCATGTCCACAATAACCACCAAAATAATATAGCGAGTCACCCACTGCAGCACAGCAATATCCCCTCACTCCCAGTGGAGGTGTTCCACTGGTCTCCCGCCGTATCCAGTCACCACAGTCTGATTGAAACACGTCCACACTAGACAGGAACTCTCTCTTCTCTGGACTATCGTGTACCTCTGGTATACCATCCATCCATCCTCCCCACATGTACAGGTGACCATCAACACAAAGTGTTGTGTGACCACTGCGAGGCTGAGGCAGAGGAGGAGAACTAGGGCTACTAGCCGATAGAGACAGTACGTTAGCCATTAGTAAAAAACACCAGAAATTATACGTCACGTGCGCACACTGTCTACGTGTGCGCGTGTACAAAATCACTAGAGTAATTGATCAAACTTCGTCCGGTATCAATAATCGGCAATCCGTATACCGAGAGAAAAAGGACTTTCCAGTTAGCGACTGTATGTTTCAAGAGCTGTTCATGTCCCTATAAAGTAGTGATAATTATAAGCGCTGATCTTTCCCAGAGACAGAACTGTGATACAAAGGAAGACGCTGACGAATAGTATCAATCTTCGTCATACAGGGACTTAACTCCGTCTTTGTGATTTATTGCTAAGCCGCAGCTGGCGCTGCTAACAAAAACACTTGCATGCAACTCCCACTAGTTAGCTCTACAAGGAAGCACAACGGCGCCAAACTGCAAAGCGTCCTCTTTCCTGTAAGGCATGACGAATTTACGAACGGAAATTGCTGACTATGCAATTAATAAAAATTAAGTTTTATGTCAAAAATATTAGTGAGAGGATTATAATTTTTAGGATTTGAAAGTGTCGAACAATAGTTCAGATTCTCCTGTTGACAACTGTAACAAATCAATAAACATGATTGTTTGAGGATAATTTCATTATTATGTACCTCCTCTTATTAGCGTAGTGGTGTTACACATACTCAGCGAGGAATGAAGTCGAAGACTTCTTGACAATAATTGTTAACCAAAATATCATGTGATATGTGTTTGTCTGATTCAGACAGCTCTGGTGGTGTTACACGTACTCAGTGAGGAGTGAAGTCAAAGATTTCTATAGGTATGTTGAAATTGTTAACCTTTGACATGTGCTTGTCAGATTCAGACAGCTCTGTTGGTGTTACACGTACTCAGAAATTGAAACCTCCTGTTGGTATGTTGAAATTGTTAACCAAAATATAGACTTGATACATGTACTTGTAAACACATACAGATTCAGATCTAAACTGTACAAGAGCAAGTTAATAAGAGGAGGTACATAATAATGAAATTACAATTATTTTTATTGATTTATTACAGTTGTCAACAGGAAGATCTGAAATAATTATTATTCAGCACTTTCAAATCCTCAATCATTTAAAAATTATAATCCTCTCTCTAATATTTGACATAAAACATAATAGTTATTAATTGCATAGTCAGCAATTTTCGTTCGTAAATTCGTCATGCCTTACAGGAAAGAGGACGCTTGTAGTTTGGCGCCGTTGTGCTTCCTTGTAGAGCTAACTAGTGGGAGTTGCATGCAAGTGTTTTTGTTAGCAGCGCCAGCTGCGGCTTAGCAATAAATCACAAAGACGGAGTTAAGTCCCTGTATGACGAAGATTGATACTATTCGTCAGCGTCTTCCTTTGTATCACAGTTCCGTCTCTGGGAAAGATCAGCGCTTATAATTATTACTACTTTATAGGGACATGAACAGCTCTTGAAACATACAGTCGCTAACTGGAAAGTCCTTTTTCTCTCGGCATACGGATTGCCGATTATTGATACCGGACGAAGTTTGATCAATTACTCTATAAAGGCTTGTTTGTAGCATTAACCGGTCAGCAGGTTCCGGTGGCTCAGCGGTTTAGGACAGTGCCTTGTAATGCAATAATCGCCCAGTGTTCTTTTCTCGTTGCATTTATGTTTTTATTTTTTTAAATACAAAACTTAAGTTTTTAGCCAATTGCTCGACGATCCTTAGCTAGGGCCGGACGCCCTGTTTAGAACGACCCTCTCGACGATCCTTAGCTAGGGCCGAAGGCCCTGTTTAGGACGACCCTCCCGACGATCCTTAGGCTTACCAAGGGCCGAAGGCCCGGTTTAGGACGCCCTCCCGACGATCCTTAGGCTTACCAAGGGCCGAAGTCCCGGTTTAGGACGACCCTCCCGACTTTGCGCTGTTAGGAGAAGGTTTTTAGGGTTTTTAGTTGTCAGTATTCATCCATAGTTATCACGTGATTGCTCAACCCGTATATGCTAATTTTCGGAGTTTTACTAATGGCTAACGTACTGTCTCTATCGGCTAGTCTAGGACTGTATGTCGCCATCTTGTAAACACGTGGTAGTTGCTATGGCTGGGTGGGGCTGGTACCAGCCGGCTGCAACCATAGCCACCATAATTATGTGTACTAACACATAACAGGTCAGGTCGCCATATTCAAATACAGCGTAAGCTACTGTCACGATTGAAACGCTGAGGATAGTAAAGGCATGTGGCTACCTGCTTGCAAGCGCTTTTTCTTAACCCTTTAAGCCCTTTTGACGCCTTTAGGCGTCATAATTGACTCCACCTACTCTAGACGTCATAAATAGTGCAAAAAGTTCTCTAGAAGGTCAAATCAAGTTTAATTGCAAAAGATGACTTTACCTGAAAAAACCCACTGTGTTCGGCGCGCCCTCCCCACTAAAATGTACAGCACGGGGGAATATTAAAGGGGGCGTCCCCCGTTAACCCGGGGTTGGAATGGGCGGAGCCCCTCTCCACTTTTGGCATTTTTAAGGCTTCAGGATGCCCGGAAATGCATACTTGGGCATACAATATAGTCTAAACTGTGCTGTTTGCTCACCTGGACACCACCAGGTTTTTGTATCAGTCACCAGGGCTAAACGAAGACCACAATTGGCTGAAAAATGACGAGGTCGAAGCACTTAAGTGGCTTCAGTTCCGAAGTGGGAGTGGCCAACTCAGACTTTGGTACATGGTCGTGAACTTTGACATGCCAGGAAAAGACAGTGCTAGTTTGGACAGGAGCGCATATAAACAAGGGAGCATGTAACTCTGAACACTACCCCATATAACGGCGAAATCCTAATATGGCGGACTTGCTATTTTTAGTACTTCCATATAAAGTATAAATGTGACGTTTGCGGATGTAATAACTAGTACACACCCGTTATTAATAATATACCGGATAGAGGCGCGGTTAAATTATAGACCTTATATGGATTATAGTTCTTGTATGGAAACTATTATTTTTAGAACAGCAGCCATGTTAGGATTTCGCCGTTTACAGAGTTACATGCTCCCTTGTTTATATGCGCTCCTGGTTTGGAACAGCTAGCATACTGCATGTTGTAGAAAATTGCAAGACAAACTGTCAGTTTAGAGCAAGTCGAATTTTCGTCAAAAAATTCAGGGACTAAAGGTTTAACTATCAACTACCTGTATTGTTTTCTATTTATTTAGATGAGCTGCTTATAAAGCTTGAGTATACTGGAGTTGGTTGTGTTTGGAATACCCATTATGCAGGCGCCCTTGCATATGCAAATGGTATAGTTCTTTTGGCCTCTGCCTTACGCACCCTTCTTGCTAGTTGTGAATCACATGGTAGTTGTCTTGGTCTACAATTAAATCCTCTCAAGACTCGGCTTATTAATTTTCATTTGGGTGTTTCTGATTTTAACAATTTTAAGTCCAACCACTTGAATTGTCCAACCACTCCTCAGAGAATACACCTTGTGGAGTCAAGTGAGTACATGTACTTGCAGCTGTTAACATTGTATATTTTGAGCTCAAATGAAACATTTTCTCACAAAACATTTATAAACAAGAGTGATTTTTTATTATAAATTAACGATCATTGTGTTGTCTATTCTCTAGTGGTACATGTCTGAACTCATCTTCGTCTAATGATGGTGCTACAATGTGCAGATATGTATGACTGAGTGGAATATTGCTTTATACATCACTAATACATTATATTTGATCAGCTACAATACGATATCTTAGACCATACTTCAATGTAATTCTGCATTTTGATTGGTCAGCCAGAGGTAAACTAAATCAAGTAGACCACCGCTGATTTCACTTAGTACACCGCTGAGTTTACTTAGACCACCTTTAATTAACCACGTCATTAATAACCACAACAAAATGGCGTCGTCGAAAAACGCACGCGAGTTTATACTGCCATCGTTTGAAAACGGGCTGCCGCTTGACTCTGGGAACTTCTCTGGGCTCTCTACTACCCCAAGCGCTTCGTTTGCTTAAGCGCAGGTATGGTCTAAACACCTCAGACGATAGATTCTCGGTGCCTACGAGATTTAGCTCACCTTGGAAACCGAAATAGACGCCCTCGCGCTACGCGCTCGGGACGTCTAAAACATCGGTTTCCGCGGTGATCTAAATCCCGTAGACACCTCGAATCCATCGTCTAACCTATATTTGGCATGATTGACACATACACAATTGACAACTGAGATCTTTCTTGCAGCAAGTTGATCTGAAGCTATTTGACATGGCCTTTCGTCACTGTAATCCTTGCATGACGTGTTTTGAGTTTAGATTAGAAGTAGTCATGTAACGCCATTATTGCAGTACTTTTAACAAAGAAAGATATTGATGATTTGAGTACTTTAAAGTATTGTAGCATAACAGTTGTATTGATACAAGTATTACAGAACTGTTAATAGTGTACAGCATTATACTGTATAGTCAAGTACTAATAATATTGTTCATAGTACTAGTTATAGTCTCCTGATGAACTGGTCAGCTCTATTGGAGTGGGTGATGGTATAGCAGTGGTTAGTGATGTGTGGTGTACTGGTGTTGATCCTTCATGTACTACACTAGTTGACTCATGATGTGTTGCTGTTGATGATGGCTCTACTGGTCTAGTATGGCACTCTAGCTGTAGTTTGAACCCTGTGCCTCTTGTCTCATAGTTCTGTCCGCTCCAGAACAATAGTTGGAAGTTTGTTCCTAGAATGATCTGTTGATCACTGGGCCAGCTGCTTCCACACACCTTGTAATTCTGTCCATTGTTCATGACTAGCAGGAAGTCCCCAGTGCATCCATCACTTCGTGTAGTGATGTTCAGATGTGAAGCATCGTTGACTTTGACATATCCAGATGGGCAAGATGACATGTCAATGTTATATAGGCACATTTGTCTCCTGGGATAGCGGTGTTGAGTAGCTGAGCACTCACTATCAGTAGATCGAACGGTCACAATAGGTGTACCATGTGGAGGCGTGTACACTTGGAGCAGGTTACTGGATGATTTGTCACATTTTATGTCTTTTGGTTTGCTAAACCTGCAAGTAGCTGGACACGGTGAAACACTGCTTTTCTGATAGAACTTCAGTCCAGTGCACGATACAGAACTGTAGGGAAAAAGCGCAAAATTGTCATATGTGATATGTTTGCAAATCAAAGCTATAACTCACTTTACAGCTGGAAGTAGTATTCTGCCACTACGAATATCATTCTCAACTTGTAGCTCTTCAAACGTATGAAATGTCTCTAAAGGCGCATTTTTTCAAAGTTGCATTTACTCCACGCTCCTTTGGCTTTCAAACATCTGTGTTGTGGTGGAGCATTACGAGATATGATTGGTAACTGCATTGTCGGCAACACGAATGAGCTGAGTAGAGCTCCAAACAAACTAAGAATAATGAGAGACTGCTTCATAGCTATTACTATAAGAACTGTATCTTGTTCCTAGTAATGTTAACTCACTTGCTAGTTCTGACTTGATCTGGCACTGCATGCTCTCTGCTTTTATAGCAAAGATGATGTTCATAATGGAAGTCTCTACTTAACTATATCACACACAATGACAAAGTGATATTCCCTCAGACGTCAAAGTTATGCATTCATTCATTCATCCACTTACACTACGGATGCTAGATTACTCCCTCTTCCATTTCGTCAAAATGTTCTCATTATTATTGAACTCACACAATAGAACAATAGAGTGTTTATAATCATGGCATTGTTTAAAACGGTAACCAAGTGTGTACTGACTCATGACAGCGTCTAATATTAGCTAGGCTATCAGTTCATTTTGCAGTTCATTTATTATAAGCTGTTGTAGCAGTAGCTACATCACTAGAATTGAATGGCTCAGTGCAAAAAGGGGATAAGTACCAATTTTATTATTTTGAGAAAAAAGGGGTTAAAGTTCAAGTATTTCTGATTGCTATATTTAGCTATTGCTATAAATACACAGATTCTAAATAACGCCCAGTTATGCTATTAAATAGCTTTGCAGTAGAGCAGTGAAGCAACAGAATCCTATGACACTTTGCACAAAGAAAGACGAAGGATAAGGCTACAAATCTGTAGTAAAATATCAAATTTGAAAAAATTGTCACTTATCCCCTTTTTGCATTGAGCCATTCAATTCTGCTACAGACAATTATTTTTATGAAAGTGTCAAAGCTTCACTATAATAGCTGTACTGCATTGTACAGCTATTATAGTAGCTACTGCTGATGTAGCTATTCTACATCAGCTATTATGACAGAAAGAATTCATCATAATTGAAGTGTATTCATGATCTTCAATTGTGTTCCACAGCGAAATAGATAGCTAGGGTATTTACAGCTGATTACTGATAACAGTATTCATTGCAGAACAGCAATGCCTAAGAGAATGGGTACGAGGCAAATGGATACACATGGACCTTAAATGAGATTCATTGATTCCCTAGTTCATGGAGAATGCAGCATTGCAGATTTTAACTTATTCAATTTTATTTGCACTTAAAAAATATTTATCTATTATGCTATAATATGCTGTATCCATAGCCGTGAAATAATTTTCTTTCCCTCCCTCCGCTTCATTTTCATCGCTCTCTCATGATAGGATGTTAATTAATATTCGATGGTAGATCTGATGATTATCAAGTATAGTTATTACTCATATCTGATGATGAAGTGGCTCCACTCATGACACATGCAGCTACTGATACTACTGAGCCAATTCAGCTGGTTATTGAGGAAGCCAACCCTGAATGAGGCCATTCACGCACAGTCGCACACCTACGTCCAGCTATAGCCGTCATGTCACACTAATTCAAGGACTAACTGCTTGTGTAATTATACTAGCTAGTTCAACTACACAAGATTCTTAGACTCACTAGTATTTGAGAGCAAGACATCAAAATTTAAATTTAAATAATTAAGAAAATGCTAAGTCTGATAAAAAATTTACATTTAATTTACATGTGGTATGTTGTTGTACAGTAGTATCATGTGTAGACAGCTCTATATCCTAGCCAGTAGGTCCATGACATTGCTCATGGTGGGACGATGAGCTGGTCTTTCACTGGTGCACCTCCTAATGAGGGAGACCATGCTGACCCACTGGATGCGCTGGATCTGTTCTTGCTGACGTTCTGATTGAGACTCAGGGAGCTCTCCGAGGCACATCTCCACTAGGAGGATACCGTAGCTATACACGTCCATTTTGGGTGAGTGTTGACGAGGAGAGCTGGCCTCAGGAGCAGCATAGGTTGGGTTACCAGGACCGATGGTGGTGGAGACGAGATTCATGAAGTTGGCCGATCCATAGTCGGACACCTTAGCTCGCCAGCAGCCATTGGGGAGAGGCTCAAGAAGAACATTGGCACTGCTGATGTCACGATGTATTATTGGGTGGGGCTTCCATTGGTGAAGGTAGCAGAGAGCATGACCAACATCTTGACAAATAGAGGTGATGTGAACTCGAGGTAGCTCAACTTCTTCCTCCAGCTCCTTGCGCAGGCTAGTCGGCATCAGCTCTGTTAGTATGATGGCTTGTCCCTCCCTCGTGGCTCCGATAAATAGCAGGAGGTGAGGATGGCGTAGCTTGGCAGCCATTTTCATCTCTCGTACAAACATTCGACGATTGTAATTAGACAGGATTATGTCGTGCAGGAACTTAGCAGCTACACGCAGACCACGGAAATTGGCGACCCTCACTTCACCCCAGCCTCCTCTGCCCAGCGTCTCATCGGTCAGCTCCACCTCCTCTCTCCTCACCACCCAGTGGGGCTGCTCCTCTCTCCCCTCAGCAATGCTCATGACTGACAGCTGATGGGAATGACAGTGACCATTGTAATAGTATGATGATGTCACTATCACTGACCTGCTGTCTGATCTGCTGGACCTCTTCTTGTCCTCTAGTGTTGGCTGCCTGGAGCTCCTCCTTCTCTCTCACTAGTTGATCTTTCTCTATCACTAGTTGATCATTCCCTCTCATCAGTTGCTGCACTAACTCTCGTGCCTACAAGAGGTGAGAGCTAATCTGTTTACTAGTTTTATTCGAGCAGCTGGTTTACCTCTTGGTGTGACTGCTGGAGCTGATGGTTCTCTCTCACTACTTGATTCTTAATAGTGAACAATTCCTGGACTTGTCTCATCAGTTGCTGCTCTCTCTACAAACACATAAAATGGTGGAAACCAGAAAGGAATGCCAACATTCTTTTCAAAACACATGCTAGTAAGTTGTACAACGAGCAAACCTGTTCCTTATCTCTAGTCACTTGTTCCTTCTCTCTAGTCAGTTGCTGAAGCTCTGTCATCAGTCGTTGCTCAACCTCTTTGGCTCTCTCCAGCTGTACTTGTTGCTGTGTGATGTGGTAGCCACCATTACAAACAGCATTGTCAGAGGTAACCATGTCTCACCTCATGGAGCTGATCACTGCTACCCTCCACCCTCCTTCTTCTTCCCTCTGACAACATCTGCTGGTACTCCCACTTGTCTTCCAAGGCTGGTCCTACTCTCCCCACCTCCCACTGACCATCTCCTCCCTGGACTGCATGAAGAGAGGAGCTGTTATGTGTCTACAGTACACCAGTACCACTGTGCAGTGTGTGACACTATAGCTACTGACTGTACTGCAATTGAGCATCACATGTTCATTATACTCACTCAATTCAATGAGGACAGTGTCAGATAGTTTATCACTATAGATTGATCTCCGTCCACCAAAAGCTACCAGCAACGCATTGTGTGGTGATAGTTGTATTGCAGAAAGTGAGTGGTACACACGCTCAGTCACAGAGTCAGGGAGTGGTAGCTGAAGACCAAAACCAAACATACAGTATCTGATACACATGTACAACACAAATTACCTTCTTCCACTTCATTGTAGTGAGGTCATGAAGCCAACAATCGATGATGGTAGTCCATATGTCATCAAACCTGCTCCCTCCCACTATCACTAGTAGTGGACCACTCACACATGTGGCAGCATGACCACACCTCTTTACAGGCCATTTTGCAAAGCTGAAAGCAGAAGGTTTGTTGATCTTGGTCCAGTGCTGGTAAGAGCAGAAGGGTTAGTACAACACAATAAGATAGTGTACTGTGAGTACATGATGTGTGAGTGAGTTACTATCAAGTGGATCAACCCAGCTCACTATCACACACTCACCACAGTGTGTTTGGTCAGCTCAACTATCAGTAGGTCATCACCAACGGCTTCTGGTCCAATACTACCACCAAACAGTGCAGCTCTCCTCTCACCCACTGGAGTGAGAGTGAAGGCTTGACATGGAGGAGGAGGCTGTCCAGTGACTCTTGGTGAGCTCCACTTTCCTGCAGGAGATGAAGTACATCATCTCTCACTCAATAACACAATACACAACACATTAAGGGAATGGATTAGAGCATCGAGAATAGTGAGATTACAATCAATAGATAAAACCAAGAACACAATGAGAGTTGTCATACACAGCATGCTTAACAAGTAATACTATACTCACTAGTGCTTAGACAGAACATGTGTTGTTCATTGCACCAGGTAGCACCAAGACCAGCTTTATACTGTGCTCTAGGTTGATGATGTGATGGAGTAAGACCACATCCTGCTACTACACATAAGATGTCCTCCTGACCATCCCTGAATGCTACCATACCACTGCCACTCTTCCTCATCGGTGCCCCACTCTCAGATGTAGAGGGAGATAGCATCATCCATTGAAGGGACGATGTGCTCAGCTTGTGCACACTATTATGATAGCACTGATCATGTCCACAGTAACCACCAAAATAATATAGCGAGTCACCCACTGCAGCACAGCAATATCCCATTACTCCCAGTGGAGGTGTTCCACTGGTCTCCCGCTGTATCCAATCACCACAGTCGCCGGATTGAAACACGTCCACACTAGACAGGAAAATTCTCTTCGCTGGACTATCGTGTACCTCTGGTATACCATCCATCCTTCCTCCCCACAGGTATAGGTTACCACGAACACAAAGTGTTGCGTGAGTACTGCGAGGCAGAGGAGCAGGTCTAGGGCTGTATGTCGCCATCTTGAAAACATGTGAGTTTGCAATGCTGGGCGGGGCTGGTTCCAGCTGGCGGCAACTATAGTGCCATACCATCCATCCCCTTTTCTCAAGACTTTTCTCCCTCTTTGTGAATTTATTGGAATATCCGAATTCAAATTTATGGCATCAAGAGTTCATAACTGAAGAGTGTTGATGAATCCACATTTGTGGTCCACAGTGTAAAGTAGGTACAGACAGCTGATAAGTGATAACAGTATTTTATTGCAGAATAGCTTTTCGTTTAAGGCGATGGAATGTTGGCGCGTCATAGATGCGTCATAATTAATTGAAATTTTACATCCGTAGTATAGTAAGGCTGGGCCTTTGTTTGCAGTGATTTTACATTACGTCAATAGAGAAATGAACTACTTTCAAACTGCGCGGGTCTTGCAAAGCCGCCGAATATTCCTAAATAAGAGCAATAGAATAAAACTTTCATCTTTCCTGTATACGCTTGCATTTGAATTGTTCCGTCGTTCTACTTACAGTGTGGGCCGAGTTCTGAGATAAGGCAACATATGACCTAGCCTCGAGGCTACATATGACCTAGCTAGCACCGACGAAGCTGTGTTGTAGTGTGTTTGTCGTATGGTGGATGTAGGCTTGCTCCAGGAACATCGTCTTCTGTAAATACGACGGTGTTGTCTGCACTGGTAGCTGCCATTAGTTCCCTGAGATGTGATACGTACTATAGACCGCTGGAAGTCAGCACACGCAGTAAGTAGAGCAACTGAACAAAAACTAACAGACACTAGGAAGACGAAAGTTCTCTTCTACTGCTCTTATTCTGGAATATTCGGTTGCGCTACAAAGCCCGCGCAGTTCAAAACTAGCTTATTCTCCATTGAAAAAGCAGCTTCAGCTTTACTACGGATGTGACGTACAAATTAATTATTGCTAATTGCATTCTTTTGCCTCTTAAACGAAAAGGTCTAATTACACATGGGCCTTAACTGGACCTCATCACAAAACTGATTCCCTAGATCACGAGGAATAATGCCTTTAGTGCGGCATTGCAGGTTTTAACTTATTTTTGCACATTACGAATAATTATAATCTAATAATTTCGTTTCCCTCCCTCCTCTTCATCTCTCTCTCATGATAGGTTGTTAACAGATTATTCGATGGTAGATCTGATGATAGTCAAGTAGTCACTGATAATGACTCATGATCATCTGATGATGAAGCTGCTCCACTCATGACACATGCAGCTACTGATAGTCAACTGATGGGTTTGAGATCAACGAGGAAGCTAATCCTGAATATCACGCGATTACTGCAAATCTGACAGCTAGCACTCGTGCCCATGATCACACACTAATACAAGAACTAACATTATAGTTTAGTATAATTGTCTTGTTCAGCTACACTGAGATTCTAAGACTCACAGATATTTGAAATCAAGACATAAAATTTGAAATTTAATTAAGAGGACACACACAGTAGTTACATGTAGTATGTTGATGTACAGTAGTATCATGTGTAGTCAGCTCTATATCCTAGCCAGTAGGTCCATGACATTGCTCATGGTGGGACGATGAGCTGGTCTTTCACTGGTGCACCTCCTAATGAGGGAGACCATGCTGACCCACTGGATGCGCTGGATCTGTCTTTGCTGACGTTCTGGTTGGGACTCAGGGAGCTCTCCGAGGCACATCTCCACTAGGAGGATACCGTAGCTATACACGTCCATTTTGGTTGAGTGTTGACGAGGAGAGCTGGCCTCAGGAGCAGCATAGGTTGGGTTACCAGGACCGATGGTGGTGCATGGAGACGAGATTCATGAAGTTGGCCGATCCATAGTCGGACACCTTAGCTCGCCAGCAGCCATTGGAGATAGGCTCAAGAAGAACATTGGCACTGCTGATGTCACGATGGATTATTGGGTGGGGCTGCCATTGGTGAAGGTAGCAGAGAGCACGACCAACATCTTGGCTAATGGAGGTGATGTGAACTCGAGGTAGCTTAACTTCTTTCTCCAGCTCTTTGCGCAGGCTGGTCGGCATCAGCTGCGTTAGTATGATGGCTTGTCCCTCCCTCGTGGCTCCGATAAATAGCAGGAGGTGAGGATGGCGTAGCTTGGCAGCCATTATCATCTCTCGTACAAACAGTCGACGATTGTAATTGGACAGGATTACATCGTGCAGGAACTTTGCAGCTACACGCAGACCACGGAACTTGGCGACCCTCACTTCACCCCAGCCTCCTTTGCCCAGCACCTCCTCGGCCAGCTCCACCTCCTCTCTCCTCACCACCCAGTGGGGCTGCTCCTCTCTCTCCTCAGCAATGGTCATGACTGACAGCTGACGGAGATGAGAGTGACCATGTACAATGATGTTACTATCACTGACCTGCTGTCTGAGCTGCTGGACCTCTTCCTGTCCTCTAGTGTTGGCTGCCTGGAGCTCCTCCTTCTCTCTCATCAGTTGCTGCTCTCTCTCTCTTGTGCCTACAAGAGGTGAGAGCTAAAATTTTTTATATTTTTCATTGAGAAGCTAGCTTACCTCTTGCTGTGACTGCTGGAGTTGATGGTTCTCTCTCACTAACTCCTCCTTCTCACTCACTAGTTTATCTTTCTCTCTCATCAGTTGCTGCACTATCTCTTGTGCCTACAAGATGTGAGAGCTTAACGTTTTATTATTTTTCATTGAGTAGCTCATTTACCTCTCGCTGTGACTGCTGGAGCTGATGGTTCTCTCTCACCACTTGATTCTTACTAGTGATCAATTCTTGGACTTGTCTAGTCAGCTGTTGCTCTCTCTACAAGGATCGGAACAAAAAACAATGCCTATAGAAAACCGCATAATTTATATTGATCAATTTGACTGAAAATCATCAATCATAAAATGGAATTAGAAATTCAACTGAAAATTAACAATAATTATTGGGGCGAGCCTGAGCGAGCCCCAAATTGATTGGCACAATGGCCCACGCGGCGGGGAATGAATCTATCTGTCACGAGTGTAGCGTTTGTCCTTTCTCAATGTTCCCGAGAACTAGGAAACGCCCTTTTTAGCACGTGTGCACATTATAATTGGCGCTTGGTTTCAAACAAGATACCTGGCATTCTGGCAATGATGCATGACTCAGGGACGACAACAACAGAGATCAGAGACACCTGAAAAGCAATAACTTTTACACGACAAGGCCGCTACCAGAAAGCGACGATGAGAGGCAGAGTCACCCGATCAACGTGAAAGCGGACGACTGGAGCGACAAAGGGAATATCAAAGGGCCTACCGGAGACGCCGGCGGAAAGCAGTAGCTACAACAGAGCAAACAGTAACTTAGGTACGTCTAATGAGCTCGTGTGTGATAGCAGTAGAGCCTGCAGTGAGTGAGGAGACCGAGGAACCCTACTCATCACATCTTCCAGGTACATTGTTCCCATGACGCCTAGGCAAGGAACACACTCAGCAAGAGATAGTTGGAGAGTGCACCATATCTGAACATAACCAAACTATTGAACTGCACTGATTCTATTCACCATCAACAAACCCATTAGCGCTGTTACATTATAGCACAAAAATCTGTGGTGTAACTGGTGTTCACATAATACAAACTTATCTACTAAATCTGGACTCACCACATAACCTGGTGCAAATAATTATTATAATGTTATACACAACAGTACTCTACACTAACGAGGCTAAATTATTAGGGAGGCACGGTAGTGCCTCCCTATGTAGGGTTGAACGAGAAAAAAAAAAGATGGCGGCTACATACAATGTATTAGCGTTCAAACGCTGATATTTCGCCTGGTGATGAATTTTATACGTCAAAAGGCATCTAAATCTGCTCTCTGGCGTAGCTCCATCTTACAGTAGCAAGGAGATTGCTCGAAATTGTTACTAAAGTGACGAACCTGGAAACGGTGAAAATCGAGTTTCGTCATCTTCGTTTTCTTCTTATTCTTCTTCTTTCTTCCACTCGTCTAGCACCTTTACGCGAGCAGTGCCGGGACCAAAACACCCACGAACAGTCGTGAAATTCTCCTGGCATGCGCCTTTTGAACTTAGTTTTTAGCGAAATGGCGATATAAATTCCGCGATTTCTCGATCGTGATCCATTGTCAGCTAAGTGTTAGACGCCATTAATGTGATTGCGCAATACGCACTAGCCTCGCCTCCAGGCCACTCCCCCAAAGCTGAGAGATGGCCTGGTACAGACTGTCTGCGCATGCTCCAAAATTACACCAAAACTGGTGTAATTAGTAAAACACCGTGTACGTTCCGTGAATTTGTTCGCGCACGTTTAGATATACGTCCGTTCCAATTTACATCAACAATGACTAGCGCTCAGCTAGCGCTACTGTTACTGCGACCGATACCTTCAATGACGCTGTAAAATATGCTCTTGAGAGAGTTGGCAAAGCTGGAATGGTGCTGCTCGTACGCGATATTACAGCAACGCAGGCTGTGCTGTCTGGCACCACGTAGCTGTAATATCGCGTACGAGCAGCGCTCGGCGAAAACATCGCATGGATTCCTGCACAGATGGCAGATGAGCATGCTCGAGCAGTTTTAGCTTCGTACCTTCCGCACAACTAAAGAAAGAGTGTGTACAATCAATCGTGCTTAGTCTTCACAGGGCGAGCTCGTAGCTCCGCGATGGCTAATACTGCATTGCTGAAATTTGCTATATTCGATGCCTATCAATAGGCAAGCAAACTGCACGCAGCGACTCTGACTGCACGAATGCCCATGGCTAGGAAAATACAGCTACTTGCAAAAATCATGAATATAATTATCTTATTATTAGTGTGGATATTGCGCGCATGCGTAGACAGTCTGTACCAGGCTATATTATTATGATATCTAGCCTGGAGGCGAGGCTAAATACGCACATGACTAAGCAGTGGTTAGCGCACGTGACCAAGCACTAGCTTGAGTATCTCCGCGCCGTATGGTTCACGCAGAACACATCTCTATGGAGTCTTCGAAGAACGGCGAGCTATAGGATCACCATTCTGCGTTTGCCAGATATAAATTATAACCGCCGTACAGTACAGGTCAACAAACTAGTGTGGGCGGGGCTCGTATGCACTGCATGCATACGTGCGTAGGCGAGCTGATAGTATAGCATAACATAACAAATATTTTTTGCTACAAGTCTAAAGTAAAGAAAAGCCATCAACAACAAGAAGCTAAACCAATGGTGGAACAAAGACGTCCATGATATTTGAACTGCACTTCACTAAAAAAAGTAAAAAGGACACAAACAAGGAAATTAAAAAGATTTCTATCGAAATCAAAAGGATGTAGGGTTGTGAAATCTACCACTGGTTCACAATGTAAACTAACAAGGAACAAGCATGGAATGGTAACACAATTGACTTGCTAACAGACCATAGATCCCTACATCAGTGGCTGTACACAAGCTGAATGCACGTCGGGTGTCAGCAGTCAACAAGTAGGTCAACCACACCAGCCACTGATGTAGGGATCTATGGTCTGTTAGCAAGTCAATTGTGTTACCATTCCATGCTTGTTCCTTGTTAGTTTACATTGTGAACCAGTGGTAGATTTCACAACCCTACATCCTTTTGATTTTGATAGAAATCTTTTAATTTTCTTTATCAATGCTCAGGCTCGCCCCTGCCATTCCATGAATGTACTAGTTATAACTATAATGACAGTACAGCAGAATAGCAGACTGTGATCATGCAAGTAGCTTAAGTACTATGCTGAACAATGAGGTACATAAAAACAACACATAGTGGCTACACAGAGCGCATGCAGTGACAAACCAGTGGCTGTGCACAGTTCCAGACAGTCTGTGTCAATTTTTCTCACACATTACAAATGCTAGTAAGTTGTACAACGAGCAAACCTGTTTTTTCTCTCTAGTCACTTGTTCCTTCTCTCTAGTCACTTGTTCCTTCTCTCTAGTCAGTTGCTGAATGTATGTCATTTGTTTAGGCTCAATCTCTCTTGCTCTCCCCAGCTGTCTAGTTGTTGTTGTGTGATTTGGTAGCTATATAGCCACCATTACTAACAGCATTGTCAGAGGGAACTATGTGTCACCTCACAGAGCATATCACTGCGTTCCTTCACCCTCCTCCTTCCCTCTGACAACAATTGTTGGTACACCCTCTTGTCTTCCAAGGATTGTCCTACTTTCCCCACCACCCACTGACCATCTCCTCCCTGGACTGCATGAAGAGAGGAGCTGTTATGAGTACTGCGCAGCTAGTTTGTGTCACTATAGCTACTGACTGTACTGCATTGAGCATCACACTCACTCAATTCAATGAGGACAGTGTCAGATAATTTATCACTATCGAGTGATCTCCGTCCACCAAAAGCTACCAGCAACACATTGTGTGGTGATAATTGTATTGCAGAGAGTGAGTGCCACACATGCTCAGTCACAGTGTCAGGGAGTGGTAGCTGAAGACCAAAACCATACATAAAGTATCTGATACAGTCACATGTACGAAACAAATTACCTTCTTCCACTTCATTGTACTGAAGTCATGAATCCAACAATCACTGATTGTATTCCATTTATCATCACGCCTCGTCCCTCCCATTATCGCTAGTAGTGGTCCACTCACACATGCAGCAGCATGACAACACCTCTCAGTAGGCCATTTCACTGAACGGTTGACAGGTTTGTTAATCTTGGTCCAGTGCTGGTAAGAGCAGATGGGTTAGTACAACACAATAAGATAGTGTACTGTGAGTACATGATGTGTGAGTGAGTTACTAACAAGTGGATTAACACAGCTCACTGTCACACACTCACCACAGAGTGTTTGGTCAGCTCAACTACCAGTAGGTCATCAATTGCGGTTAGTAGTCCACTACTACCACCAAAGAGTGCAGCTCTCCTCTTACCCACTGGAGTCAAAGTGAAGCTACTACATGGAGGAGGAGGCTGTCCAGTGACTCTTGGTGAGCTCCACTTTCCTGCAGGAGGTGATGACATCACATCTCACTCAACTAGAGTTCTAATGAACACATACCCCTGTGCTGTCTAGTTAGCACATGCATGACTACTCCAGCATGACTGCAACAGCTAGTCAATAGACATGCAGCTCCAGATAAATTGATGATAGCGTTATAGCTACCATACTGACATGCACTAACAGACTAACAGTTGATTGGCACATCATAGAAGGCCTCAAGAAAAAGTGGTACCCTACTGTACGTCAAGAAGTTTAACGTTACATGTGAGACTGACTGCAGGCCAGGACGTCGACATAGATAGGAGGTTGGGTGACACACCCACCATGTCGTAAATTGCTCTTACAAGGACATGTAGCTTTAGAAAGCCATGGATTAGGCACAAGATCAAGGCTTGCCAGCACAGAAAACGTCTTCATAGGACTATAAATTCAGTGAAGAAGCTGCAGAGAGTGTATTCGAGGAGCGGTAAGACGCAAACAGGCGTGTTTTTTTATTACCTACGTGCGCTTAGGCGGACACTAACACACAACCCTGGCGCATACTGCGCACGGGTAATAACACAATACACAAGAGAATAGACTAGAGCATCGAGAATAGTGAAATTACAATCAAAAGATAAAACAAGAACACAATCAGTGTTGTCATACTCAGCATGCTTATCAAGTAATAATTATTACTATACTCACTAGTGCTTAGACTGAACATGTGTTGTTCATTACACCTGGTTAAACCAACAGTAGCTTCATACTGTGCTCCAGGTTGACGATGTGATGGAGTAAGACCACATCCTGCTACTACACACAAGATGTCCTCCTCACCATCCCTGAATCCTACCATACCACTGCCACTCTTCCTCATCGGTGCCCCACTCTTAGATGTAGTGGGAGATAGCATCGTCCATTGAAGGGACGATATGCTCAGCTTGTGGACACTATTATGACAGCACTGATCATGTCCACAGTAACCACCAAAATAATAGAGTGAGTCACCCACTGCAGCACAGCAATATTTCTCTACTCCTAGTGGAGGTGTTCCGCTGGTCTCCCGCCGTATCCAGCCCCCTAGGACTAGTTGAAACACGTCGACACTAGACAGGAACGCTTTCTTCCCTAGACTATCGTGTACTCGTGGTATACCATCCATCCATCCTCCCCACTGGTATATGCTACCATCAACACAGAGTGTTGTGTGAGCACCGCGAGGCAGAGGAGCATAACCATAACTAGGGCTGAATGTCGTCATCTTCACTTGGAGTTGCTAATGTTGGGCGGGGCTGGCACAATTTACGCGCCCAGCTCAAGATTATCGCAAGATTACGATTAATTTTAATAATGATATTCATGGTCTCTCGCGGGAATATTAAATATGGCGGTCAAGGTCACTGTTTGGTTGATCGCTCTCCTGGCGCTACTAGCGACTACGTGTCTCGCTCGTCCGCCGAATTTCGTCGTTTTCCTAGCAGACGAGTGAGTTGGTATCTCGATCACTAGTGTATGCCGTCACAAATGTATAGACCTGTAGTCACAGTACGCATGTCATGTGTGTGTCACAAGCTCTATTCTAGTACGTCTCTGTTTACTGTGCAGTGTGTGTTGTTTCGTTTCTGTAGTCTTGGTTATGGAGATGTTGGTTGTTATGGTCATCCGACCATTCTAACACCGAGTGAGTTGTTTATCACACGTGTATGGGCGTGGCTTGTATACTCTCTCTCTCTCTCTCTCTCTCTCTCTCTCTCTCTCTCTCTCTCTCTCTCTCTCTCTCTCTCTCTCTCTCTCTCTCTCTCTCTCTCTCTCTCTCTCTCTCTCTCTCTCTCTCTCTCTCTCTCTCTCTCTCTCTCTCTCTCTCTCTCTCTCTTTCTCTCTCTCTCTCTCTCTCTCTCTCTCTCTCTCTCTCTCTCTCTCTCTCTCTCTCTCTCTCAGATATCGATGCTCTAGCTCGAGGTGGTATGAAGATGACTCAGTTCTACTCTACCTATCCTATCTGTACTCCATCACGCAGTGGATTACTAACAGGTAACTAAATATAGGTCTCTGGAATGCACGTTTGTGAAGTACTAACCAGTTACGATGGCTATCCTGTTCTTGAATCTATGGATTCAGGTGTCTATGGGGTCAAATCACTTCATAACTTATGTATTTCCCACGCATAACGCAAGGGTGTGTTCGTACTAAGCTAAATCTCATAAGCCCTGTTTACACGACGCTGATTGAATTTGGATTGAACTGCATGTAAACGTGAGGCTAGCTGGATTCAATCCTGATTGCTCATTTCACATTCGAACGTGAATTTTAATCCGGATTAGGTCTACGTGTAAACAGTTGTACGCGATAAAGTGAGTTCAAACACACTGCTTCTGCTAGTCTAGGTGAATTGTAGTTAGCATTGCACATCAGAAGGACAGCTATACATGTTCTCTCTAGCTATCATCTCCTAGCCAAGGCAAGTCATGTAATAGCTATCTGCCGTGCTCTGTGTTTACACTGGAGCAGCGTGGTTTGGTACGACTTGCCCAAGAATTAGCGTGACTTGGTCCCCGCGGTCGTGACTTGGTCTACACTAGTGAAATCTGTGCTAAGCCGTGCTTCTACAGCGAAGTGGGCTGGGTTATTCCATCTTGGAAGGCGGGGCTAAACACAGTTAAAATGGCGTCTGTCGAAATACTTCTGGTGTTGTTGCTTAAACAACTCTTCCTCGAGTTTGTCGTTGTCCTTCTAGATCTTTTCAGAACTTATTTCACCAGAAGCGACGGTAGACCTGACTATGACGATGTCGGTTTCGGTGAAGACGATCTAGACGTACGGCAACGTTACTTTTGCTCTCTCACAATCAACGCTGGTGCCTGGACAGCCAGATCTCAATCAGTACCTTTATTGTTCCATGTGTTGCCTCTGTCAACCAATGATTCATTCAGTACATGCCACATTGGCTGAAAACTGTAGCCAGCACGGTATGGCATGCCTGGTTACACTAGACAAGAGTGCCGTGTTGAACCGTACCACTCTCGGCCCACTTGCAAAAGCGGGTCGGTACGCTTTGGCCCTTGAATAGCATGTGTTTACATTACACAAATTAACCATGCTGTACCGAACTGTGCTGGCTTACTTTGGTGTGCCAGTATAATTGTGGTATAAGTTTGCTGGTTGACTATTCTCAATCTGGTCCTTATTGTTGCAACAAAGCAAGCATGGAGTGTATAGCAAGGTTATCCCTTCTGTTATGCACAAGATAGTCATTATATCACATCGAAATCACCTGTGTTTTGGCTCGTGTGTAAATGGGACGTCATTCGGATTATATCCGGGTTGGGCTAATCTGGATTGCGTGTGTAAACAGAGCTGTAGACATCGAGAATCCATCATATAAGGTGAAGCATCTATTGGTGTCCCTGCTTGTCAGCAATCATGAGTGTTCAAGGTAGCAGAGAGCCCTGATAAGTCACCAAAGTACAGCAACAGTATGTTTTCAATGGCAGTGTAATCTAGCTTGTATGCGATTTTTTTTTCGAGTATTTATGCTGTCAGAAAGAGACGATCAGTTTGCTTGTGCATGTTAGCATTGTAAGCTACACTCCATTGTGAGATACAACAAGCAGTCATGTAGCTCAGACTCGCTTTAATTTCAATACACTAGTTTGAACAAAGACATAAATAATTTATTATTGATAATGGTACTAAAAATAGAGTATCAGTTATAGTGGTACAAATAATACAGAACTGTTAACAGTGTATGATACATAGTAGTCTAGCAGTACTAAATATTGTTGCTAGTTATAGTCTCCTGATGAACTGGTCTCTATAATGTCTATTGGAGTGGGTGATGGTATAGTAGTGGTTAGTGATGTGTGGTGTACTGGTGTTGATCCTTCATTTACTACGCTAGTTGACTCATCATGTGTTGCTGTTGATGATGGCTCTACTGGTCTAGTATGGCACTCTAGCTGTAGTTTGAACCCTGTGCCTCTTGTTTCATAGTTCTGTCCGCTCCAGAACAATAGTTGGAATTTTGTTCCTAGAATGATCTGTCGATCACTGGGCCAGCTGCTTCCACACACCTTGTAATTCTGTCCATTGTTCATGACTAACAGGAAGTCCCCAGTGCACCCACGATCACTTTGTGTAGTTATGTTCATATGTGAAGCATCGTTGACTCGGACATGTCCAGATGGGCAAGATGACATGTCAATGTTATATAGGCACATTTGTCTCCTGGGATAGCGGTGTTGAGTAGCTGAGCACTCACTATCAGTAGATCGAACGGTCACAATAGGAGTACCATGTGGAGGTGTGTACACTTGGAGCAGGTTACTGAATGATTTGTCACATTTGATGTCTTTTGGTTTGGTAAACCTGCAAGTAGCTGGACACGGTGAAACACTGCTTTTCTGATAGAACTTCAGTCCATCGCATGATACAGAACTGTTGGGAAAAAGCGCAACATTGTCATATAGGATACGTTTGCAGATCAAGGCTAGAACTCACTTTGCAGCTGGAAGTGGTATTATGTTGTTACGAATGTCACTCTCCACATTCAGGTCTTCAAATGTATGAAATGCCTCCACAGGTAGACCTGGTTCAAAAAGGCATGTGGTATTTGGCCATTTCATTCCCTTTTTCTTCTCAAGGCATCTGTGTTGTGGCGGTGCTTCGCGAGAAACAATTGGTAACTGCATTGTCGGCAACACGAATGAGCTGAGTAGAGCTCCTAACAAACTGAGAATAATGAGAGTCTGCTTCATAGCTATTACTATAAGAACTGTTTCTTGTTACTAGTAATTTCAGCTCACTTGCTAGTTCTGACTTGATCTGGCTCTGCTCTCTGCTTTTATAGCAAGCAGCATCACCCACCCTTGCTCGCTAGACAGTCCCTACTTGACACTATTGTCTATAGTCAACATTCACGAGGACGACAATGTTATGAATAATTTATCGATGCCTTTATTCACAGAACTAAATCCACTTGCACTTCGGATGCCAGAATTGTCCCTCTTCCATTTCATCATAATGTTCTCATAATTATTGAACTCACACAATAGAACAATGGAGTGTTTATAATCACGGCATTGTTTAGTGTAGTAACCTAGTGTGTGTACTAGTAGCTGCATTATCGGATGTTTGGAAGTGGTCTTCCGTAATGGTTTCATCACTCACAGGGTACCCGGAATTTTTGCATTAGACAATTTTATATGTTGCGAAAAGTGCCATAATCAACTAAGTGAAAGTCTTTGCAATATTGATAATAATTTAGAGGCTACATGGTATTAAATTCTGATCTCCACATTTCATCCTATTCTTTGTTGCTTGCACTATACTTTGCTTTCTGTTTTTGTGCTTGTGAATAGGTATATTTTTCCATAAAAGTTGTAAAATCCGGAGTGTTAATTTTTGTTCCGAATTTTTTCCAAAGATCGCATTTTGGGCGTTGTCCTGTATAAATGTGATTGGCTAATCAAACAGCACTCGCAAAATTCACGAACACATGACATTATGGTACATAGTGTAACCCTCACATTAGTGATGCAGACATTACTTTATATTCCAGAATCTTGTTGACACTGATTCTAATAGCATGACCATCTATAAGGTGAATTTAAAAATGAACATGTCAGACGGGAACATGTACACCTTGATTTTCGAATGCCTTGATTTCATATCTAGACGTTGAAATGAAAGATAGTCGAGAAGTATATTTTTATTACCTGTACGTGTAACGTGTAAAATTTACGTTAGCGCTACAATTAGTAGACTGGACTGGCTTACCCATTGATTTCACACGTTCCGTATGGACCCCTGTTTACAGGTTGACAGTTTACTTGTGGATTTTGTTGCTCAAGTTTTTGTCAATTCCACGTTTGTTTCAGAATTAGTATGTGTAGCCTGCTCTACATGCTAGACTTTTCTGAACTCCAGCACGAGCTGTCTTTTGTCCGTACAAGTCAAATGACCATGGCTTTACCAAGCTTCCGGTTAGTTCATCAAGCTGCCACTGTCTTATTATGGTGTTTTGTTTATCCTCTCAACGTGAATTCTGGTCGCTTCTTGTCTTCTTAGCTACTCACCCAAGCACTCCTCTACAGGCTCGACCACAGTTATATTCACCACACCTGCAGAACTTAATCGGCATTCCTGTGACGTCTAACACGAGTGTACAGGTTACACGTTACGCGTTCATAAAACATAACCTCTATAGTCTGTAGCAGGGATGGGGCAAAGCACTTTGTACTTGTGCTTAAGCATGCTTAAGCACAATCGTTGAAAGTACTTGTACTGTACTCAAGCACTTTTAAAAGTGCTTTGCCCCATCCCAGAGATGGGGCAAAGCACTTTGTACTTGTGCTTAAGCATGCTTAAGCACAATCGTTGAAAGTACTTGTACTGTACTCAAGCACTTTTAAAAGTGCTTTGCCCCATCCCAGAGATGGGGCAAAGCACTTTGTACTTGTGCTTAAGCATGCTTAAGCACAATCCTTGAAAGTACTTGTACTGTACTCAAGCACTTTCAAAAGTGCTTCGCTCCATCTCTGGTCTGTAGTACCATATTTGTGCTCTGATGTTTACAAAAATTTGTATTTAGATAGCAGTGTTTCTGATTAAAATTAAAATCTTCAACAGGGACTTGAATCTGCGACATAGGTAATAAATTATTATAAAACTACTACTCATCGTGTAGAGCTATTTTGTGGATTTTGTGTTATTTCTTTCAAACCGGCATTTAGTTGAGACCAGGCTTTTAGTGAAGTGAATACGATATTCATTATCGATGCATGTGAATAGAATCAATTACTACAATGACTGAATTCATTGTATAAAAGCACCTCATTGTTCTAGAATGTGAATTTATAGCTCAATGAATGTAGAAATATTCCGATAATGTTCATGGTTGTATATTCACAATAGAACACTAGACTGATTGACCTGTATCACTGCAGTGCTAGTCAGACCACCAGCAGCACTGTGTCTCCTACATTACATAGGGTATTTTGATGATCACTAATCACAGTCAGGGTCCTACACTGGGGACCTGGGCAAAACAAAAATTTACGATTTTGTATCAATGTGAATTTTTTCTCTTAAATTTTACTAAGTTTACAGAAGGTTTTTTTTAGTCTTGCAATGCTAAGACTGCATGGATTGAAGCATTGTAATTGTCACTGGTATTACCACACCCTCGCAACGAAAAGTAAGCATAAAAATTTAACGGATAAAAATTGAACGACTTCACGAGTTTTAACAGACAAAAATTGAATGACTTCACGAAATTAATAGACAAAAATTGAATGACTTCAAAAAAATTTCCCGATCTACAGTCAGTATGTTTGAACATTGAGCTGTAATACCTTTATGATGCTATTTAACGAAATTTAACAGACAAAATTGAATGACTTCACGAAAATGTTTAACAGACAAAAATTGAATGACTTCACAAACTTTTCTCAATCTCTGCTGGGCTGTAACATTTGCACACCTTTATGATGCTATCTCCAGTAGATGTGAGCTTTTCTTTGTATACTAGTTTCATACGATGTACTTATCTCATTCATGCACTGTTGAATACCACATTCTGGAATAATGAGGTACTTTACACATTGCCATAATAATGATTTTATTGACCATGAATATTTCATGATAGTTCCACTCACACTTTGATTATGATAGTAAAATTCCCTCTTGTGATTTATATACTACCATCTAGCAAGAAATTTTGAAAATGAAAAAATTATATGCCCTAGTTGTGTTTGTCTAGCCAGTCGTAAGCATAACTATTTTTCATTTTGGTGCTAAAGTAAAAATTTTCGAAGCTTTTTGAGTACAAGATCAAATTCTCATAACTTTATTGAGTGCTTGATCAGACAAAAAGTTGTGTTTTGAGAAAGTAGGCTAGCAGAGAGTGTGACTAAACAAAGTCGTGACTGTACTACAACTGGCGGACCATCGATCCCTTTGATGTTGTAGTATAAGTATTAGTTGTTGATTTAGTGAATACATAATGGTAGTTCCCAATCTACCTCAGGGCAGTGGGTGATTCAAATTGCTTTAAAATAGACCATCGTGTATTGTGTGTGGGCGTGTCAAAGTTGCTGCTAGTTCTGATATAGATTAGTGGGTGTCACTCTCCCAACATTAGCTATTACGTACTATCATTTTCTCATGCTCCGCCCACAGGTCGTCTCCCTGTGCGTAATGGTATCTTTACTCATCACAAGTATCCTCTGGATAATATCTACAGAGTGTTCCTCCCCATATCAGAGGGTGGGTTGCCTAGCGACGAGGTGACTATACCACAGATGCTGAAACAAGCTAACTACGCATCAGCACTGGTGAGTCTGTGTGTCTATAGACAGGTTCCACTGTTTGGTCCCTAGCTAGCTGGCTGTTATAAGCAGACAGTGACCACTATAGACAGGTTCCACTGTACTGTTGCATATGATAATCATGCATGCTACTATCTGTCTGCAGTATGGCAAATGGCATCTTGGTCATGTGTCCAGTCTACCAACTCAACGAGGATTTGACCAGTTTTATGGACTACCATATTCACAGGACGAGGGCTGCCCACCATACCCCTGTCATAACTGGCAGAAAATATGGTAACTCACTCACAGTCTCTCCCTCTCTCTATCACTCTCTCACTCTCTCATTCTCACTCACTCACTCTCTCTCTCTCTCTCTCTCTCTCTCTCTCTCAGGCCTGGTGTACCTCTCTACAATGGAACGAATATCACAGAGCAACCTGTCAACCTATCCACCATCACTCCACGCTACAATGTGAGCATGCACACACCAACACCAGTAACCATATGTCACTGCATACTATCACAATTCTGTAAACAAGTTGTTTACCAGTGCACTGTAATAATCCGCTCATCTCCAAACTATTTTGTTGACAGCTAGTACAGTTTGTCAAATTCTTTACTTAACATGTTTCACTTCTCTCTCTTTAGGAAGCAGCTTTGAACTTTATTGACACTAATAAAGTGAGTTGACAGTACCAATTACACACAATATACAGTACACATCTTGTGATTGTGAAATATTGGTCTAGAATCAGTCCAAGTGTGTGTACAGCTACCCTATGGCGAGACATGTAATATAAACAACAGTTACTTGTCGAAATATTTTAGAGTCTGCAACCGAAGCCCAATCACTTTTATCTTAAGTTACGATGATTACTTGATGGTTGTTGGCTGGTAACCGTGTGAATAAGTGATAGTATGCATTAGATACGCCAGATTGGTAGAATTGGCTGGACAGGAAACCTTTGAAATAGACAAAGCTACTACACATCAGCACAACCCAGCACAACGCACACAAATCATCTAGTCAGGATCACACACTCAGCATATTCCATGAGGTATACAGCAGGCAATGCTAGATCAGTCATGGCGCTGTCTTGTGAGCGCAGTAGCATCCATAGTTTTTGTGATTTACAGCCCCTCTGTCATTGGTATGATAAAATAACACTTTTGACATAGGACGAGTCTAATAAAGTGACATGCACTTTAAAGTTTAAACTCTGTTTTTTCGAACAAATTTTTTCCGGTATGACCATAAAAGGCTAGTGACAACTCTTTCGTAGAGTATATCGTTCATAGTCCATTGTACTATGGTACATGGCAGTATAAAGTGCTGTCCTGAACACATCATGATAGTTTATAACAAGAGGGAGTTGTGAGAAGAACATTGAAATCAGATTAACTACAACATGTTGATACTATAGTCACATGATTAATTGAATTAATGAGTATTAATTGGATTATTTCGTACATCGACTTTGAACTTGCAACGTCTGACATGTGCTAGAACAATAATACGAACATCACCGACAGTAGGCAGGTGCAGAGTACGTGGGTCATTCTTACGTAATGCACATGATTGAAGAGTTTTCATTATAAAGTAAAAACCGTACCTTCATGCACTAATGTGTTCAGTCTCTGTAGTCTCTGTTGTCTTTATTCACACGATGGAGGATGATCAGAGACTGAACACATTAGTGCATGAAGGTGATACCTACTATAGCAATGAAAATTGCTGAACAGAATGCTTTTAGTTATACCTCATGGAATATGCTGAGTGTGTGATCCTGACTAGATGAATCGTGTGTGTTGTGCTGGGTTGTGCTGATGTGTAGGAGCTTTGTCTATTTCAAAGATTTCCTGTCCAGCCGATTCTATCAATCTGGCGTATCTAATTCGTACTATCAGTTATCCACGTGTCTGGAATATTTGAGCCATCTCTGTGTCTTATGCAATGCAGTACCAAATGCCTCGATCACTCGGTCGTGACTAATCTTAATAAATCACTCATACACTTTACACTGTCCAGGTGCAAGGCAGGATGTGTACGCGAGGTAGTGATTGTGTGGGTGGGTATATGTGTTTGTCTGTCTGTGCATGTTAGTTATGAGTGTGTGGTGTCAAGATGTGGGCGAGTTGGAATTTTGATTCATCCAGGCCCCTTATTGTGTGTAGTGGTATATACAGTGTGTGCAGTATGTTAGTGCTTAGCGACCCACTTGCTGCTACTATGGATACCTGCAGAGAACAGAGTGCTACCTGTGTCTCACTGATCACTAGAGGTTCAGGTGGGACTGCCCACACCTGCAGTGGGAGGCACAGTCAGTACTCCTGTGAGCTCCTAGCCTGGGTTCCAGGAGTTGCTTTGCACAGCTCACAAGAGTACTGACTGTGCCTCCCACTGCTGGTGTGGGCAGTCCCACCTGAACCTCTAGTGGTCAGTGAGACACAGACAGTGTTCACGCAAGATCGCGTCTACCACCCACTCATTGAAGGGAATAGTCTGATACTAGCTCAGATCCACACTTGATCATTTTACCAGCAGCTGCCAGGAAGCATTGGATATGGGTTAGAATCACCATCAAACAGACACCACCCACTCATCTATGGTTCACACGGCACTCTCTAGGAAACACGATCATAACACAACAAAGTGTCTAGCTGCCCAACAGGGGTCATGGTGCCTAGCAGAGCCAGGAGACTGACATACACAATAAATTATCTCACTTAAGGAAAAGCTTTATTCCAGCCCCTTCCCATGGGGTATACAGTGGTGCTTTTCCTTACGAGGGATATATCCCAAATTTATTGTGTAGGTCAGTCTCCTGGCTCTGCTAGGCACCATGTCCCCTGTTGGGCAGCTAGACACTTTGTTATGTTATGATCGTGTTTCCTAGAGAGAGTGTGAACCGTAGATGAGTGGGTGAGCGTCTGTTTGATGGTGACTCTAACCCATATCCAATGGTTCCTGGCAGCTGCTGGTAAAATGATCAAGTGTGGATCTGTACTGGTATCAGACTATTCCATTCATCGAGTGGGTGGTAGATAGCAAAAAAAACTTGTCTGGTATCAGACTATTCCCTTCATTGTGTGGGTGGTAGATAGCAAAAAAAAAACTTGTCTGGTATCAGACTATTCCATTCATTGAGTGGGTGGTAGACACGGCCTGCAGCTGTCGCCAGTTTGGCTGTAAAAAAACACATGAGCTTGTCTGGTATCAGACTATTCCATTCATTGAGTGGGTGGTAGACAAGGCCTGCAGCTGTCGCCAGTTTGGCTGTAAAAAAACACATGAGCTTGTCTGGTATCAGACTATTCCATTCATTGAGTGGGTGGTAGACAAGGCCTGCAGCTGTCGTTTGGCTGTAAAAAAACACATGAGCTTGTCTGGTATCAGACTATTCCATTCATTGAGTGGGTGGTATACACCCTGCAGCTGTCGTTTGGCTGTAAAAAACAACAACACATGAGCTAGTCTGGTGTTAGGGTAGTCCCTTCAATGAGTGGGTTAGCAATGAAGTTATTAGCAACATGTGACTATGTAGTGTCTTATGTTGTAATAACATATTATGTAGTTTGTTTGTGTCCGCTCTTAGTGAGTGGGGTCATATTGGTGCTGTAGAACTCATGAGCTTGTCTAGTCTAAGGTAATTCTCTTCAAGGAGTGAGTAGGAGACACTGTAATGAAGTTAGTAGTATGTGACCATTTTACTGCTTTAAAACACATACTGTGCTTCTACTAGAATTGCTGTCTGTTATTTCTTGCTGTGAGAAAAGCACTAGCTATTTTTAGTAGACAAAGCTATTTGTGAAAAATCCTGTATCCCATAGAACTGAGCTTTAAAAGTGTTTTTATTTTCCTGAAACACATGGTCATAATTGTCCAGCACTTTTACCTCCAAATTTGAACAAATTCTATGTCGAGTTTTACAAAGCTTGTTCGTGTCAAGTTGTTCTGCAATTCTCCTCTAAATGAGTAGGTCAGAGACACAGTTACTAGTGCCGTGAGACTCTATAGCTGTCTGCAACACTGATGTAAAACACTCGTATGCTCGACTGGTGTCAAATGCGAAACTGTCCTGAAATGAGTGGGTGATATTCTAGCAAAACGCTATAAAAACACACATGAGGTCAACTAATGTATCTTGAATGAGTGGGTGATATTCCAGTTTCTAGCAAAACGCTGTCAAAACACACATGAGCTCAACTAGTGTATATCAGTCTATCTTGAATGAGTGGGTTAGTGATATTACATAATGTGTCTGTTGTCTCATGTTCTAACAGCACATGAGGTATACTGAGTTACTAACTTTAGACTATAGCTCTTGAGCGTCTGCCGACAGAATGACCCTTAGCGCTCATCAAAGATGAGTGTGTAACGCTTCATTAGCTCCATATCAGCTTGTCATTGTTACATTGGTATCTGAGCAATTGTGATTTGCATATCGCAGGATGTTAGGTCGGGCACGGGACTGCTGGCGTTAAAATGATCATATTTGTTAGCTACGGGTGATCGAAGCATGGTTATAAAGGTTGCTGTGTGGTTAGATGGTGCTTCCTGGTCCAGTTACTGATTGATAGAGAAAAAATAATATTTCATAGAAGTGGTACCCAAGTTAAACCTGACTTATGATTCAATCCGAAAGGAACAGTTATGATGCAACAAGGTGTCTGACAAACGTCTAATGCTGAGTCTAGACTATGTAATTTTGACGATGCTGTTAATTCTTGTAGCGTAATGCGTCTTGTAGCAATGCTTCACAAGCACTTTCTCGTTCACTTATTCCACCTGTCAACAACCTTGTTATTTTAAAAAGCAATAACTGTCTGCAAATAGGGCAATCATTCCAATATTACATCGCAGGCTTCCCTTGTATTGTGTGTCTAGGCGGGTTAATTTGCCTATTTCTAATAATGTTATATTTCAATGAATCGTTTACTAGTGTTGCTTGTTGCGCTAGGCAACCTGACCCACTGTGGGGCAGCTAGACACTCCAACAGCTGACAGTGCACCTGTTTCAAGTATATCGGAGTGTGTCTGTTAGATATCAGATGTGAGCATTATATTTCACACAACACAACTCATATCTGCTCTCACACTTTGAGACCATATACACATGTATCAAGTGCATCAAAGTGTGTGTGTCCAAATGCACAGTGTAGATACACAATATCTACGTACATTATCCATATCGATTTCAAGTGTGTGTGTGTGTTATCCGATATGAATCTACTGTAATATACATTAACCTGTTCTATTGATGGTTGTACCTGTTACTAGTATAGTGTCTGAGTTTGTTTCTTGGATTACCTGGGGCTCAGTAGTCACCAGATGTGATCCATGCAAGCGTGTCTATTGCTGCAGTAACGGATGAAATAAGTATATTAATTGTATAAGCAAGATTGAAATTACCTAGTTTCCAGTAACTATCTATCTATCTGTCAGGGACACACATTTAACGATGATATCAGGCTATGATAGTTCCATATTCATTGAATGAGTGAAATATTAATCTGTTGTATACACAGTACAGATAAGGGAAATTTATTACAGGTTTCCATTCAGATGGGGCATTGTCTCATTTCCTGCTTTGTTAGAGAGGTTTTATTACTTCTTGCAAGGAAGATTTTGAGTGTAAAGCGTCACCTTGCAGTCACTAATGTGTCAAGTCACTGGTATTTATTCACACAATGGAGCATGATCAAAGACTTAATGACATTTTAACACATTAGTGCTGCACGCTGTACGGTCTACGCTCTACTGTTTACGCTTTATCCTTGCAAGAAGTAATAAAACCGCTGTAGCTATGCTTCAGAATTCCAGTCTAACATTCTTGAAATACTTGCAACGGTACGCAATCTACAACCCTTAGAGAATGAAGGGTTAAAGTCTGATAGTACATGAATGTTACTAGGTTGCTTTCAGTGACTAGAATATATCGCTCCTTTCTATTTTCGTAACTAGTACATTAAAGTTGAAACCATAGTCACAAGCAAGCTATAGAGTAAAGTTTAGCATAGCAACTCTGAATTGCAACGCATGTATCTCAGTGTGATTGTGGTTCACCTTTCCTTCTGATATCATGAGCATTGCATGCTTCATATTTCTCTTCTCAGAGCCTACACACGACCTGTGTTGTTGTTGACTTGATATATCATTATAGATTGTGTCAATATTTACATAAGATAAGTTAATTTAGAATGACAGGATGCTTGTGGTAACTGAAATGGTTATTAACTAGTTATAAAACAATGATGTAATGTCTATGTGGTTCATTAAGTATTTCAATAACGTTTTGAGTAATTCGATTTATGATAATGAACAAGGTCACCGACCCACCACTACCTGTTTGCCCGAGGGTACACATGAGTACAGTATTGTTGTTATGCGATGACATCATTGTAATGTGTGCTATTTTAGTATCGTCTATATTGCAAGTGAATGAGTATCAAAAACACCCAAAATCAGATATTATGTGCAAAGAAGATCATTGCTGTTGTCAATTTTATAATTGCAACTGTCAACATAAAAAATGATCTTATACTTTTAGATTATTGTGTATTTTATGTCTATTTTTAGTAACAGTTGTGATGACATCATTGTATTGTTACAGGATCGTCCATTCTTCCTGATGATGGCTTATGACGAGGTCCATGTACCGCTCTTTGCATCTAACAAGTATCGCAACACAGTGAGTCAAACCACACCTCCTCTCATGTAGTTATTACCTGTAGTTATTAAATAGCTGACCATGCCTACCTTGGGAAATCCTTTTTACTATGTACAAGCATAGTTTAGTACATCTTCATGTAGTTATTAAGTGGGGTTGTCTGTGGGATATTGTAGTGCACCTGTTTGGGGAGATCTAAAATATGTTGATTTTAGTCAACTTGGTTTGTGTAGCTGTCATATGTTGTTTACCAGTACTGTTGCTAGGCATTGTAGATGAGCATTGAACACTATTTTGAAATCTGACTAGTATATTAGTTACCACACTGAATCTGCAAATGGCTATATCGTACAAACACGTAAACCATCTTACTATTGACATTAGTAACACTCATTGTATTCTCATTTCATACACAAACAGAATCCTTATAATATCGGTTACTTCTGAACAAACACATTATTTCACAACACTGCACTGGAGTATATCCAGCAACAGACTTGCTGTTCCTGTGCTGTCCCACTCTGTACCTCGCCTACTGTCGGTGTTGTCGTATTATTGTTCTAGCACATGTCAGATGTTACAAGTTCAAAGTCGATGTACGAAATAATCCAATTAATACTCATTAATTCAATTAATCATGTGACTATAGTATCAACATGTTGTAGTTAATCTGATTTCAATGCTCTTCTCACAACTCCCTCTTGTTATAAACTATCATGATGTGTACAGTACAGCACTTTATACTGTCGTGTACCATAGTACGATGGACTATGTACGATGCACTCTACGAAAGAGTCGTCACCAGCCTTTTATGGTCATAAAGGAAAAGATTTGCATTCGGAAAAATCAGTTTAAACTTTATTTTGACCTCTCTTATTTCTGTGCATTTGAAAAATTTTGTTGCATACTCGAAATTGTGTATGTGGGATTGGTTATCAAGTATTTCAAAAATGTCTGCCCAGTAATTTGATTTATGATAATTGACCAGGTCACCTCACCACCTGCCAGCAGGGATGCTGTTTGTTCCTATGCTATGATGTCATTGTCATCATGTGTGCAGCTTGCTTATGAGTTACACATCGATTACTCTACATAATACCAGTACGACATTTTCAAAATCGATGCTTGCTCAAAATAATCTAAAGGTTGAAAAACTTTACATTGTTTAAGGCTTTATTTGTATGATATACATGTACCCTGACCTCTCTTGTTTAGTTGTGGTCAGTTTTGGACTATTTCAACTTATGTGAAGGAACGTGTTAGGTTGTACTCTGCCATTACTAAAAATGACAGCATTCTACTATTGTGTATCTTGCGCTATACTCCTAAATACAATGCTACAGTGTATTTTCTTATTATTTACTTGATGTACTACATGCCTGTTGATTTTGACGAATTAGCATATCACAGGAAGTTAGCAGTTGTGTTTCCTCATCCCTGGAAGCTACTGTACAATGTATTGTTGATTCTTAGAAAGAGGTCTTATGCTTTTCTAACTTACTTACAGGATGTTTATAATTCTATATTGTGTGCTTCCTCGGAATATCCACTCATCTACTGTGAAGTGTTTTATGTCGTTTCGCGGGAATTATTTATCCTAGTATTTCCTGTTGCTAGCTAGCTGGTGTATTGTTATGTTCTGTCCATGAGACTGTTTTTTGTTTTGGCTTGAACTGGTGTCAACTCTGCATTGTTTTATAGACTCTAGAGTCACCGATAACATTCTTGAACAATGTTGGGGAAAAGATTTGGTGTCAGTACACATAACAAAGGTAGTACTTGTGACTATTCTGTTATTCCCAGAAAAGGCTGAATTCCCCTGAACATGTCATAATACACATGTGTAATTGTGTATGCCATCTGTTTGCCCTCCATTAGCTTGTGTGGATAAAGAAGAGAAATAATGATGATAATGGAGTAGCATATTTCCACTAGTGACTGTTTTCTCTTTTTACAAGCCTTGATTACAAGTTTTCTTGCTATGCTGAAGAGATGGCGTAGAGCGTCACCTTCATGCACCAGTCTCTGTAGTCACTGTTGTCTCTATTCACACGATGGAGGATGATCAGAGACTGATGCATCAAAGCAACACTCCACAGTGTTCCCTTCAGCATTGCTGGAAGATAGGAACCTGCTAATCCCTTTAGTTCAATAAGTTACCATTAAATTAACTCTTTAGTGTCAACTGCGTATGTGGTATGTGGTCAATGTTGTTGTTTGACTCATCGTCAACATGTATTCCTACCACACAAACACATACCTTAGCTAGTCGGTCTATTTGTATTGATTAATAACTGGTCTTTATGTGGTAATGTTGTTGCATTCCATTTGCGTTACTTAATAACTTAGTGAATGCACACTGTTTTCAGAATGCCTGCTAGCCTGACCCCCCACTCTACACTCCCTCTGGTTCCTCCTTCCTGGGTTAGTATCAAGTGTGATCTCTTTTAGGGTTTGTTTTGCTTAGCACACACTCAGAGATAAACACAGCTTTTATTCAGACGAACGGTTGAACGAACTCACACACGCACCACACATAAACACGCATGCACACACACACAAACAGTGTTTAGCTGCTCCACAACAGTTGATCACACTCACACATACCTTGCCCGCTTTAAAGAGGGTCACTGGTAGAGCCAAGACACCCTTGCACTAAGCAATGTCTAGCTGCCCCACAGAGACTCTCTGTATTGTGAAGTTGTGTCCTTACCATACAATGCTGGTCGGGATAGGAATTCACAGTTGTCCTGACTGTGCCTCCCACTGCAAGTACGAGTTAGGAGCCAAGTAAACTGCCTATATCTCTTATTTACGCATTCCATCACTCTCACTACTTGGCAGTCGCCTAAAACATTCACCATTTTCACAATGTCATATCAAAGTGTACACGTGTGTGTTTACTAATGCCTGGTGTTAGCGTGACTCCAATCCATTCCTTGCGTAAGGTATGCGTGCCCTTTATGTGACCTCTATAAGGTGCACCACCATATTGGTGAGCTTTGTTTGACCTTTTCTATCATCACTTCACTTTTGCTGACATGAGGAATTCACTGTGTTTCCATTTCCTGAACAATAGCTCCATAATACTCATGTACACCTGGCTAATGTATAGCCCTCCCTTATAGCTTATGATTGGAAGTTTGGTAAACATGCATTCAGAGATATAATCCGCATTCAGTTTTATTCGTATTTATTTTGTGATCATTTTTGAGCATTCTGTAGCTTTGTGTCAGTTCGTGTAACCCATAGAAAGCCTAATTCTGTCACCTACTCATTACATTATGGTAGGTTCCTATAGCTCAAGTTTCCCTTGTGTTCCATAAACACATGAAATATTTCACCTGTAAAGAAATTGTCTCTTAAACACCTCAATGGAACTGCTAATAGAGAATACCTGTAAATTTCCATCCTTCAAAGGAGCTAATCCTATGATATTTGCAGTCAAATATCTCACCCTGGGTCCATGTGATACCACTAAGTGTTTCCTGCCGTAGTGTTCTAATCGTCTGTGCTCGTGTACCCGTGGTAGATTGAGTTGTTGAAAATTTTCCCTCTCCACCGCACGTTGAACTAGGCACGAGTGTAATGCTGTTAGCACACGTGCTTGCATTGTTGCAGCTTAGGCTGTCTGCGGTATAATTATTAACCTCTTGCTGACTGTATTATGTAGTATAGATCGTATTAGGTAATGAAGCATTAAACTATGTAATAGAGAATTGTGAACTGCTTTGTACTGACGAGGAATTTTATTTCAGTGTTTTACAGCTGCACGTTTGTAAGTCACTTCAAGTGAGTCACTGGCTGCATGTATGAGTGCATGTAGATGCATGAGTGATACAGAATGTGAACCGTGTAGAATACCAGACATTGTAACTTCCTCGTGTGTGTGTAGGCACAAGAGGTCATTCATCATCTGCATATGTGATGGATGTTTACTGTCTTGCTACTCGTAAATCCCTTCAGCTATATTGTGCTCTTAAAGAGTCCTCCATCACGCATGTGCTATAGCTATGATTTCTATATAACTGACTGCTAATTAGAACATTACGGTAACTGATTTGTCTCCTAATGTTCATAGGATTTATCCTTGATCTAATGCACGTTATAATCCACACACCTGTGGGCCGTGCTACTTACACTCTTTGTAAAGTGTGTTGTCTCTGAGCTCAGTGTCTGCTGCTATAGAGGTTGTCTCTATATCATGAGCAGACCATATGCCTGGTTAGAGGTTGCCATATGGTCCGAGCTGTGTTGACCTTTGTTACCATAGGTGCTGGCACGTTGACCTCTGTCAGCCTTGTGTAGCGTGAAGAATGCCTTCATCAAATTAGCTTTGCTGACAGATTAGTAAGTGTTGATGGTAATTGGACATCTTTCTTGGAGACTGATGGACTCTGTTGTACTGACCGCTACGCCAAGTTGGCGTCGAGCTTTCGAACAGCACGGTCAACAATGCAACATTCTTTCTAAACAGGATGATACACTAGGCAACCGTGGTGCACGCAATCGTTGCCTGTCAACAAAATCATGCAGTGTGTCTTACGAATTCGAAGCAACTTTGTTGTGTGTGACATTGTTGAAATCTAGTAGTCCATTATTGCCCTTGTAAATGGATACCTAATACAAGCACCATGATTCATTCATTGAACCATACAATCTCGTACACAATCCTTCTTCACGGAATAAACACCTTTATATGGTCCTCATGATCCAGATTCTGTCATAGTTTTTACGATAAACTAGGAGAACTGGCATTGTTACCGCCCACACTGTGTATTCCTCATAAGACATTGTCTCCATATATCATGTTGTTTATGCTTCGTGTCTCATTTCACATCATTAGCACAACCTGTGTAACTGTGTATGATGAAACACCTATATTGGGAAGTATTTTATTACTGTGCTGGTTATTAACTATCGTGCATACGTATGTGGTCGATACTATAAATAGCTTACGTGCTGTTATTACCTTATTAGGAAGTTTGCCTATTTTAGGTGTTAAAGAATACTGTCTAGCTTGTTGTCGCCTTCATTCTGCTATGTTCTAAATTATTAATGATTTCACTGCTGTGTAATGGCGTGCCAGAGACATCGACATACATGTCCAGATAGTTGTGTACGCACTGTGCGTGCAATAATTACTGCATTTGTGGGATTCTGCTTAGCCGAGCCTGAACTGCATAATTTCTGTGTCACACACACACACACACACACACACACACACACAGTTTGAGCATAAAGCTTACTATTTTTACTTTTCTCAAGTTACAACTCTCATCCTTATTTTAAGCTTACAACTCTCACTAGAGCTCCTTGTGAACTTGTCTTGCTGCACGCACACATGTACTGTGCACATTCTTCACACAAAGAGCGATGTTGACTTGCCCTGATTGATCCTAATGTAGCATTTCTCTGCTGTTTATTATCTAGATACAAAAATGTTTATTGGACCGAGCTACGCACAGTTACGTAGTCTTAAGGTCCATAGGATGTGACCTCTAATATCTAGGTAATATCCAGGTTAGTGTACCAGAGCCAGTATCAATTTGATGTGCTTGGTAGGATTCATATCATCATGTACATATGAGGGTCAAGTACATATGAGGGTGTGTGATCTCATGTACATATAAGGATTCGTAACATCATGTACATATGAGGGTAACAGGGTATGTGATCTCATGTACATAAGGAGATACACTGGTCCTTTGAACCAGTTTCCATATTAGAGTTCAAGTGCTCTTTTGAACTTCTATTTTGTTCAATACTTGAAAGGTCTTTGTTGTTATTGATAGTTATGATAGTTATAGTGAGCTGGTAAGAAGCTTGTCTATGGGTAAGGCTGTTTATGGTATGTTGTCATGGTGATTGTGTGTTGGGGTTAGTGATCACTTGATGGTTCAAGTAACTCTGTACACACTTCAAGTAGACAAGGTCTTGCATCTACACTGGCTGTGTCTAAGAGGCTATGCTGTGAGAGGCACAGTCAGTAGTAGTCCTATGAGCTCCTAGACTGGGTTCCATGAGTTACTTCGCACGGCTTATAAAAACAATGTTTCACATACATGTGCTTGGACTCTTTCAAAAAATAATACATGATTAACACCGTTAGATTTTTTGTCTCAGTGCAGTAAACAATGTACAATGTAAATAATTAGTCATTATTTTAGTCTCCGAGCTTATTCAGTGGTCAAGATTGTGGTCAGAATTTATGGCTCATTCTAATTGGTGCATGATTGATGAAGAACTCGATCCTAGGTTACAGCTCAGCGAATGAGTCCATATCCTGTTAGAGACAATAGTTAGCATGACTGGTCTTGGTATGCATACACTAGTAGTACTATGGATTCTAGTGAGACTACTGATAGTGATACTGATACTGAAATAGATGATAAAGTTGGTTACAGTGAAACCCCTTTTGACTAAACCCGGATGCACAAAATAGTAAATTATACCGGACAAGAGTTACCCTCTTGTTAATACAATTTTAATAGTCCCAAAATCCCAAATTCTCAATGTTGTTCATTTTAGAGGTCCCATAACACACAGTTCACCAAAGGGTTAAACATTCACGTGAATGATGTCTGACTAGGTCAACTGTTGCACTAGCTGTCTTTGCGTTTCCCGTTTTTCTTCCTCAAAATGATCTACAATGTGTTTGTCTTTGATTTTTAGCCGCAGCGCACTCCATTTCTAAGATATATGTTTGAACCAGCATATAAAGCTGTATCATTATGATTATTATTTTGACCACAGCGACTTACTAGAAATCTGAACACACAGATATGCACTGGTAATGCTGTTTGTGGATAATTTTCTGATATAGCCATTTGTTAAAGTTGTGTAATCTTATGTAACAGATGTGGGTAGAGTGTGGTTAATCACTTCATTGACAATCGATCAAGTGGTGTCCTCTTATAGAGAAGGCAGACTGATTATGGATTCTTGGTATCTACAAGATTTAGATAACCTTACCATTGCTCGGGATGTCTGTGTATCTGTTTACAGCTTTCCTTAGTGACTTAATCCCATATACACCTAAAATTAAATTATCTATCATATGGTTCATAATGCGATGTGTAGGCTTGAGTTGTGTTGCGTCAATGTGGCGCAGACATAAAAAGCGCTTCACTCTGTGTTGTAATAATAATTTGAATTACCACTAAGTTGCTAACCACTCTGAGTCACATTGTAAACCGCTTTAGTCAGCTGTTCCACAATATTATCAAATATCTGTATCTCTCTCGTAAAATGACTTTTTCTTAAAAAGTAAATACCAGTTGGCAGTGACATAATGCTATGTTATAATTTAACTAATTATTTTCATCTCACTCATGGCGGCATTGTTGTGCTCAACTAATCCAATCAGTATCACTGAATGAGTGAATGTACAACCACTACAGTGTTTTTAATCTAGAGGAGCCACTTTTGTGTTTTGTGGTTAACAGATATGTTTCGTATTCAGAAAAGTAACTATAGTTGCTATTGAACTGACATTTGCTATGAGTGTTCTGAATTTATGGTTTTAAAGGATATCATCATTTAATAACCATTGTATCATTTCCTGTTCATCTAATCATGTAATAATAAACTATCTTTTTGTCTTAAAATTGTCTGTCTATGGCGCTCATCGGATTCATATTGTAGACAGTACATATCAGCTGGTGTACATAATGCTTTAGATATGTAGGGTTTATTGTTTGGTTTACTGGCTGGGCTTAGGTCTCACTGTCCAATAAAGGTCCTAGTTAATCTATGATCTTCTCCTAGTCCTAGTGTCTGCTTCATACGGCTGCTGCTGTTGTGACTCACGAATACCGTAGACCTGATATCTTGTGTGCGTTTAATTTGCAAAAATTGAAATTTAGCATTGGCTTGAATTTTGTCATTGTGCTGCTAATATTTAGAAATTGAACTTTTGTGTCGCGGAAAAAATCGTAGTTGCTATGGTAACTGATTTAGTACTCTATCTGTAATAAATTGTATTGTAGTGAGGTTCCACCTCTGATGTTATGATGTAAGTTTGTCTTTAGATGCCCACACCTGTGCTGGGAGGCACAGTTGAACCTATGAGCTCCTAGGCTGGGTTCCTGGAGTTCTTGTTGATTTTGTATCTCATGTAAAGCATTGTTTGTGTATTCTCTTCAAATGCCTAAGGCGACTAACATTATCAACATTACATGACCGCAGTGTATTGCAATAGTAATTTGAAATAGCAACGCTACACAATGCTACCCACTGAGTCGCATTGTAAACAACTCAAGTCAGCTATTGCGTAATATTCTCAAATAACTGTATTGCTCTCGTAAAATAACTATTTCTTAAAAAGTGAATACCAGTTGGCAGTGACATAATGCTGTGTTATAATTTAACTAATTATTTTCATCTCACTCATGGCGGCATTGTTGTGCTCAACTAATGCAATCAGTATCACTGAATGAGTGAATGTATGGTTTGAAAGGATATCAACCATTACTGTTAATACTAAACTATTTTTTATCTTGAAGTAGTCTGTCTATAGCGCTCATTGGATTCATATTGTGTCTAGACCAGGTAGTACGTGTCAGTTGCTGTACGTAATGGTCTAGGTATGTATGCATCTAGGCGGTTTCTTGTTCTATTAGTAGGTTTACTGGCTTGGTCTCACTGACCGACAAAGGTCCTAGTTAATCTATGATCTTCTCCTAGTCCTAGTGTCTGCTTCATACGGCTGCTGGTGTTGTGACTCACGAATACCGCAGACCTGATATCTTGTGTGTGCGTTTAATTTGCAAAAATTGAAATTTAGTATTGGCTTGAATTTTGTCATTGTCCTGCTAATATTTGGAAAGTGAACTTTGTGTCGCAAAAAATGTAGTTGCTATGGTAACTGATTTAGTACGTAAATGTACTGTAGAGAGATCTGATGTCGTAATGTAAGTTTGTCTTTAGACGTCCACACCTGTACTGGGAGGCACAGTTGAACCTGTCAGCTCCTAGGCTGGGTTCCTGGAGTTGTCGTTGATTTTGTAACTTATGTAAAGCATCGTTCTCCTCAAGTTGCCTAAGTCAACTCACATTATTCAACATTGCAGTGTGATCACTGCAGGGATTCCCCTCGTGAACAATATGCCTCATTGATCGAGCACATGTTGCACCTCTATTGTCAGTAGACCAGTCGTCTCTTTGTATATATATCGCAGCAAAGTTTGAAGAATGTGTACTCACCCAGTCACCCACTCAATCAGTGCTGGCTTGGTTGTTTATGCTTCGTGCACATTGTGCCCATGCTTACTTGTACATGTTTACCATGCTCAAGCGGCCCGCATTCTGACCAGTCTACAGCCGATAACTGTCCTATGCTTGTCAACATGTTTCAGCCCTGCTTACCAGCTGTCTCTGTCATCCCTAGAGTGCTATGCATTAAACCAAGTTAACCTCATTAACTCGTCCATTAGCAACACAACACACTACCACTGAGACATGTTGTGCTATTCCATAATATTCTGTATCGCTCTCATTAAACGACTTTTTCTTAAAAAGTAAATACCAGTTGGCAGTGACATAATGCTATGTTATAATTTAACTAATTTTCATCTCACTCATGGCGGCATTGTTGTGCTCAACTAATCCAATCAGTATCACTGAATGAGTGAATGTATGGTTTTAAAGGATATCAACCATTGTACCAATTCCTGTTCTATAATAAACTATTTTTTATCTTAAAATAGTCTGCCTATGGCGCTTATCGGATTCATATTGTGTCTAGACCAGGCAGTATGTGTCAGTTGCTGTACGTAATGGTCTAGGTATGTATGCATCTAGGCGGTTTCTTGTTCTATTAGTAGGTTTACTGGCTGGTCTCACTGACCGACAAAGGTTCTAGTTAATCTATGATCTTCTCCTAGTCCTGGTGTCTGCTTCATACGGCTGCTACTGTTGTGACTCACGAATACCGTAGACCTGATATCTTGTGTGTGCGTTTAATTTGCAAAAAAAAATGAAATTTAGCATTGGCTGAATTTTGTCATTGTCCTGCTAATATTTAGAAGGTGAACTTTGTGTGTTGCGAAAAAATCGTAGTTGCTATGGTAACTGATTTAGTACACTATCTGTAATGAAATTGAGGTGATGTCATAATGTAAGTTTGTCGTCCACACCTGTGATGCAAGGCCGTAGCCAGGATTTGTAATGGGGAGGTTCGTTCTATTTTAGCTAATTAATTATTCATGATGGGCGTTTCCATTGAATCGGGCAGCAGATTGGTCACTCGCGATCGCGTACCGTGCATGCAACTAGGAAGCTAGCCGTATTACTGGCTTACTGCAGTCTTCTACTCTAGCAACAGCGATTTGTAGAGTCAAAAGTAGCCAGTATAGTAATTTTCTGAAGACTTCAAGCGGACCGTTTGGTAGCCTGGGCGGTTCGTCCGAACCTACCGAACCCCCCTGTCTACGGGCTTGTGATGGGAGGCACAGTTGAACCTATGAGCTCCTAGACTGGATTCCTGGAGTTGTCGTTGATTTTGTAACTCATGTAAAGCATCGTTTGTGTGTTCTCCTCAAGTGCCTAAGTCAACTCCCATTATTCAACATTACAGTGTGATCACGGCTGGGATTCCCCTAGTGAACAATACCGTATAGTGGGAAATTTTCGAGATAGAGCATTTCGCGAATAATATTTTCACGAATCAGCGCTATTTCTGTCTTTGTCAAAAAAAAACAAGACTTTCGGGGATAATGTTTTCGAGAATAGCCTGTAATTCGCGAAAAGTTCCAGCTATACGGTATGCCTCATTGATCGAGGACATGTTGCACCAGTAGACCAGTCGTCTCTTTGTATACATCACAGCAAAGTTTGAAGAATGTGTACTTACCCAGTCACCCACTCAATCAGTGCTGGCTTGATATACTGGCTGTGTCTCACTGACCACTAGAGGGATGTCTATGTACATGTGTATCTGTTTTCAGCTTTCCTTAGTGACATAATCCCGTAGACACCTCGAATCCATATCTATCTTATGGTTCACTATGCGATGTGGAGGCTTGAGCTGTGTGCAGCTCAGACATAAAAAGTGTTTCATGCTGTGTTGCAATAATAATTTGAATAGCAACTTAACACAATGCTAACCAATGAGACACATTGTGCTATTGCGTAATATTATCAAATATCTGTATCACTCTCATAAAATGACTTTTTCTTAAAAAGTAAATACCAGTTGGCAGTGACATAATGCTGTGTTATAATTTAACTAATTATTTTCATCTCACTCATGGCGGCATTGTTGTGCTCAACTAATGCAATCAGTATCACTGAATGAGTGAATGTATGGTTTTAGAGGATATCATCACTTAATAACTATTGTATCAGGTACTGCTCATCTTAAAATAGTCTGCCTATGGCGCTCATCGGATTCATATTGTGTCTAGACCAGGCAGTACGTGTCAGCTGGTGTACGTAATGGTCTAGGTATGTATGCATCTAGACGGTTTCTTGTTCTATTAGTAGGTTTACTGGCTGGTCTCACTGACCGACAAAGGTTCTAGTTAATCTAGCTATGATCTTCTCCTAGTCCTAGTGTCTAGTTCATACGGCTACTACTGTTGTGGCTCACGAATACCGCAGACCTGATATCTTCTGTGTGCGTTTAATTTGCAAGAAATGAAATTTAGTATTAGCTTGAATTTTGTCTAATATTTAGAAAGTGTACTTTGTGTGTCGCAAAACAAATTTAGTTGCTATGGTAACTGGTTTAGTACACTATCTGTAATAAATGTGTACTGTAGAGAGGTCTGATGTTGTATTGTAAGTTTGTATTTAGATGCCCACACCTGTACTGAGAGGCATAGTCGAACCTGTGAGCTCCTAGACTGGGTTCCTGGAGTTGTCGTTGATTTTGTAACTTATGTAAAGCTTCGTTTGTGTGTTCTCCTCAAGTGCCTAAGGCAACTCCCATCATTATTCAACATTACATGATCGCTGTGTGATCACTGCTGGGATTCCCCTCGTGAGCAATATGCCTCATTGATCGAGCACATGTTGTCAGTAGACCAGTCGTCTCTTTGTATACATCACAGCAAAGTTTGAAGAATGTGTACTTATCCAGTCACCCAGTGCTGGCTTGATACACTGGCTGTGTCTCACTGACCACTAGAGGGACGTCTATATACATGATTGTGTATCTGTTTCCAGCTTTCCATGGTGACTTATCCTGTAGACACCCCCATATCTATCTTATGGTTTATAATGCGCTGTGGAGGCTAGCTTGCGTTGTGTTGCGTCATTGCAACGCAGACATAAAAAGTGCTTCACGTCGTGTTGCAATAATAATTTGAATCAGCAACACAACACAATTCTAACCACTGAGACATGTTGTAAACCACTTTAGTCAGCTAATGCGTAATATTCTCAAATATTTGTATCGCTCTCGTAAAATGACTTTTTCTTAAAAAGTAAATACCAGTTGGCAGTGACATAATGCTGTGTTATAATTTAACTAATTATTTTCATCTCACTCATGGCGGCATTGTTGTGCTCAACTAATGCAATCAGTATCACTGAATGGGTGAATGTATGGTTTTACATGATATCAACCGTTACTGTTATATTCTGTCTATGGCGCTCATATTGTGACTAGACCAGACAGTACGTGTCAGCTGCTGTAGGTAATGGTCTGGGTATGTATGCATCTAGGCGGTTTCTTGTTCTATTAGTAGGTTTACTCACTAACCGACAAAGGTTCTAGCTAATCTATGATCTTCTCCTAGTCCTAGTGTCTGGTTCATACGGCTGCTATTGTTGTGACTCACGAATACTGTAGACCTGATATCTTGTGTGTGCGTTTGATTCATAAAAATTGAAATTTAGTATTTGTTTGAATTATTTTTGTCATTGTCCTGCTAATAATTATTTTAGAAAGTGAACTTTGTGTGTTGCAAAAAATGTAGTTGCTATGGTAACTGGTTTAGTACACTATCTGTAATAAATGTGTACTGTAGAGAGATCTGATGTCGTAATGTAAGTTTGTCTTTAGATGCCCACTCCTGTGCTTGGAGGCACAGTCGAACCTGTGAGCTCCTACACTGGGTTCCTTGATTTTGTGTTTTCCTCAAATGCCTAAGGCTACATTTACACGTAGACGATCATTCCAAAAACAGGGAAATGTATTCAGATTCAAATCCATCATTTTTGCTGTTTACACGGCTCCGTTTTGCCTGTTTTTCCAGCGGAAGCAAATGGAATATGGGTGTGCCGTTTTCGTGCGAGCATTCTAGCACTCGCTCATACGCATGAACCAGCAAAGGACATGCTATTTTTCTTTGAATGATGTCGTTTCAGGGCTCATGCTAGTATTCTCTGTGAGTATGAAGGCTGAGATGTACTCATATCAAAAGTGTGTATCCGTTTTTGGTGTTTACACGAGCGTTTTTCATGCCTCCGTTTTCCAAGTCTCCACTTAAGTCTCCATTTACTAAAGTCTCCGTTTTCAGGCGAGTTTTTATCGTATGCGTGTAAACGAGAGGCCTAAACGGAAACAAATGTCTGTGTTTCTGCCCGAAATCGTCTTCGTGTAAACAGGGCTTAAGTCAACTTACATTGTTCAGCTGGGATCCCTCTCATGAGCAATATGCCTCATTGATCAAGCACATGTTACACCTCTATTGTCAGTAGACCAGTCGTCTCTTTGTATACATCACAACAAAGTTTGAAGAATGTGTACTCACCCAGTCACCCAGTGCTGGCTTTGTCTCACTGACCACTGGAGGGACGTCTATATACATGTGTACATGTGTATCTGTGTTTTCAGCTTTCCTTAGTGACTCAATCCTGTAGACACCTCAAATCCATACTGTATCTTATGGTTCACAATGCAATGTGGAGGCTTGAGCTGTGTTGCGTCAATGCAATGCAGACATAAAAAGTGCTTCGCACTGTGTTGTAAGTGAATTTGCAACACAACACAATGCTGACCACTGAGACACATTGTGCTATTGCATAATATTCTAAAATATCTGTATCGCTCTCATAAAATGACTTCTTCTTAAAAAGTAAATACCAGTAGGCAGTGACATAATGCTGTGTTATAATTTAACTAATTATTTTCATCTCACTCATGGCGGCATTGTTGTGCTCAACTAATGCAATCAGTATCACTGAATGAGTGAATGTATGGTTTTACAGGATATCAATCGTTAAACTATTTTTTATCTTAAAATAGTCTGTCTATGGCGCTCATCGGATTCATATTGTGTCTAGACCAGGCAGTACGTGTCAGTTGCTGTACGTAATGGTCTAGGTATGTATGCATCTAGGCGGTTTCTGGTTCTATTAGTAGGTTTACTGGCTGGTCTCACTGACCGACAAAGGTCCTAGTTAATCTATGATCTTCTCCTAGTCCTAGTGTCTGCTTCATACGGCTGCTACTGTTGTGACTCACGAATACCGTAGACCTGATATCTTATGTGTGCGTTTAATTTGCAAGAAATGAAATTTAGCATTGGCTTGAATTTTGTCATTGTCCTGCTAATAATATTTTAGAAAGTGAACTTTTTGTGTCGCGAAGAAATCGTAGTTGCTATGGTAACTGGTTTAGTACACTATCTGTAATAAATGTGTGTTGTAGAGAGGTCTGATGTCGTAATGTAAGTTTGTCTTTAGATGCCCACACCTGTACTGAGAGGCACAGTCGAACCTGTGAACTCCTAAACTGGGTTCCAGGAGTGGTAGTTGATTTTGTAACTCATGTAAAGCATCGTTCTCCTCAAGTTGCCTAATTCAACTCCCATCATTATTCAGCATTACATGATCACAGTGTGATCACTGCAGGGATTCCCCTAGTGAGCAATATGCCTCATTGATCAAGCACATGTTACACCTCTATTGTCAGTAGACCAGTCGTCTCTTTGTATACATCACAACAAAGTTTGAAGAATGTGTACTCACCCAGTCACCCAGTGCTGGCTTGATACACTGGCTGTGTCTCACTGACCACTAGAGGTTCAGGTGGGACTGCCCACACCTGCAGTGGGAGGCACAGTCAGTACTCCTGTGAGCTCCTAGCTAGCCCGGGTTCTAAGAGTTACTTGTGCAATTTCAGTCACATAGTTCGATCGATGTGTATGTGCATTTGTATTGCTGCATATTAAACCCACTCATCTGCTCTAACTACCGGAATAAGCATTCCGTCATGTAGCAGGCTGGCACTAGTAGAGAGAGAGAGACTTTAGTCTGTATCATGTATACGTGACTGATAGCTGATTAGTGTGACGTGAGGCATACGTGACTGATAGCTGATTAGTGTGACGTGAAGCATACGTGACTGATAGCTGATTAGTGTGACATGAAGCATACGTGACTGATAGCTGATTAGTGTGACGTGAAGCATACGTGACTGATAGCTGATTAGTATGACGTGAAGCATACGTGACTGATAGCTGATTAGTGTGACGTGAAGCATACGTGACTGATAGCTGATTAGTGTGACGTGAAGCATACGTGGCTGATAGCTGATTAGTGTGACGTGAAGCATACGTGACTGATAGCTGATTAGTGTGACGTGAAGCATACGTGACTGATAGCTGATTAGTGTGACGTGGAGCATACGTGACTGATAGCTGATTAGTGTGACGTGATGCATACGTGACTGATAGCTGATTAGTGTGACATGAAGCATACGTGACTGATAGCTGATTAGTGTGACGTGAAGCATACGTGACTGATAGCTGATTAGTGTGACGTGAGGCATACGTGACTGATAGCTGATTAGTGTGACGTGATGCATACGTGACTGATAGCTGATTAGTGTGACATGAAGCATACGTGACTGATAGCTGATTAGTGTGACGTGAAGCATACGTGACTGATAGCTGATTAGTGTGACATGAAGCATACGTGACTGATAGCTGATTAGTGTGACGTGAAGCATACGTGACTGATAGCTGATTAGTGTGACATGAAGCATACGTGACTGATAGCTGATTAGTATGACGTGAAGCATACGTGACTGATAGCTGATTAGTATGACGTGAAGCATACGTGACTGATAGCTGATTAGTGTGACGTGAAGCATACGTGACTGATAGCTGATTAGTGTGACATGAAGCATACGTGACTGATAGCTGATTAGTGTGACGTGAAGCATACGTGGCTGATAGCTGATTAGTGTGACATGAAGCATACGTGACTGATAGCTGATTAGTGTGACGTGAAGCATACGTGACTGATAGCTGATTAGTGTGACGTGAAGCATACGTGACTGATAGCTGATTAGTGTGACGTGAAGCATACGTGAATTAATAAGACATGATGATATGTGATTAATAACTGATTAGGGTTAAATGATGCATACATAAATCCATCACGTCATATTTAAAATGTCAAGATGACTTTCTCTCACATCAAAAATTCAAGTTTGATGAGATTTTTTGGCTTCTGGTACCACTAAAGTGAAACGTATAGAGTGTCACCTTCATGCGCTGATGTGTTCAGTCACACAATGGATAATTTAGGCGATAATCTACATTTTCATTAATTTTTCAGTGACAGAAAGTTGGTAACTAAACAATTCAGTTTACATTTATGATGAATATGTAGATTTTTGCCTGAATTATTCTGCTTGGTTTTGGTAATCCATTGTGTGACTGAACACATCAGCGCATGAAGGTGACACTCTATACTTTTCACTTTAGCGGTACCAGAAGCCAAAAAATCTCATTAAACATTGAAGTTTGACGTGAGAGGCAGTCGTCTTGGTATTTAGAATAAGACGTGATGGATTCACTATGCTTCACGTCACACTAATCAGCTATCAGCCACGTATGCTTCACGTCACACTAATCAGCTATCTGCCACGTATACATGATACAGACTAACTGTCTCTCTCTCTCTACTAGTGCCAGCCTGCTACATGATGGAATGCTTATTCCGGTAGTTAGAACAAATGAGTGGGTTTAATATGTAGCAATGCATGTAGTTCACCATAGATAGAATATTTTAAGACAAAAATAGTTTATTATTAGATAATTAGATGATTGGTACAATGACGATTATATCCTGTAAAACCACTGATTGGATTAGTTGAGCACAACAATGCCGCCATGAGTGAGATGAAAATAATTAGTTAAATATGACAAGCATTATGTCACTGCCAACTGGTATTTACTTTTTAAGAAATAGTCATTTCGTGAGAGTATCTTTGCTATGGCTTGATGTCGTGTAGTTTTATAACTTGCATCTTCAAAATAATAATACATGCATTCTAAAGCATAGTCACGTAGACTTGTATCACAAACAGTTGAATCTTATCCAAGATCAGGATCACTCGATATCAACAGTATTGTTTGGAGCAAAACTAACAGATCCGTTCCATCAAAAGAAGTATTACTATTCTATCGTACTGTTCGTACGTACATGTGTTCAAGCTTCTAGTAGCCATCACTAAGGCAATCGGGTCATAAAGGCAATGGTGGAATATTTTAACTCTTCGGCCCCTTCTTTGCAAGCTCCTTCATGCCGTTAAATTAGTAAAAATTTTAATTAAATTATTCATGCTCTTCTGATACAAATCATTACTAAGAGACAGTAATCCTGTCGTCATCGTTGTTACAGGATGAAGAAATGACAAATTCATAACCTCATCAAGGCCCAATCAGGTATCAGTCACGTACAGACTAAACAGCCTCTTTACTAGTGCTGAGCTGTTTCATGTTAATATGTCTGTACCGTTAATTAAATACGAAATGAGTGGGTAGCAATAGTAATTATGAATGTCCTATCAATACGCTAGTGTATTGAATCACAATCCTTTACTAATGATGCTAATTGTTTGTTTCCTGACACAATTCACCTCTTACACACACTATGCCATCTCCTAGCTTGCTCCAGATGGTAGCTCAGGTGAGCTCACAGCTCTGCAATGGAGTATATCGTGTAAACAGTTTAAAATATCCAATTTTAACTATATTTTTTTCTGAAGAATTATTTTATACTCCACTGGGTAGCGGTATGCTCTGATATAGTTTGAGCTGAGTGGTTGAAGTATGTAATCCAGGAATTAGCTTTGTGTGTGGCCGATATTTTGGTCAAACAGTAATCGTCAATTCTTTTAGCTTGACTAACTTTAGTCACTAAGTGCGTCACAAGTTATTTTGCTTATGAAGCATAAAGTTGGTAGACGCATGTTATTTCTGAACCTACCTGTGAACACATCAGTGTATGTCCGCCATGCTTGGTCTGGTTTCGGGGAATCAGGGTTGAACACAGCTTTGTGCTGAAAATTGGTTCTTTTCGTCGCACCCATACGTACTCACACTGGAGACCCTCTCAAGCATAGTGCCAACAACTACTTGTGATATTGCTTTTAAACATGGCTGCTGTCATGAATTTCATCGATTCTGGTCGAGTGCTAACTCGTGAGTTCTACCAGGGTAATTCTTAATTTTAACCCTGAAGTTTCAGCTGCTATTATACATTGCGTAATAACAAGCTGACGAAGCCCTTACTTTAGATTCCCTAGAAACAACGTAACTCACATTGCTGTACGACTGATAGTGTTGCTATGAGTACTGGTGACCTTCCTGTTCATTCCTCTGTTCAGTAGGTGGATGATATACCTGTTGTTATCCACAGCTGCATATGTACCACATATATTATACTATTGATCATTTCTTTGAGAATCATTGTCTTTGTTTGTGAGTACATTTTTCGGTTTCTGGTGTCCAGCAATTTCCTGGTCATCAAATGCTGGAGGAATGTCTCCAAGGATGTGTGCATTTCAAATATACACGTAGTCTTACTAGGAATTAGAATGTGCACTGTGTAGTGGAGGAGTTCGAATTCTAGTGACTATTTTGAGAGTTCTGTGTTTTTGTCATTGTGAGTTAATGAAGCTTAATGGACGTACAAGTACATTGATACAAATTGACTGCTTCTGTGATCAACCATGTGTATAATTTCCATGAACCCCCGTAATCATCTTTATAATTGTTTATTATACAGTGGAACCTCTCTAAGGCGGACACCATTGGGACCAACAAAATCGTCCATTATAGAGAGGGTGTCCTCTGGTCAGGGGTTTATTATACATTATGTGGGTTATGTTTGGAATTCAGTAAGTGTCCATTATAGAGGGGTGTCCTCTAAGAGGGGTTCTATACTTTTGATCATTTTCTTTGAATCGTTGTCTCTGTGACTTTGTGGGTGTATGGGTGTACATTTTTCGGTTCTGGTCTTCAGCAATTTCCCGTTCATCAAATGCTGGAAGAATGTCTCTAAGGATGTGTGCATTTTAAATATACACGTAGTCTTACTAGGAATTAAAATGTGCACTGTGTAGTGGGGGAGTTCGAATTCTAGTGACTATTTCGAGATTTTTTTGTCATTGTGAGTTAATGGCGGTTTGTAGCTAATGAACGTACAAGTACATTGATACAAATTAACAGCTTCTGTGATCAGCCATGTGTATAATTTCCATGAACCCTTATAATCATCATACTAATTGTCGCCTTGTCATAGCACACACAGATTCTATGTTTGCTCCGTGCGAGCGCGTGCATGATGTATTCCCACACATGTAGATAGTTGCTTTCAATGACATACTTCTTTAGAACCAGGCCGGACTAGTTTAATTTTATTTTCAAATTGTGATATCAATAGAGCGACTAGTACTTGGGAAGTGCCAGTTGTTGTACTACTATCAACCTTTAAAAATAAAACTACACCAGTCTGGCACAGTTCTGAAGTTGCTAGTGTAAACACACTATTAGGGAATAGATGATTTTCTCAACTTCCCACTCAGCAGGATACCTGTACAAGACTATGTACAGTACATTCCATAATTCCTTCCTAAAGTCATTCCAAGCAGCTTGCTATAGAGCAGTGTCATCTTGTTTTCCCTCCTTGATACATTAGAATCATACTGCTTTAAACCGGTATTAGCAAAATATTATTTTGTGTGAAATGGATTTGTTCGTTTCTCAAAAAAATTATTATTCGACTGCTAACTAAGTGTGCGGAGGTTCTAATGAAGATCGGTTTTTACATTCCTTCAGAAGTATTTCCAATGCATCGCAAGTAAACACATTATCTATTACACAGTTTGAGGGACTCCATTCACAGTTGCCCAGTTAGAAATATTCATTATACCTCAGTTTACTAACTCACTATCTCACCTTTATACAGCTTTGAGACCAAGGAATTCACTGCATTCCTATTTCATTATGCTGGCAAGCTATTTGCCGACTATGTTAATAAAATTCCATCATCAGTAAAACAGTAAATTACCCACTCCAAACACATTCCACTAGTGTTGGGTTCCAATGGAGTCTCACAATGCATCGTGTGTGGGTTATAACAACTAGTAAACTAATACTTTTTGATGTAATGAGGTGTTTAAATTCTCTTATTTGCCTCCAATTGAAGAAAAACACCTCGATCGCTGTAAACATGTGGATGCAATAGAATTTTAAATTGTTTGTCTAGTAGATTGTTATATCAGGATGGAGTGTCACCTTCATGCACTAATGTGTTCAGTCTCTGATCATCCTCCATCGTGTGAATAAAGACAACAGTGACTGAACACATTAGTGCATGAAGGTGACTCATCAAACTTCAGATCCAGAAAACATTCTCCAACTCATCCTAAAACATGTACACAACTAGACTTGTTACATGCAGTGTGGTACTAGAAGACGCTTTTATTGTCGTATCTTTGTTGAATTAGCATTGAAAACACATTTTCACAAAAAGAAGATCGTGGCGCTAATTTTTGTGAATGTCGGAATTTCATGAACTAAATGACCCATAAAATAAAAGCTTTATCACTGAACACTGTTTACTGGACAGCCCTTTGGGCTGGGTCGATATGATAGGTATTCACACAACAAAGACTTCAAAACATCTACCACACAGTGTAGACACTAGTGCTGTGTAGACACTAGTGCTGTGCATGTTGGTGTGTTATGGATTGAACAGTGATTGTGTACTAGTTGTGGTGATGGGTTTGTAATGACTTTGTAGGAGTGTTGGGTGTTCAAAGTCATGCTCAGAGCTGTAAACATGTTTGTGAGTTGGTATTATTGTAGTATGATTATAATGTGACCTCACCTTGCTACTAGTTGTGTTGCTGTTATGCAGTCACTGTGTCTCTGTGAGAGTGAGTAAAAGACAGCTGTGCACTATTCGAGTTTGTTAACTGTGTAAGGTCCAGGAGTACTGACTGGTCCCGTGGTCTCGCCCAACACAGTTATAGAGTATACGATCATGTATTGTGAAACAAATTAAAGTACACTGGCTGTGTGGCCCGCAGTCAGTATTCCTAGGTAACCAGACTGAGCTGCATAGTAAGTAGTGAACAGATGCCCCCCCCCCCGAGACGCATGCCCTAGACTTTATGCTGACGGAGTGTGGTGAGGTTTGTGTCTTAGGGGAACATAGAGGGTCACTATTGTGTTCAGTCTCTGTAGTTACTGTGTCAAGGTTCAGGCCCTACACTGCCTTGCTTTAGCATTGGAAGAATTGTTCGCATAATTTATGTCAATAATACAATACCTTCACTATCTTCAGCTGTCACACTCGCTTAAAATATTTAACACCTTCCTTAAGTGTGGAATATCTCAAATCACACTTTTCCTCCAATTTACACCAGTGCTACACTTGCTGGGAATAGTTCACACCCACTTCTGAAATGATTTTTAGTGCTTCATAGCACAACTGTTTGGTAGCTTTCAAAGATGTGTGCAATTAATCGTTCAAGTAGAACTAATCGAGTTTAATTCTCTTCAAAAGCAGAGCTTGTTTGTGTGTGCTGTTCAAAGGGTAGGTCACTCTGTGAACCATGTACCACTGCACTGTATACATGAGTCTGATTAGTTGCTATGGTAACAATGGCTTCACTGTATTGTTGTCTTAGTGTTGTTGTCACAATAGAAGTCTGTCAAGTGATGAATACAATCACTACCACTCTAGGCCTATCCTATGCTTACAGCGATTTTATTACTTCTTGCAAGGATGAAGCGTAAACCATAGACCGTAAAGCGTGGAGCACTAATGCGTTAAAATGTCATTGAGTCTTTGATCATGCTCCATTGTTTGAATAAATATCAGTGACATGACTCATTGGTGACTACAAGGTGAATTACATAGTCATTTGTAAGTCTATAAAGGGATCCTATTCTGTTGTGTTGTACAGAGATAATAATTATTATGTGTTTGTCTTGAGTTCAGATTGCAATGCTAGTATACCAGTCTGCCAAATGTTTAAAAGTTTTATTGCTGTTCCTTGCGTGTTGGTTCTGAAAAAAATAAAATTCAGGTTCGACCGAGATTTGAACTCGGATCTTGGGATTCAGAGTCCCAGGTGCTAACCGTTACACCATCGAACCAACTCATGGTCGGTGACCTCGTCTGAACCGTACCTTAGTGGTTATGTTGACTGCAATGAAAAAAACCTGTTTCTGAGACAATCAAAGTGTACGTAACCAAGAGCACTGTGTTGTATATGTACAATTGTACAGGTGTGTGTCTGGAAGTCTGTTTGGCTAACAACTCATTGAAAAATTCTTTTTTTGTGAGGTTTTGCTATACACCGAGCGGCGGAATTCAAGTTGTGACATTGTGTTATTAGAGATTGTGTACTCATTGGAATGATAAGCTCATGACGCTTTGATTGCTTACATGTATAATACAGGCTCTACTGCTGTAAATGTGATCAAGCGTTCATTCATGCGTACATGTAGTCTCAAGCTTACCAGTATTTACTCATTCTGTGTAGGCCTCTTCTCTAGCAAGCACGAGCCTCATAAACTCAGTTTAAGTAACTTCACATAATTCAAAATGTGTGTGTGTGTGTGTTGCAAATAGCATGCAGGTACATGCTTTAAGCAAGGGCATTCATGCATACATGTAGTCTCAAGCTTATCAGTATTTACTCATTCTGGTCTGAACTCACCTTCTCAAGCACGAGCCTACTTAAGTAACTTTATGTATTCAAAAATGTGTGTGTCTGTTATTGGTCATACATGTATTTCAATGTTGTGCATTATCTGTGTTTTATGGAATTCACAGCAAACACTCGTTCAGTTTGATAGTTATAATCATCATGTGTGGTCTTAGTATAGAATCTTGGTTTGTATTGTGGTACCATTCATGGAATGCTTGTCTTGTTAATAGTGACCATATCGTGCTAATGTTTGTTTGGTGAGTGAGTGTGGTACTGAATGACCTTACACCACATAGCAGTGTGAACTATTGACCCTCAGTAGTAGCTTTGGTGTTTGGGAGGTCTGTGCCTGATGATCGGTTTTGTGAGTTTTTAGTTGTGGTCAGTTTCACATCGTCTCAGCAATAGTGAGTGATTGTGACGATGAAATACTGTGAACAATGGTGTTTACAATAATAGTCACGTTTGTGCACGGCACATGATCAGAAGTCCTCATGAGATGGTTTAGACTTACAGTATAGCGGGAAATTTTCGCGGGAGAAAATTTTCGCGAATGCGCGAGATAGAGCATTTCGCGAATAATATTTTCGCGAATCAGCGCTATTGCCCTATTTTTGCCAACAAAAACCAAGACATTCGCGGATAATATTTTTGCGAATAGCCTGTAATTCGCGAAATTCGCGAAAAATTTCTCCCACAAAAATTTCCTGCTATACGGTATGCTGCAAAGTTTGTGCTACGTTCTCTGACGTGCATTGTCTTCCGGTTATGTGGTGTCATGACGCGTCACTCAGGCATGCACACACACACACACACACACACACACACCTTTATGTAGGCTAGACTGATTCTAGACACACGTCAGATGACGTACCCATTGCAGTGCACATGTCTGAAATCTTAGTTGTACAATAAAATGTTTTCATTTGAGTCACAGAAATTAAATTTGCACCCACTCCAAATGTCATGATCCAGTGTACTCTGTGTGGTCCTCGATTCCATCATAGAGTGTCATATCAGACCACATGTTCATCTAATAGCTAAGTGTTGTTCATGTACTAGTATGTGGTCGGTCTGTGTTGATATTACATTGTTGTTCGCACTCAGTTAAGTTGTCTGAATACCCTGCAGTGCTGAGCCCATATAGTGACCCCGCTACACTTCATTACACACTACCTGTCACAATAGAACATGTGACCATCAAACTAATGACCGCCATTGTACTGAAGTCTTGCAATCACCAGCATCAGGAATTCACCTCATGGGCTAACTTGTCACACTCCACAACCCACTAACACATGAAAACCCCTCACATTCTGTGGGAAATATAACATTCCTGTGGCGCTCCACTTCACATGTCTTTGAAGCACATTTTGTTTGCTTTAGGTTAGTGTAATCTCTTTTGGTTCTTTATCCTGTGTTGTTAGTTATCCCGACTTTTGTACCAAGAATTGATAGAGAATTTTCTATCTTCTCATGTTGAAGAGAAAGGCATAGAGTGTCACCTTCATGCACTAATGTGTTCAGTCTCTGATCATCCTCCATCGTGTGAATAAAGACAACAGTGACTACAGAGACTGAGCACATTAGAGCATGAAGGTGACACTCTACACTTTTTCTTCAATATTACAAAAAGACACAAAAATCCAAATCATCCTGTTATTGTTACAATGCATTTTATATGTGTGTGTGTGTGTGTGTGTATTGTATTGGTATCTATGTAATTCAGACTATTCCTCTCAAATAGGCTAAAAGATTAAGGTGTTAAGAAATAAAGAACATTTTTCCGGATGTTTTAAATATTTTAATATTAGCTTGAGTGAGGCATACCTGGAGAAATTTTGCCATATTTAGCATTGTTGGCTGAACAGGATATCCAATACAGTTTAGATTAGTGTTAAGCTTAATGGAATTGTAAGCCATCTGTACAGGTAGGTATTATTGTGCATTTGGTGACAGCTGGACAATATGGAGGGAAACACTTCACACCAGCTGGTAATATTGACCAATAAGCACTCACATGAAGCATTGTCACCTTCAGATATGTACTACAAGTTGAAAATATGGAAATCAATGCCATAATGGTAGTATACACTTGTCATTTCTTAACCCCTTGTTTCCCGGTAACCAAAGGTTCAACTCCTAGAGTGCATACTAGCTCGTCCTCCACTCCAGCTTGTGAAACACCAGTAGTTCGAAATTGTGCATTAATGATTAGCTATCTACCGAAGTACCCATCATAAAGGTACTACTGTCCTGCGTCAGAGGGGATGTAAGGCCGACAGTCTCAGGGACCTGATTCATTATCCTCTAAGCTGTATAGTATAATACTGATCATGTAACCAGCCCTGTGTACATTAATCTCAGTTCCTATTGTTTATAATAATGATGTACATTATGTTCGTGTATATGTTAGTGAGTTGTAGTTGTGTGTGTGCCAAATGTAGATTAGCTTGTACCCTACAGCGCTGCTAACATACAGTGTCGGTTAGTGAGAGAGAAATGACGTCAAACGCTAGCAATTAATTCATGGGATAACGACCGACCATATAAGGCATGTCGGTAAGTAGCGGTGATAATATCATCGTGTTTGTGATTGATCACTTGAGAGCTAACCACACACTCTGTGTCTAACTGCCCCACACACACAGTGTCTACTTGCATGACCATGTACATGTGCTTAGCGGAATAAAGTGTCTAATAAACACTCTTACTCACACACTCACCGAGTCACTTGCCCTTGAAAATAAACATTGTTTATCTAAGCTGGTTTGAAATTTACAAACCGTGCAATTTCTGGGATAGGAGCTCACAGGAGTACTGACTGTACCTCCCACTGCAGGTGTGGGCAGTCCCACCTGAACCTCTAGTGGTCGGTGAGACACAGCCAGTGCTCCACACACAGGGTGTGACAGGAAGTATGTTAATAAGATCAATGTTTCCATCCTTGTTTAGTTCAGTATCTCTGTGTCAGTGATCTTTAAAGTGATATTCTCACAATAGCTCAACAATGAGTAATCGTGTATTCATTAGAGGATGCGTCGTGTCGTTAGACACACAAACAGAACTGGAAATGCAAGTATCATATTGTTTACCACCAGTGACCTCTTCATGTATTGCCTTCCTAAATGTCTACAGGTTGAGTGGTGTATAGAGGAGCTTATGACATTTCACACTTATCCTGTCATTATTATTTCATGTACGTGACACTTAGGTTAGCCTAGATGTAAACCAAGACTACTTCATGATTATCCGGGTGACAGAGGGTCAAGCCAAGATGATTATCCGGGTGACAAGGGTTAAACCGAGACTATTTCATGATTATCTGGGTGACAAAGGGTTATTATTTGAACCCATTCTTGTCACAATGTTTCATTTCCACTGCATATTCATGTATGTTATGAGTCATCTATTCTGGGAAACAGCTACTTAAGTATATCTGAGATATTTCAATGCTGAAATAATCACTGTTCTTTTCCACATTATTGTTCATGTATTACGTTAAACTCACATCATTGAATAATCTGTTAAGTGTACAACTTGCACGCTCCCTCTCTTAAGAATTTGCTGCAAGAGTATCCATAGTATGTTACTAATACAAACAGCAAGCCCTAAATTGCATACAAATATTTATCTTTGGTAACACATATTAAGAAAGCTTCCGTATCTTAGCGCTGGTTCATTGTGCTCTTGTTCATTTATGGCTAGTTATAGTATTGCTGGCTAATGGTTTACAGGAAGCATTTGATCTGTATCTAATGGTTTATGATGCATTCTACTAAAACCAAGCATGGCTTGTATGCAGATAATAGCATTTGTGAACTTACTATGAAATTTTTCTCTGTCCCGTGAGCTGTGTTGAAGGATATTGTGTTTCACACGTTATTAGCTGATTATTTTAACAACGTGTTACAGCGTGCTATGTTGAACAGGTGTGTAGACCCTCTCAGTCCCCTGTGTACCAGTGAGCGTGGGCTCAATTGCATACTTGGCTCGATCTACTTGCAAAACACAAACTGTTGTTACTCCGTTCTCCAGAGGCCGCCAGTCCCAGAGGACCTGGCTCAATTACATGTAGTTCAAACCCTCTCAGTAGTCCCATGTTGAGGAATTTCGATACATATTGTGCATTATAGATTATAATGCTCTCTATATATTCTGTGGTTAATAATGTAACTTGAGCCAACGAGGGATTGTACAACCTTGCGTTCCATATGCGTAAATAGTTGCTACATGCAAAGCGCTGTACCACTCCTGGCAGGCACATGTAGACCCACACGTGTGAACACATGTAGGGAAGGATTCCAAATGAAGCATCGAGCACTCAAAACAATACCTCTCCTTATATGGGTACAATCTTACTACTGATTCCAGCTGTTGTGTAGTGGGCGAGGTACTCGTCATACCATACATTCCATAACGACCTCTATACTGCTGTACGTGACAATGAGAGGCGTACAGCTGATAAAACACGCATTCTTGTCGGGTCAAGCCGGTCCCAGTACGCTTCCACCACGCATACCGCTCGGGTCACATGCAAACCATCCATAGCCCATAGCGTGTTTACGCAGAGAACAGAGGAAGGGCCTATGATAGTGGGAGAGAGGTTTGGGACAATCGATAGGAAGAGTTAGTTCCTTGCTCGGCGCATACTCCGCCTCTACTCTTGTAAGACAATTTCACGCTTCAATGAAAGTATGTAAACCCATTCACCTCTTTACTTAGCTATTATAACTCTTAATTAACCGGTGACAAATAAGCTTAGAGACCACCCTGTTGGTTTACATTTTCAAGTTACAAATATGATATTTTCTCTTTAGAATTCCATGGTGGTCCAGTCCCTTCGTCTGTTTGTTTTTGATTTGTTAGGAAAGTTTGTTTTGTAAACAATTCCTTTCGTTGACAACAACTTTGTTTACATTTTTGTATAAACAACTTCATGTACGTGCGTTGTTGGTATTTTAGAGAAAGGCAATCTCCGGTCTGGCACATTTTTTCCCGATAATGTTGATTATTTTACCAAAAACAATCTGACTTGAAAGTAGTACATTTTCCTGTTATTGTTTGGACTAGTGTGTGTGGGATTGATGTGTTATGGTTGGTTGGTTGATCAGGGTAATTCACCACTTGATAACTAACTAGGGCTAATAAGTAGAGTAAAATAATTAGCCTATTGCCTTTTTAGGCTTGTTGGACAAAGCGTAGAACGTCATCTTCATGCACTAATGTGTTCAGTCACTGTTGTCTTTATTCACACGATGGAGGATGATCAGAGACTGAACACATTAGTGCATGAAGGTGGGATCTGCTCTATGTTATTTGTTTCAGCATAGCAAGATTCTGAGAATCGTTGGTACTTGTACAATTTGCTGTACTGGTCTTGTACTGGAGAGTGCACTGGCTGTGTCTCACTGACCACTAGAGGTTCAGGTGGGTCTGCCCACACCTGCAGTGGGAGGCACAGTCAGTACTCCTGTGAGCTACTAGCCTGGGCTCCAGGAGTTGCTTTGCACAGCTAGTAAGACCAGCATAGTGCACAGGTGGCTGGCTATGACTGCACTAAGCACTTTACCTGCCTTTGTGATGAGCAAATCACGATCTCTTCAATACCTTATATGGTATACCAAACAAACACTGGTTCTGTCACTCCTGTGTATTGTGGTGTCTAGCTAATGCTTGGTAGACATGTTTTCATGGATGTTGACATCTTTTAGAATGGTTAGGAGGAGCACTGACTTTGCTTCTACATACCAAATTTAGTCAAGCAGTAGATAGGACTACCCTTTCTTGTGTTGCACTACTTTTCAGGAGTAAAAAATTTGTCCCCGTTTTATCAAAATTTGTTCAGATAACCAGAAATTAATTTTGTGTGAAAATTTGTACATTTCGGCATACCCACAAAACCACATGAGTTTTTACGGCACTGTTTGGTTTATAGTTTGTGTCTAACATGATCATTCAATATAGCTTAGATAGGAGGGGAAGAGAGAGGGAGGGAGGGAGAGAGAGAGGGAGGGAGAGAGAAGGGGGAGGGAGAGAGAGAGAGGGAGGGAGAGAGAGGGGGGAGGGAGAGCGAGAGAGAGGGAGAGAGAGAGAGAGAGAGAGAGAGAGAGAGAGAGAGAGAGAGAGGGAGAGAGAGTAAACTGAACACTGTTGAATTAAATTTGACACTAGGTTTGTTATGTTGTGTGGATCACATGTCTCTTGTTGATAAACCCATCCAGTGATAGTGGGTGGTCTGGTGTCCCCCAAAATCACATTATTCCACTCATTGTGTTGTTTCCCGTCACATGTGAGGCTAGCTATAGTCTAGTGCCCACAAACCAGTGGTTATTAAGTGTTTATCAAGTGACCTCAGCAGTCTAGTGTTCTACAAGTGCTAGTAGGGTTGTCTACTTTAGTACAAGCGTGCATTATCGCTACAGAGATATTTTTAGGCTTCTAGAAGTGCTTGAAGTGAAACGAGTAGAGTGTCACCTTCATGCACTAATGTGTTCTGTCTCTGTAGTCACTGTTGTCTTTATTCACACGATGGAGGATGATCAGAGACTGAACACATTATTGCACGAAGGGAGCATTCTAAACCATCAGCATTGCAAGAAGACAGAAAATGCCTGTAAATCAATAATACAATACTATACTACATACCTCTAATACACTACATTGTACCAATACATTTCACACACATACGCTATGTTCTATAATTAGTTGTGTGTGTAGTGTAATGTTACATTCAGCATCTCTGATGAAGAGGTGATAGATCGTGCCAGTCTAGTGAAGCCAGCCATGTGAGCTGTTGTGTGGTTATTGTTGTACTCGACCACTTCCTGTTGGTTTGCCGGCAAGAGCTAGATTGGGACAAAAATATTAAAATATTTTAGTGAGGTCTGTTCTTATCTAAGAGGTGTAATACCTCATACTGTTGAAAGGTCGGCTCCATGAAAGATAGTTCCATTTTTGATCATAGAATGATCACGTGAATCATGTACAAACATGTTCAACTTGATGCATAGCTCATTTTGCCCTTTAGATATTGAAGGTTCTGTCTTCTTGCAATGCTGAAGTGTAAAGTGTAGACCGTCACCTTCATGCACTAATGTGTTCAGTCTCTGTTGTCTTTATTCACACGATGGAGGATGATCAGAGACTGAACACATTAGTGCATGTAACCATGCTCTTCACTTCAGCATTGCAAGAAGACAGCAATCTTTGTATCACGTCTATATGCTGCATAGCTCAGGCTTTGTAATGGGCTCTCTCCTCGTAAATTAAATATTGCACAATTTAAATAGTTTATGTTATGAATTACTTAGCTTTCGTTTAGCTTGCAGCCTACGCTACTGTGTGCTGTGGCGTCCATCATGACTAGTTGGGTGGGTGGGTTTTGTAAAAATGAATTAGTCGCTAGGGTAATTGAGTTGTTGATCAAAATGATATTGTGTGATTTTGTTGTTATGACCCAGATCACACAGAACAGGTTTGTTGATTGTGGCTACGAGTTTTGTGTTTGGTAGGAAATGAGTAAGCTATTACATTGTATGTTGTGAGGTGACAGCTGAAATCAGGGGGTTTGGACTGGGTTTTGGTGTAGACAAACCTTATGTATAAATAATTATTATGTGTTTACTGCTCCCTCTCTCTCTCTCTCCTCTCTCTCTCTCCTCCCTCTCTCCCTCCCTCCCTCCCTCCCTCCCTCCCTCTCTCTCTCTCTCTCTCTCCTCCCTCGCTCCCTCCCTCCCTCTCTAGTCTACTCGAGGGTTATTCGGTGATGCAATGAGTGAGATGGACGATAGTATCGGACTAATCGTTCAGAAGTTGTCAGACAGTGATTTGCTCGAGAATACACTCATAGTGTTCACAAGGTGTGTGTGACTATTGATTCATAAAATTGGTACCTAGTCTGTGCTGGAGAGCATCATACACTCGCTCTACCGTTAGGGGTTCCGATGGGACTGCCCGTACTCCTGTACTTGCTAGCTAGGAGGTACAGTTAGTATTCCTTTGAGCCCATAGACCAGGTTGTGTTGCTGTGTTGCACGACTTGTAAGACATGTTTAGTAGCCAGGTATCCTGGCTACCAGTGACCCTCTGTGGGAGAGCTAGACACTGGTTCGTGCATATGTATCCTGAGTCTGTCTATGGACTAGCTAGTTTAGTACACATGTGTCCGTCACCCTCTGTGGGACAACCATTGCTTAGAGCATTTGTATCCTTTAACCCTCTGCAGTGTAGCTGTAGACACTGCTTAGTGCAAATGTATTCTTGCTTTGCCTGTGATCCTCTGTGGGACAACCACTGCTTAATGTATTTGTATCCTTTAAGCCTCTGTTAGGTACCTACAGTCACTGCTTGGTGCACAGGTATCCTTGCTCTACCCATGACCCTCTGTAGCTTGTTAACCCTTTCTTCAGCCTGTTCTTAATTTGTTAAGTTGTTTACATCAGTGTATTAGGGACATGAGTGTGTGTGGGCGTGTTGCTAAGTGTTTGTGTGGTACTAGGTAATGTAATCTATATTGATGTGTATCATGGTCCAGTGTAGTGTGGGCTATACTATCATGTTGTGATACAATACTGATACCAGCTGTCAGTATGTGTGAGGTGGTGATATGTCTGTCTGTATTGAACCATCATATCATCTATTGGCTGTAAACTGACCTACTATAATTATTTGTTGAGCGTTGCTTCAAGGCAGGCTTGTTTTACACCTCTGGAATATAGTGTTCTGTGGAGCGTGCAGCTTGTTATTGGTTTTGCCTGAACCTCTAGTTGTTGAAAATATTGTATTTGTAGTGTACGTGACTTGGTGCTATATAGAATTGCTTGACTCAGTGTGCAAGGCTCACATACAACTGCTAGAGGTTCAGGTTGGCTGCTGTGGGCAGTACTCCTGTGAGCTCATAGCCCGGGTTCCAGGAGTGCATTGCACAGCTTGTTTCAGTGTCCTGGCTCTATCAGTGACCCCCTGCTGGCAGCTAAACACTGCTTAGTGCACAGGTGTCCTGGCTCTACCAGTGACCCTCTGTGGGGCAGCTAGACACTGCTTAGTGCACAGGTGTCCTGGCTCTACCAGTGACCCTCTGTGAGGCAGCTAAACACTGCTTAGTGCACGAGTGTCCTGGCTCTACCAGTGACCCTCTGTGAGGCAGCTAAACACTGCTTAGTGCACAGGTGTCCTGGCTCTACCAGTGACCCTCTGTGGGGCAGCTAGACACTGCTTAGTGCACAGGTGTCCTGGCTCTACCAGTGACCCTCTGTGAGGCAGCTAAACACTGCTTAGTGCACGAGTGTCCTGGCTCTACCAGTGACCCTCTGTGAGGCAGCTAAACACTGCTTAGTGCACAGGTGTCCTGGCTCTACCAGTGACCCTCTGTGAGGCAGCTAAACACTGCTTAGTGCACAGGTGTCCTGGCTCTACCAGTGACCCTCTGTGGGGCAGCTAGACACTGCTTAGTGCACAGGTGTCCTGGCTCTACCAGTGACCCTCTGTGAGGCAGCTAAACACTGCTTAGTGCACGAGTGTCCTGGCTCTACCAGTGACCCTCTGTGAGGCAGCTAAACACTGCTTAGTGCACAAGTGTCCTGGCTCTACCAGTGACCCTCTGTGAGGCAGCTAAACACTGCTTAGTGCACGAGTGTCCTGGCTCTACCAGTGACCCTCTGTGAGGCAGCTAAACACTGCTTAGTGCACAGGTGTCCTGGCTCTACCAGTGACCCTCTGTGAGGCAGCTAGACACTGCTTAGTGCACGAGTGTCCTGGCTCTACCAGTGACCCTCCACTGGGCATGTACATGTAGACACTGCGTTGTACACATGTCACCTTTCTAGTGATTGTCTAGAAAATTGTCTTTTTCACTTGTACACATACAAGTGTGTGTCTGTGTGTTTACGTGCGTGACTATAATGTGCATGTTTACGTGACAGTTAGAGTGTGTGTGTGTGTTTCTGTGACTATGTGTGTGTGTTTGTTTCTGTGAGTATGTTAGAATGTGACTGTACGTGACAGTTAGATAGTGTGTGTTTGTTTCTGTGACTATGTGTTGTATGCGTGACAGTGTCTATGTATGTCTGTTGTTGATTTTATACGTAGATTAAGGTCACATTGACTATCTCTAATCCATTCTTGTGTGTCCACAAATATTTTCCATTACTCTCAAGTGAGTATTAGACATTGTGTCTCAGTTGTCATAAGCACAAGAGGGCACGCTCACCACACAACCACACAACCACACACACCACATGTGGACAGTTGTTTGTTTGGCAGCCGTAGTGAGCTATGCAGTTCAGCATTTATCTCGCATACCACAGTGCTACCAGATTCCTAACTGAGCTCTGATAACTGCATTGTCTCAGTACTGTAGTCCTAAACACAATCCCGGCATTCTCAGCCTCAGATAAGCTGATTTTCTCTGTGTTTGTTTTCTGGAGTTGATTCATCTCAGAGCTCATGTATGGTCACAGAGCCTTTGATGTGCCCGTACACAACTTGTTAACGCACTAAATGACAGTGCTGGTACCGCATTAATTAAAGTGACATGACGTCAAAAGCTCCACTTCAGCAGGATGCACACACTGCAGGTTATAATAGAGAGGAGCATGCCTTGGCAGTGCTTACAATGGAGTATAGCTTGTCTTTCAAGCATAATGTGATTGGTAGTAGTCGTGTACAATATCATGATTTGTGAGATATGCTTATTGGGTGTAAAGCTATTTTGAGGTGTGATAAAGATGTGTTACTAACACTGGTTAGCATCAGTTAGTACAGCACCTTTTCATTTCTATATCATTCACACCTTACTCGATAACAGATAGCACGATTGTAGCATATTAAACATTCTCTATCAGAGGTCTTGTGTTACAATCTTTACTATTTTCAACACTGAAACTTTCGTCTCTCACTCACTGGTCTTCGAATCAGTTTTGTATCGCTTGTGTATGGTAAAAATATATATACAGCCTTGTAACTCATGTCAGCATAGGCTAGGCTCATGCGGGCTTATCCCACAAAACTTAAATAAACCTTTGTAAGTGGATGATCAGAGTCCATATCTAACTCGGTCTGTGTTGGTGTTGTTTCGTACAGACAGCAACAACATGTATCATCAACATTCTGTTCAATACTACCTCACTAGGCAGTGTGCAGTGTTTCTTTGTGCTCGCTTCTAAGAGGCTTAGTTGTTTGTAAACACACATTGGTTCCCTTAGATTGGTTGTTTTCTTGACCACATCCCACCAAGCCATGGTCTGGTCGTGTGTTTATTGAGAGTGTGTACAGACAGGTTAAACAAACAGACCAGAAATATCACTATAATACACACACAGCCACAGGAACACATGCTCACACTTCAAGATTAGTCCCAGGGACAGACTCAGGTCAACATCTCACTTTATTAGACCATGAAATACCGTCTAAAGTAAAAGAATTCTTCGATCTGTTTTTTTCGTAAACTAAGTATTCAGTTTACACATGTTTGAGCAAGTTGGGCAATCTTATGTAACTGTTCAGTGCTGTACACAAGTTTCATTTGCTAGCCGGCAGTCATACAAGATCACCTCTAGACACCACACACTCACACACACACATTTAGCATACAGTACATGCCCTGAACATGTTGATGCTTGTACTAATAATTATGAGCCAAATTATCACACATGAATTGTGATAAACACGATTGTGTGTCGTCTAAGAGTTAAGCCACTGTCAACACTCTCTATGCAAATGTGAAAAGCATGTTTCGTGTATTATGCTAATCAGTGTTTAGTCTTGGTTCGGTGCTGTTGAGGAATTTCAGACTTCATGCAATGTCGAGGCGAAAGTGTAGAGTGTCACCTTCATGCACTAATGTGTTCAGTCACTGTTGTCTTTATTCACACGATGGAGGATGATCAGAGACTGAACACATTAGTGCATGAAGGTGACACTCTACACTTCTCACTTCAGCATTGCCTATGACCTGATATCGCTTTGTTTTTCACTATAACATCGGATGCAGAAGTTGTTTTTCGTTAGTGAAAGTGCACGATGCTTTGCTAATTCACAGTGTACATTAAATTCAATCTCTCTCTCTACCTTTCCGCCTACGAGAATCACTGTTTAGATGCCCAGGAAACCACAAAAGTAAACTCAGATCACGTAAACAAAACTGTATTGCAAAGCGAACTCTCTTTTCCGCTCTACGGTTATGATAATAACTGTTTTCAGTGAAATGCGTAGGTGCTTGTAAACTAAACTCATCTCACACACCTAATATTTACTATTTCACAGTGTGTGAACTTTCTTTCAGCCTACGTGATTCATTATCTTCGCACTAACATGTGTGGGTGTTTAAAAGACAATGTAAGCTCCACACACAAATCCATACACAAAAAGCTTTATTATGTGCATACATCTTGAACGAAATATCCATCACTGTCACTCTCCTACGTGCACTAATAGCATAGCTGAGATTTCCTCTACCGGCTAGAACAGACTGTGCTGCTCTATGACAACATACCTACTAGCTTTCTCATCAATTCTCTTACTGTCAATGTCCTGAATGGTTGCTATGCTGTACTAATACATCCTTTTGTAAACAAATATTGCTCTAGGGAAATTCATTTTTGAAGGAAACAAGCAGATCATCATTGCCCAGAAACAGATCATTGCTGTTTATGTATAGTGAATGTTTCAATGAACATTGGGTTTTCACCTTTTACTATAACACTAATTAGCACAGGTATTGTTCTTATGAAAGACTACTCTGTTTTAGACCAGAATGTAATTTTAGCAGGATACTACCTCAAAATAATGATAATTTAGAGGTCTCCTTATTTGAGAGGTCATTCTTTGTTTAAATATATCCGTGTGTACATGTATTGCCGATTCCGAACTTGCCAATAGAAAGTAATGGACACACACAAGCGCAGGTGTGTCAGCTTCATCAGCCTTCACTCAGTGGTGTACTTATTTCAGAGGTCATGTACACACGATGCTATTATTGTATACATGTGGCGTCTAATTTATTGCATATTCACGGTGATTTGGTCACTTCAAAAGCGGACCTTTTTGATCGACATTGCTTATATCTAAGTGTGTCTATGCTCGGTTGGCTCCAAATTGAGTGAAGCGACTTGGAACAGCTGACATTACCTTAAATGATAAATCACATAATTTGTTTCAAAGTACTGGATTAACAAGAATAGTGACAGCGGCACTGTACGAGGGGAGTATATGTACATGAGAAAGTTGTTGATTCCTAGATAAGCAAAGGAAATTTTTTTGAAGGTCGGATGTGTTGATGGAGACCACGTTTGAGGTAGTCTGGGAAGGAAGAGTTGGCTGGAAATGACTTAGTCAATCATGTATCGGTTGTCAGGATGCGCCATCAGAGAGCGGTTTGGTAGTTGTGTGCGAGGTTTTGATCTCAGATTGTTGTCAAACTTTCATCCATCATTCCCACGCAATCCTCTCCACGTTGTTTACTCTGCCCTAATACGGTCATTTCTGAAAATGTCCGTTTCCGACTTGTCGAAGATGAGGTCCAACTAATTCCCAGTTACATCCAGGTCATCGTGTTAGGCAACATATTAGTTATATACATGTGTTCCAGCACGTTGTACCAATACATCCACACTCTTGTAGGGCAGCATGTGATGATAGTTCATGGGTAATGTCATGGTTTCTAGGAATCCAGGCACTTGCTGTGCTGGAATGGAATTATGATGAATTGCTGCTATTATGATCTGTCCAGACATTGAAACGAGCGCCGTGATTTAACTGTCGGAGTAGTTTTGTTTTCGATACTTGCTAGCAGATGACGAGGAAAAGTTCATAGATAAAAGAGGGTTCAAAATAAAGACCTGACTGTTTTAATTACTTAGAATGCTTTAATTACCATTTTATGGTTATCTTGCGGTTATGAGGTTAGTTGTGATGTAACTTAACTACAAAGAATGAACAATAAAATTAAGGTATTGTTTCAAGGACTCTGTGCTGCTACCATAAGCTACTGGGATCAAGCACACACAACCAGGCTGTGCTGCTACCATAAGCTACTGGGATCAAGCACATACGACCAGGCTGTGCTGCTGCCATAAGCTACTGGGATCAACCACACATGACCAGGCTGTGCTGCTACCATAAGCTACTTGAATCAACCACACACGACCAGGCTGTGCTGCTACCATAAGCTACTTGAATCAAGCACACACGACCAGGCTGTACTGCTACCATAAGCTACTGGGGTCAAGCACACACGACCAGGCTGTGATGTGAAACTTGGCTCTTTCATAGGAAAACACACCCTCTTACTCACTCCACCACCTCAGGCTGTGCATTGATAAAGTGCTATTTTTGTCACCTTCAAACTTTGCGATCAACAGCATCTTACCTCAGACACCAGCACTAGGTGTTGCTGGGCTAATGTGTTGCTGGTTAGTACTTGGGATGTCTTCTCGTGTTCTACAACACTTAGTGTGTTTAGTGTTAACCTGTTCTCACACAACTAGCTTGTCCTACCATTAGCATTAGTGTGTCTCATCTCTCCACTCACACAGGAGGCGCCGGCTATCGTCACATGTATCTCGGACTAGCTAAGTGCTTGCTTCAGACGCACAAACAACCGATATAGTTGTGTACATGTTCGAGTGTGCTTAGGAGTACAATAACAGCTTCACAGCAAGTGCCTGTTTACTGTTCGAGTTATTCAAATACAGTAAACTCTGTCATTCCGTAAACATGTGTACCGGCTTTGGTGATAGATATTGTTGTGTTGTTATCTCAGAGCTGTTTTACTGTGTTGAAGCTGTTAATTGGCTGTATTTAGCTGCTGTTTGCACCAATGTGTTCTTGGCGGGATGACATTTTGATACAGAAGCCATTGGTAGAGAGAGTTTAGGGCAAAGTGCATTTCAAAAGGGCACACACTCCATCATAACTTGTCGGAACTTTTGAACTACTTAATTTGCTAGACACAGCATGGAGCCATGGACATTGAAAGTGTAGGAGAGACTGCATTCCATTTGAAGAGCACTTTCTCTGCGTGTTACGGTGTTTGCAGTCCCTCAATTCACACAGTGTCAACACAGTATAGACCCTTGAGAGGATTTCCTCTCCTCAAGAGACCAGTGGACGATCAAGCTTCCGTTCAACAAAGGTTTTAATGTACCTTGACACACTACCAGTGATATAGATATTGTCTGGTTGATATAAAATAATCGATCAAGCATAACATGTAATATGCCGTGAACTGTTCTCTCTCTCCCTCTCTCTCTCTCCTACCCTCTTTCAACTATAATGAAGGATCTTGTAAAGTTGTTCCATAATCTGAGATAAAAACGTAACGTTGTACCATAATTATTATGAAGGTTTATTTTCTTTGACAGTTTCCCATTTCTCTGCTCACTCACTTAGTCACTAGCAACTCGGCCATGACTAAAGTGTTCCTAGCAGCTCGTGTTACTGGTCTAATGTCTGCTTGATTGATCAGTATATCACTGAAGTCTCTCAGTGCAGTGGGTGTAATCCAATAACGATAGTTTCAGTGCTGATAACAGAATAAAAATGTGGGCGCCGTTCGAGTATTAACCAGTCGCATGTCTACGTCAAGGTCACTGAAGAGAGGCTAGCAATGTATAGGATGCATTAAGATATTCCGTTTTTGAGCAACGTGGAATTAAACCCAATTATTTAATTCATCGGTAAAAAATGTTCCTAAATGTTGTGATGCTCTTACTTGATTAGGCTGAGACATGTCACAAGCATGGAATGCACTTTGGTAGACACACAGAGCACTCTCTTCAAATGATGAACTCCGCAGATATCGCTAATACTTTATCAAATCTTAGTCGTGCGTTTTTCTGTTTCAGATATGGTGTGTTTCTGAATAGACATGATTCGTTATTCCATGTTTGATTAAAACTCAATGTACATTCTCTGGGCATGGAATGCCTCAGAATTGGCAGTATACACCTGTTCCATAGACCCAATCACTTCACAGCTCTGTAAGGTAATCATGTGTTCATTGTACAGCATTACTAGATTACAGACCATGAAACCAGCTATAACACCTCCACACCAGGAGTGTGTTGGGGGTCATGCCACATTATAGCTGCTCAACACTTGAGACATTTTGGTAAGAGAGCTTAAAGTGCCAGTTTTGCGACGTCTAAGAGTCCACACATGAAGTTATGTAAGGCACAGAATCATCTTAGTATGGAATGGTGTGAGCTGTAGAATGTAGTCAAGAGCTCATGCTCATGAGAGACAGCCGATTTCAGCATAGCCTCAGGTGAATTCTACCCTACAGCTGACACTGTCAATGACGCTCTTCTCATTTGACCAGCTTGGTACAAGATCCCTCATCACCATGATGTGGTTGGCTGTTTTGATTGTGGTCTGTACTATGAATAAGCTCAGAGATAATTAGTGTGGTATTTTAATGAGCATTCCACAAGTAGCTCATTCCCTGATACAACCACCAGTAACCACAGCAAGTGACCAAGAAGTGGAACAAGTGCTGTACAGTGCACACCCAATGTCACCCACAGGAGCTATACTGTAGCAGTTTTATGATTTTTGAACTCTTTAATTTTGTTATTTCTCGGTTACCAACTAACCTACAATACCACTCATTCATAATTATCATGAACATGTTTTTTGTTCAGCTATTCAGCTAAGCTAGAGATTGCGAGCTACCGTTTCAATTTCGCTTGTTTGTCAGTGGAATTAAGATTTGAAATTTGTTATTCTTTCTTGTTTTCAGATGATGAGATATTATGATACAGCCAAAATGATGAGGAATTGAAATAAGTTAAAATGTCGGAAAGTTGAGAAAGAAAAGGAGAAATAAGATAATTTACAAAAAGTGAACATACAGTGTTACAGAGGATTATTACACATATTCAACACATTCACTGAGGAGTTCTAGTATTAGTTCGTGCTCTGTGAGGTCTGATGCCTTCTCGTATGAGTTAGTTAGTGCGTTGCTTGATGCTCCAAACTCGAGCAGTAGTATTGTTACGTCTACGCTGCAGTGGTAGGCAGCTGTGTGGAGTGGAGTCCATCCGTAGCGATCTCTGAAATCTTCGTCGACCAGTTTGTGTTTGAGGATGTATTTTGCTAGTCGTGGATAGTTCTTGGTGGCTGCGAGGTGTAGTAGAGTATCGAATTGAGTGTGTTGTTGCAGCATAGCCTGGAGTGAGTTGACGTCTGCTCCCTGCTCGTACTGGGTTCGTACGATGCTCAGTAGACTCGCCTCGTTCATTTCCTTCATCTTCACTGTTTCTACCTCGATTCTGAGGTCGGTTAGGTCAGCGTGAAGTAGCAGTTTGGCCATGTCAGGGCTCTCGGCAAGGTCCATTGGACGCTGACCGTCCAAGTTGCGGATCTGTGTGAGGCTGTCGTTGCAGCAGTGGAGCACATATGTAGCTGCCTCGATGTCGTCCATTGCAGCGGCAACGTGGAGCACGTTCCAGCCCTCTGGGTCCTGAGTGGACAGCTCTGCTCCGTTCTCTACTAGGAGCTTGAGTGCTTCGACTTGTCCTTCAAAGACAGATCGCATGACTGGCGGTAGACCGCTTGGCTCTAGCTCCATCACGACCTTGTTGCCGTGTTGGTTGATCAGCTGGTTGATCTCTGTCAGGTCACCTTCAGTGATCGCCTGCTGCAGGAGAATGCTCACTGGGAAGTGGACTCCCTTGCGACTGGTCTTCTTCTGCTCGAAGCTGTAGCCAGGTCTGGAGAGTGGAAGAGACACGGATCGCCGTCTCTTCTCGTTGCTCAGTTTCTGCTGGTTGAGGAGTGTGGGGATTAGTAGACCGTCCATTGCAGCTGTTTGAACTGTTCTTTCAAATCAGTAGCAGTGTTAGGATTAGCTTGCTAGCTTGAACTGAACTCCAACTGCCTTCGATTGCTTTTATAGTGCAATCTGGCTACTCAGGAATGCCATCCGGCGCCAATAAACGAAATTCAATATCGCAGACTCCCAGTTCCGTAACGTACAGATGACGCGACAACGGAAGTCGGTTCAATATTATGTAATAGTAATAACCATGAATAAAGTCTGGCTTGTTATTCTGTGGATGTAGTTGCGCGGTCAAAGTTTAAACCTTTGACCTATTTAGTAAGCTCTATCCTAGACTCAGTTTGTATTGATACTTTCTGCCTCTGCATACAAAGATGGTATTATAATATTTGACTACAACTGTGCTGTAAATAAAGATTTCGTGCTTGCTGGGTTTAAGCACTCGTTATACAATATTGTGTACTTCCCTGTAATGTATTTTCTCATTGTATGTTTTTCTGAACTATGCGTAATTACACCTTAGACTCTTTCGCCCACACTTTTACAATTTTGTATAGTCAATTAACCTCTGGGGAAGTTAATCTTAAGATCTGTGTTTATTCCTTGTTATAATCAAAGGTTTGGATCCTTCTGATGTAGAAGAGTAGAGGCTAATATTATTATTGGTTGTGCTTTTACAGTTTGAGATTCATTGGGTTTGCTTCTGTAGTGATAATGGAGCATGGCTGGACCAGAAGCTTGATGGCGGCACGAACGGACTGCTGAGAGGACAGAAAGGAGAGACATGGGAGGGTGGAATGAGGTATGTACAACCGCAAACATATACACACATTCATGCATATTTATTCTCACGCACACTCACCCACTCATTCACACGCCTACTCTCTCTCTCTCTCTCTCTCCTCTCTCCCCCTCTCTCTCTCTTTCTCCCTCCCTCCCTCCCTCCCTCCCTCCCTCCCTCCCTCTCTCCCTCCCTCCCTCCCTCTCTCTCTCTCCCTCTCTCTCTCTCTCTCCCTCTCTCTCTCTCTCGCAGGGTGCCTACTATCTTCTACTGGCCGGGTCACATACAGTCTGCTACGGTGCGTACCAACCAATCCAGTCACTAAAACAGTGTTGTCTATTTTACTATAATTGTTCACACATGCCTACACCTGTGGAAACTATGTCGTGTATTAGCATTGATTGAGGAAAAGTGGGCGGACTTCATTGCTGTAGTATGATATTGGCACATTCATTCACACACCTAGTTGTGTACTAGCTAGTTAAATGCTGCGTTGAGAGCTATGCTTTCGTTGCTATGGGCTTTGGATTTTGATACTTAATATCGTCACTCGATATACAAATGTTTGTAGGTGGTGGTGACAAATTATCACGCACAGCAGCGTAATATCAAAATGGGATAGATAGTGGAACCAGGCAACCAAATGTAGTGAAAGTTCAATCTCTAAAGTGTGATTGCATCTGTACAACAGCTGCTGTCTTCGAACTCCCAACATGTACACACCCCATTAAACAGGTCAAATACTACTGCCCCACTAGTATCGGTATAAGAGAGTTGTACTACTCTAGCAGTAAACATTATACTGTGTTATTGTGTCTCAAAATATTTCAAAACCTTGTAGACACCATTGTAGACTAGTTCAGTGAGTTAGTTCTAATCCCAGAGGCATGTGACTGGTTGTTTTACGTCATTCTAACCTTGTTGTGTATTCATAGAGACATGAATATTCTAGAAATATCTCTAGACTGGGATACAATAATCAAACAAGATTCATTCCCTGCTCTGTATAAACTTTAAACACCACAATCTGTAAACTATACTATCACTGTATTGTAGCATTGTTATAGTATTGTTGACAGTGTATTCATTGTTGCTAAACTAGAGGTATTTACTATAGATGCCTCTATCAGAGGGTGTGCTCATTGCTATAGTATTGCTAGGCATTGGCTAGCTAATTGCATTGTCCTGTTGTTGTCCGATTTTTTGAACTCGTGACACTTGTACCTTCACAGTTCATTGAGGTACACACCCTATCCGTCATGACCTGTGTTTAATATCATTTTAGCTATCGCGCATCGTATTTGAATTTTGTTGGTTGGGTCCTAGAATCGAATCTAGTAGTAGTCAGTTTTCAAATTAACGATCGTGTGCAGCTGTATCACAACCTACTGTATATACCGGTTGCTGTTGGCGTAATTAAACTGGATATTAGCATGGCGTCCATCTTTAACTGTCTATTGGCGTCCAGCATTGCTTTAACACCGCTCTAAGAAAGCACTGGAACGACTAAGACACAATAGTACCAAGAACTGCTCGGTTTGGATACCCAGGTACTCGATTATGGCGGATAGTAACCAGCATTGCTATGAATAATTATGCATTCAAAACAACAAAATTCCATCCGTTCTATTGAAATGTAATAGCTTCATCTGAATAGGCTGGTCTATGATAATGATGCAGCATTGCTGTTACACTATAGCATGTATTGAGAGCAAACCTAGACCTATCCAACCAGTTCATGTTGTTGTATTTTCTGTCTACTCGGAACAAATTACTTGTGTCACCTGTTACGGCAACTCCCGACAGGAAAAACGTTCATTCCATAGTTTTTTTGAAACTGGATGAAAGAGTCGGATGTAATGGAATATGCCGTACATGTACATGTATGTCAAGCATACAATGCATGCAAGCATATCATGTGTTGTATAATGCAGATAGCTATTGTTCTAGAACCAGCATTCTTGTTACAGCCCTCACATTTGACTATGGGCTGTGTGTGTAGTAGTGGGGATTATGTATGTAGTGATCTATGTATGGTCAATACTGTAATAATAGTACTGTATTATGATAGATATGTAGTTTATGCAGCACTTGATCTGCTCCCACTCACCTCATTCTCTCTCTCTCTCTCTCTCTCTCTCTCTCTCTCTCTCTCTCTCTCTCTCTCTCTCTCTCTCTCTCTCTCTCTCTCTCTCTCTCTCTCTCTCTCTCTCTCTCTCTCTCTCTCTCTCTCTCTCTCTCTCTCTCTCTCTCTCTCTCTCTCTCTCTCTCTCTCTCTCTCTCTCTCTCTCTCTCTCTATCTCTCTCTCTCCTTCTCTCTCTCTCTCTCTCTCTCTCTCTCTCTCTCTCTCTCCCTCCCTCCCTCTCTCTCTCTCTCTCTCTCTCTCTCTCTCTCTCTCTCTCTCTCTCTCTCTCTCTCTCTCTCTCTCTCTCTCTCTCTCTCTCTCTCTCTCTCTCTCTCTCTCCCTCTCTCCCTCCCTCCAATAGGTCTCTTTAGCTCTTGGCAGCCATCTTGATCTGCTCGCAACATTCGCAAACCTCTCTGGCACTCAACTACCCAACAAGACCCTGGACTCATATTCACTCACTTCAGTGCTACTGAACAATACACAAAGTATGTAATCCTCTCTCTCCCCCTCCTCTATCTCTCTCACTCTCTCTCTCTCTCTCTCTCTCTCTCCCTCTCTCTCTCTCTTTCTCCATTATAGTCGTGTCGACACACAGGGTCACATGCTTGTCAACCATACCAATCTAAAGAATGTAGTTCACACCAAAATGTATAAACAATCATTTGAAGCAATTTGTTGTCACAGTTGTCCGTATAATTATCTAGCCTCTGCTCATAGTCAAAACAAAGGTTACCACGACAATCGACTTATTATATAGACACGTCTACTACTGCAGTTGCCGATAATTAAGTGGTTTAGACAATTGTAGTAGCTATCTAAATTCCAGCTTCCTGTAGTCATACCTTGTGTAATACCATTCGTGCCTCAATATCTGAGTATTGATTAGCTGGGCTTATATAGGCCTGTTGTGAGCTGTTTCGTAGTGAAGTAGTCTAGAGAGAACGTCAGTGATGGCTACACCCTGAACACCACATCAAGTAAACAACTCGCTTTGCCTGCCATCCCCACTATTGCTGACTTACCATACACAGTCGATATTATTTGGTATTAAATTTCACTCGATGAATTTAGCGGGACATAATTTGCGATTTTAACGAGCTCAATACAAAATATTTGTATCACTCACATAACATTAAAGGTGCTCACTAATATACCAGCTGCTCTACAGTAATGCATTGTGACAGCTCTGTGGCGTAACACAATATTGTATTGCACTGTGCGTTAACTTCTGGTCATGTTGCGATTATAGCAAGATTCTTTACTGCTTCGATTTGTGTTTGAGTGGAGCAGTAATCCTTCACCCATATGGTGTTTGGAGCAGTGACCCTTCACCCATATGGTGTTTGGAGCAGTGACCCTTCACCCATATTGTGTTTGGAGCAGTGACCCTTCACCCATATGGTGTTTGTCTCAATAGAATACTTTTATTGTGAAGTATCATTCATCACAACCACAAATGCACCTTGTCTTGGCTCGTACATGTTGAATTGCTTGGCAGTAGTACTTGAAGCATATGGTAGGTATTCCAAGACCGATGAATCTCAGCTACACCCAATAGCCAGTACGTTGTACACATGGCTGTAATTCCTCATTTATTGCATAACAGCTGTGTTGTGTAATAACTAAAAAATCCGGAAAAACATGGAATGAATAATTATGCGAAAATTAGTCCTAGTATTTCTTGATTTGCGGCACAGTCCATGGGTTAGTAGTAGGGCTGAAACGAATACTTGTACTATTCGACTATTCGATCGTTTTGACAGTATTCGACTGCTATTGCAGCTATTCGAATATTCGTTTGAAGTCTTTTAGCAGTTGGGAAACTTGGGCTATTTGTAACCAGTCCACAAATCAAACCCGAGCCCTGACTGTATGTTGATATACAACTTTCAAACATATTTTGTTCTTGCGCACTGGTTGCTAGAGCTAGTTTTATTCCGATAATAGAGTATTCGACTATTCGTTCGTTTTAGCTAGTGACTATTCGAACATGAAAATGTGTTATTCGTTTCAGCCCTAGTTAGTAGGTATGTGTAGCAGTTCTACATGTAGCAGTTCTAGGCGCTGCTGATCTGTGTCACTGTGTAATCAGGAATGCTTTATTTTGGACATTAGTTTTGTTATAAAATTCTTGCAGCAGTGCTGGGGTCAGGTTGTGGATAGGCATTCTGGAAATACACAAGTTAATTTAATCACCACCAGTGCAGACCAATGTCTCATCTATGATATGAATACACTTAACTAGAGTGAACAAATATTCACAATCCATAGTAGTCACTGTTTATACAGTACAGCGGAACCTGTCTATAGTGATCACTGTCAGCAATAACAGCCAGCTAGCTAGGGACCAAACAGTGGAATAGTCACTGTCTGGTGACTAAACTGTGCTGGTCGTAAGGTGATAGTGTGTTTGTGATGTTACGTAAATAATTAGATCAGAACCAATGCCAATGTGATATGCTTACTCCAGTTAGTGTGTGTTGTTATTGTTATCAATACACATTACGCAATATAAGTCCTGATGCGCTAGGCATTCGTGTGTGTGTGTGTGTGTGTGTGTGTGTGTTGGTATATAGCTTCGTAGGTGTTCAGTAAAATTTGTAGCTTTTGTACACCCTTTTGTTTCAAAATTTCGATATTGCAGCTAGAAAATACATGTATGGTATGGACCATTGATTGTAATAAAGCCCTAGTGTTTCACAGTTGGGCTAGGCCCTTGTGATGTGGTGAGGGATGGGCTGCTGGTATGAATCTACCCATAGTGGGCTGTGGATCATGCCATTTTCTGATCTTGGTAAGGTTGGTTGATTTCTGATGCGTGCTTGAAAATTCAGTGCTAACCACAAGCTTTATATTATGTAAGATCTTTACGATAATGCTCTGTGGTTTGTAGTAGGAGGGTTAAAAATGTGTGAGTAGATTTAAAATAATGGATTTATGATAGTAGGTTGCGTAACTGTTTGTGCAGGAGTGTGATTGTGGTCATTATTAGATTTTTACCATGCTCAGTGACAGGGTGGATACCAGAAGATTAAGGTAGCTAGTTTGAATGTTTTCATTGCCGAGAATTACGTAAGTGTTCGCATGTTCATGCGTGTTGTTTTGTTTGTATGTGGGTGCATCTATTATCTCGAAAGGCTTCATTCTTTTTCTCTGTGATTTAATTATTCATTGCAGTGATTGGGTGTGTCGGGTGGTATTCTAAGACTTGTGGTTCATGATATTAGCTTGTGTAACTGTTGCCTATCAAGTAACTGTGGTCAATCTATTTATTTTTAGTTTTTCCATATTCTATAATCGAATTATCTGTTATAATAACAGGAAGGATACCAGTAGATCAAGCAGTGTAACTTAGGTACCATAATTGTTATTGTGTTGTTATGAGTTGTGTAAGTGCTAGAGTGTTTGCTTGTGTTGGTACGTGCGTGTGTGTTATTAACTTGATTATAACCATGGCTACGACTGTCTTTAGTTGACCATCGTTACAAGGATAGGTTGGGTCATATGCTGGTATGATGAAATGGTGTATTATAGCGAGTCGTGTAAGAGCTTGAATTATCTGCGTGTGTGTGACGTGATATGTGTACTGGCAGTAGAAGCCACAGACAGTGCTACTGAGCTTCTAGCACGGGAGTTGAATTGCAAGGCTAGCATATCTTACACATAAGCATCCAGTTAATCCTCTGTGAGCCGGCTAGACGCTGCTTATTACACAGACACTCCACGTTAGGGAAATTTATCATTATTGCATGTGACTCTTTGTCGGATAGTGAGGCACATTGCTCAGAGCATTATCCACTATATAATTGTAGCTAACTGATTGGTAAAGCATGCCAGTGAATATTTGCACACTACATCAAAGGGTGTATGTCATGTGTAAGTGTATGTGTATGTTAGTTATTCTATACAGGCTTGTTATGTATTCCTTTACCTCGGGAGAGGCACCCTGCAGGCAATAACACTACTCACATAGATACAGGATACCACTGTGTTCCAGGTGATAACGATATTCATACCCTATGTGTTGACAAGAACAGCTGCTGTTTCCAGCCCTAGGGGGTATGTACAATCAGTAGGAGAGACAGACAGACAGCGTGGTGTGATCATGCTTTTAGTCATTAGGTCTTGTTGTCAAGGAGCTAGTGATGATCTGTGTTGGACGGATGCTGTCATGTGTTATTATAAGCTGTGTTTGGTTCAGTTTATTAACTGGTGTCATGAGAATTGATGCATTGTATAGTGGAGTACAGGATCGGTGTCTACGATGCCCAGCCAATGCTGGGCTGTTGCTGTCGTGATGCAACATAATCTAGAAATTTGTTTTTTTTATACTATCTCAAGCAATTATTTAACCCTTGCCTTAAATACTGACCTTTTCGAAACGGGTTTACACTTGATACTGAGTTTGCTGATAATTATTGGAAAACCTTGATATTATATTTACTATAATTATGTACATGATGTTATTTGACCACTCAACTGTGCACAAACAAAGATACCTGTATGGTTGATTAGCTATGCATGTGCTTGAAATTAATTTTGGAATGTGCAGCACACAAGCTTCATTGATTTCTCTCTTGCATGTAGATGCATGCTCTAATACATGCTATAGGAGTGTGTCTGTTGTAACGATTGATGCCGTCTCCATCAAAGTGTTGTGTCAAATCTAGTTTATTGCAGAGTTAAAAAGTAGTTTATTAACAGACAGAATGTTCCGAAATGATGCAACAGTGAGACGTGCTAAAATATTGTTTCTGCGCTACGCTAGTTATGTTAATTGTGACGTCATAACCTATGAAAGTATGCCGGAACGTGTAGTAAAACTGTTCATTACGTACCAGGAAAATCTAGACTAGAGGGAGAGCCAGTTAGAATGGAGGAAAGGAGGAAGATTAGGGGACACACTAGGAAGATGAGAGCCAGCTGTCGTGTATTGTCTCACTGTACTTTGGTGCTTAATGTATTATGTCATTAGATGAGTCTATGCTGTAACGATATTCATTGGGGATATCCTATGTGTTAATGATATTCATAGACGGTAATGTGTTGTGTATTGTGAGAGTGTATTGGGTGGTATGCGTTAATGGTATTCATTGTTTCGGACCCATGCCGAGTGCAGTGTGAAGTGCTCTAAACCAATGATTCTTATTACAGTTACTGTGTCAACTTCCAGGCACATGCTACTCCAGACGCTTCCTCCAGTGTCCTCCCACATCCAGTAATTATTGAGTGTGTTTGAGGATTTCCTCTCATGTGAGATTCCTCCTAGATTTTGTTCCTATTGTCGGCACGTTTAGATCCGGTCGAATTCTTTCACACGAGTTTCATTGGTGCAACTTTCTGCTCTAGTTTGCTTGATAATTGTTCATCTGTGATACCTTACAAGCTGGGATGGAGGCTGTATATGCACTAAACCCTTGCTCAATATAATTATTACATGCTTGACTAATTTCTGTTACGTTTTCTCTCTCCCTCATCTTCTCTCTCCCTTCCTCCTCTTTCCTCTCTCTCACTCCCGTTCCTCTCTTCCTCTTATCTCTCTCTTAGGTCCCAGAGAAACGATCTTCTACTACAGAGCCACGACTCTCATGGCTGTTCGTTACCGTGACTACAAGGCCCACTTTGTCACTCGCAAGGGATTCGAATGGGAGCCTCCGGAGGTCAGTAAGACAGACAGACAGACAGATAGACAATGGGGTCTTGTGCGTCAATATACAGTTTACATGTTTGTATGCAAATTTGACTGTATATTTGAACGGGCTTCGTAATTTTAAAAAGGACTTGCCCATGCTGCTCTCTATACACTCATAAAGACACATACAAAATCACACTTTTATGTCACTGCCTGGAAATTCACTAAGTACCGTCCAAGTGTTCGGTTTCTTTGAAGTATCAGTAAGACTATTCTAATTTGCTATGCATCGTATTGTAATTCAGTACACCACTGCCCAAGTGCAACCATAGACAAGCTACTTCCTGCATATTGTACTGACCCAGTAATATGATAAAATCACTAGATTGAAAGTTCTGGAATGTTGTTGTGGTATGTTCAGCTGATGGGCGCCAATACTGATCTACATTATGTGACATAGCGCTCAACAAGAATGCATTTGTTTACCGAAACCAAGCTCATTAGGGTATGCCTAGATACCTTGGTTCGCAGTTAGCACATGACCAGTTGCGAAGCATTTTTGTGGAAAATCGCTATAACAAAGGCAATCTAGCGGCACTTCGATTTATGTAATCTGTCCCAGTGTCTGAAAGATGCACACACTATTAGGGAGACACGGTAGTGTCTCCCTATGTAGGGTTGAACGAGAAAACAAGATGGCGGCTACATACATGTATTAGCGTTGAAACGCTGATATTTCGCCTGGTGATGAATTTTATAGGTCCAAAGACACTTAAATCTGCTATCTGGCGTTGCCCCATCTTACAGTAGCAAGGAGATAGCTCAAGATTGTTACTAAAGTGACGAACCTGGAAACGGTGAAAATCGAGTTTCGTCATCTTCGTTTTCTTCTTATTCTTTCTTCCACTCGCCTAGCACCTTTACGTGAGCAGTGCCGGGACCAAAACACCCACGAACAGTCGTGAAATTCTCCTGGCATGTGCCTTTTGAACTTAGTTTTTAGCGAAACGGCGATATAAATTCCGCGATTTCTCGATCGTGATCCATTGTCAGCTAAGTGTTAGACGCCATTAATGTGATTGCGCAATACGCACGTGACCAAGCTGTGGTAAGCGCACGTGACCAAGCACAAGCTTGAGTATCGCCAAGCCGTATAGATCACGGAGAACACATATTTGTCTGGTGTCTTCGAAGAACGGTAAGCTAGCAAGCGCAGAATCACCATTCTGCCTTGCCAGACAATTATAACCGCTGTAAACAAGTGTGGGTGGGGCTCGTATGCACTGTATTCATGCATGCGTAGGCGAGCTGATATCTACAGCATAAGAATTATTTAGCTACAAGTTTAAAATTGTTAATAATAAAGAAAGCCATCAACAACAGGAAAACCAAACCAATGGTGGAAACAAAGATGGCACAGTAATTGCATGATATTGAACTGCACTTCACTGAAAAAGAAAAAAGGACACAAACAAGAAAATTAAAAAGATTTCTATCGAAATCAGAAGGATGTAGGGTTGTGAAATCTACCACTGGTCAACAATGTAAACTAACAAGGAACAAGCATGGAATGGTAACACGATTGACTTGCTAACAGACCATAGATCCCTACATCAGTGGCTGTACATAAGCTGTCACAAGCAGAATGCACGTCAGGTGTCAGTCAACAGCAACAAGTTGAACTAGCTATAGTCAACTACAGCAGCCACTGATGTAGGGATCTATGGTCTGTTAGCAAGTCAATCGTGTTACCATTCCATGCTTGTTCCTTGTTAGTTTACATTGTTGACCAGTGGTAGATTTCACAACCCTACATCCTTCTGATTTCGATAGAAATCTTTTTAATTTTCTAACTTGTCATGTGACATCAAATTTCAATGCTCTGGCCACTAGTTTGACAAACCTTGCTTTGGCTTAAGCTATAGTACTGGCGTTGTGGCTGTATTGACACTGCAAAATTAATGTAGGGAATGTTACTACTATAGAATGGTTCATTTGTGTTCTTTAATTTACTAGACAACAAGAAGTAAATATTATATTTTGCGTTGTGCTCATTAAAATTGCACAAAAATGTTTAAGGTGTCAAAAGGGTTCTACAGTATATGTAGAGTTAACTGAATGGCGTCTAACTATGTGCCGCCAGTATTATCATAATTCTAATTGTCGGCTTGCACCTGAAACTGTCTCAGCTGATAAATTTGTTGAATTTTATTGAGCTATTAGTAGCTAATTTCAGCATATTTTTCAGATCGATAAGCATGTACAATAGCTTATTTTCCACTTCACCAATCACGTAACTGCATCATGTGACTGAAATTTCGCTCGTTACAGGATTATTTGGCTTACTGAGACAAACGGAAACAGGCTCAATTGCCCAAAACAGTTACTACCAAAAATGGTGCTTAACAAACCGAATGCTGAGTCTTAAAACCAGCATTATGGTCATTTACTGTACGTGACAGTGCAATTGCCAAGACGATGTCCAACAATGGATTCCTTTGTGTTTTTAGCAAGTTACTTGGTAACTTGACAGATGTTATAAGGTTTTGTTACTACACAAGTTGTGGTGTGTTTTACTTCCATGAGATAGGACTTCTTAGCAACACATTGCACGGATGTGTGAATACCGTACAATGCATCTTTATAAACACCCTGGGCTAAGAATGTGTGATTTCACAATACCAGTGTCTGCGCTGTATTGTGGATAATCTTACACTCTTCTTGTGTTTCGTTACTGTGATACAGGATGAGACCTAGCTCCTAGAATCATGTTGCGACACGTTTCTGTCATACTATAGCAAGCCATAGCATGTAGTTAGTAATAATGGACTACTTGCAAGTGTGGAGCATCCCACATAATGTGCACTAATGTGTTCAGTCTCTGATCATCCTCCATCGTGTAAATAAAGACAACAGTGACTACAGAGACTGAACACGATAATGCATGAAGGTGACACTCTAAGCTTTTCACTGTAGACTGTCGCCCTATATGCTGCACTTTTCATTCAGCCTCTAATACTTCACAATAGCTTTTTCTCGGCAATATTATCGTATGTGGTTTGCGACTGAAGCAATCCCATAGACAGAGTCTGTTATGATAACGGCTAGCATGAGAATACTTGCTTTGTTGACTGTTTCTTTGATCCTTTCCTGTCACTCAAGTTCCACAATGGACAGAGTGTCTCTGTTGTGATTGCTTCCTGACGAGTGTTTAACAATCGTCCTGACGAGTGTTTAACAATCGTTTTGTCCAATGTTGCCTCCTCTGTGCTTCCTTCTTACCCTTGTCTAAACAGTGCATGCTCCGCTCCTCTCACTGTTCTTCTCATGGCTGTGCTGAGTAATTCATCATTTGTTGCGTGTTCGTAATAACCAGCAGTGCTGTGTCGTGCTTATTGCTCTGTTAGATTCCAATTATGGATTAATTTTGATTCTGGTCTGTAGTCAAGCAGCTGTGCTATACACTATGATGCTAGTGCTTGATTGACACCAAATTTTGTATAATATTTAAGCTAGACCACAAACATAAATTGAGCTTTTGCTAAAACAATGTGATAGTGCAATGTCACGTCTCGAAGCAGCGTATTTTGACAAGCTGACACCAGACTGCATCAGAACTCAAACTGAGACGATTTGATAGAGGAAAGTGTGTTAACACAGCATTATAATGTGGTTCGAAATTGCAAGTTATTCAGCAAGCACAGACTAGATGCTTTTTCGTAATTTAAAGTATACCTAGGTCAAAGATCAATGACGTCGCCCATGCTATAAATCCCATATTGCACACTTAGGCATTTATTGCACTAAGATGGCGGTGAACGTGCTTTCAACTCACACAACCGAAGATCTTGACCGAGGTATGCTCTAAATCAGTTAAAGCACGGTTGGAGTGCTGTATGGTAGTTAAAACACGAGGGGTTGAGGGTACAGCACTAGGCAGAGTGCTAATACACACACATACAGTGGTATATTGTAATGTTTTGTGTAGAAGCAAGCTAGGCTCTCACAGGATAGACGATGTGGGTTCAAAGGTCGTGATTCTTGTTCTATAATTTTGTCTACTATGCTGTGTGACAATATAGTTCTCATTTTTATCACTCCGTCCGTATGTGTGACATCACACACAATGCCTTTCAGTTCTGTGATGATTACAGAGTGATCTACATTATACAAGTGCTGTTTCAAAGCCTGTCAAGTTCACTATTTTGCCCATAGCTATGAATCCTTACTAGTTACCATACTGTGAGATATTGTGCTTGGTGGGTGTGCCCGCATTTCAGAGGCTCGGAATAGTACTGATGTACACCACTATACAGTATTTTTGCAATGTTGAATGAGTGAAAAGTGTAGAGTGTCACCTTCATGCACTAATGTGTTCAGTCTCTGTAGTCACTGTTGTCTTTATTCACACGATGGAGGATGATCAGAGACTGAACACATTAGTGCATGAAGGTGACACACTATTCTTTCACTTCAGCATTGCTAAAAATCGGTATAATTACATGTGCACAAACTAGGGTTTGTTATCATTGTCTTTGACCACTTCCATCCTGACATATGGTCACTCATCACTCACTCATCCTGTCTCATTCCATGCATTGTTACGGCCTCCTCAACTGACAAAGGTACGACTCTATCTTAGCATCACCTTGGAAATGGTTTTGACAACACTTCTACTGCAATAACTCACCACATAGCAAGTGGTTTTTACCACATATTAGTATTGTGGTAGACACGCCTTGTGAGGTAATAGGATAGGCACTATGGTGTCTTCCACATGTTATCCTGGAGATGTGGAGCTAACAGCAAACTTGACTGGCTTTCGACAGCGTATGGCTGCCGAAGAGAATATTATACTATTATTATAATATCCTCGGTAATGTGGGGGCTGATAGCTGAAGCTCCATTATACTACATGTATATCATTCTTTGTCATGGTAATGTATCTAGGCGTTGTCCGGCTATATTACCTGCATGATAAGCTTGTCTTCTCCGCTGACATATTGCAATTAGTGTCATGGTAATGGAAAGATCATTGCCAGTTTTTCCGAGTATTCTACTCATGTAACGGATGTTCAATTATCTTATGAATAATATGAGATTACAATAAACCTTTGTCAACAAATCGAAGTCTCGCCACAGATCATATAATATTTCAAATAATATTTTTCCTAGATGTGTAACTTTGTAGGTACAAAAGTTTCCCGAAACTAGTCTGTGTTTCAGCAGCAAAATTCTTAAGTTCCAATAAGCCTTTGTAGCATGTCAGTATGTTGGTGATAACTTGAGGACATTGCGTATGTGCATTCAGCGGCTTCTTGCACAGTGACTAAGCATGATTCATTCATACTTTATTGGGATGGTTTATTGAATTGCCACTCCCCCGGCCTGTTTGAACAAGGTTTGCCCTCTACGTCAGTTGACACTTTTTAGCAATGTGTTGTTGCTAAGGTACGTACTTATCCACATAGCAACCATGTTATTTTCAATCCCGTCATTGTAAAATTGTCAGGTTCCTCATGGGTTAAAATGCTAATGATCCTTGTATCACACAATAACACATCACAAATCTTGTTTACTTACCTTTACACAATCTTGCCCAAGCATACAATTTCATACGCTACCAAGCCACTACCTGATATACCAAACCTATCGTATGCACCTCGTACTCACAACCTCACGGCAGAACCCTGAGTGGATTGTCGCTGTTCGGTGAAGTGAGAGGCATGATGGGCTCCATTGCTATGGCAACACCCTTGTGAGAGGAGGAGCCTGAAGGCGGAGCCTTCTTCCATCAACACTGATTCAAGTAGTCTATGAGCGTAGAGATTTTTGCCGTTTGTATTTTGTCCAGATGACTAATTATTTTATTTTTGTTGCCCTAGTATAGGGATTTTGCAAAAATTTATGAAAAATGCAAAAAAAATTGTAAGTATCTGTTGTGAGAGTGACGGATTATTCTCACTCACCCAAGCAGCCAATCAGATTGTATCAACATGTAAATCGTTAATCTGTATTTTCCACTACCTCAAACTAATGTTTCTAATGTTATACGCAAGTACGTGAGAGTATACGCTTATCTCTTTGACACAGCAACGACCTATATCTAATTAAATAATTATTGTAGTTACGAATATTTGAAATGCCTTGCAAGGGTGGATGGGTCTTGTCAACACAGCAACCTTGTAGTGTTGTTGTTGGTATGTCTCTCATTGGGTTGAATAAACTGAAAAAGAGCGTGCTCCTTGTTCGAATCAAAAACTTACACAGTCATAGTTTCAGATCAAAGCATGTACTAATACATACGTTCTCATGTGTACTTGTGTAATAAGACATGTAACAAAGTGAAACTATGTTTGATTCACGTTTGGATAAGCTGCTGCCTTCATAATAGGCTGATTGTTACAATCCAATCTGTTGTTCAAACTTTGTTACCTCATTATCATACCACTGCCGGTCAGGAGATCACAGTACCGCTCACGAGCAAGTCAACACACGAGCAAGTCAACACACGAGCCTGAAGCAAGCAGCTCTCGAGCGATTCATAGTGTATATGTGCGTACACAGTCATTGATGCAATACGATACACACGGCAATCATTAGCATGATTAGAGCGTCTGTGAGTAGTAACCTTTGTCAGCAAGTCAAAGACTCGCCAGTAAATAGCGATCACAAAATAATTCAAATATCATAAATCTTACACACAAAATTGCTCCTGGTTGTGTAAATTTGTAAGTACTAGGGGTGGTTGATAAATTTTTGAGTGATTTACATTTAAAAAAAACATTCAGCAGCTGCAATAATTAGTTCCATTGTGTAGAGGTTGGTATTGGATCAATTACATCACTATTAGTGCTTCTTGCTGTAGCAACAAAAGCTTAAAGCGTGATTTGCGCCTTATTCGGAAGATAAATTGCATTGCCCCTCCCTGCTTAAACACAGTTTACGCTCTACAGTTGACGCTTTTCACTTGCAGGAAACAATAAAAGCGCTGTATTGATGAGACGGTTCTTTGACAAGTGAATTCCTTTGTCGCAAAAATGTAGCTTTAACTTTCTCAAATATGTCTTTCAGCAATGTGGCGTTGCTAAGGTGAATGTTATCTTCATAGCACCGTTTGCTTCTTAGTTATCAATCCTGTGATTGTTAGTCAGGTCTGCCGGCATGGGTTGAAATCCTGGAATAAGTTTAAAATGACCGTGCTTATTCACAAGCTGAGTAAAGATGTACCAGTTTCACTACTAACCTGATAATCCCAAACCTCATACTCTAAAATAAAAGAATATGATACACTAAAGCTTATACCAACACTGGTCAAGTAACCATAAGCGTTAAAAAATTCCACAAATGCATTGTTGTTCAGATAACTAATTTTCATGGGCAAAAGTAATTTTGTTGAAAATGTGAGAATTATCTGAAAAATTTTCTGTTGTGAGAGTACAGCTGCATTGGTTATTGGTTATACCACTGACATGATGTTCGATCTACCTTGCCTACCACCTCCATTGTAAACTTTAGGACTATAAATACCTTTTTGATGTTACGCACTTGTGTGCCCAAGCACAGAATAATATTAAATGAATTTAAAAGTTCATCTCTTTGACAGAGGGAATACATAGTCACCAGTAATGTAGTTACAGATAAACTATTTGAAATATGCAATGTGCCTTTCCTAAGGTCTTGTCCACATAGCAACCATGTTGTGTTGTTTGGTATCTATCCTGTTGTTCTGAATCATGGGCTGAATAAACTGAAAAAGAGCGTGTTCCATGTTCGAATCATAAAGTTACACAATCATAGTTTCTGATCAAAGCATGTACTAATACATAAGTTGTCATGTGTACATGTGTAATACAACGTCAACATGTAACAAAGTGAAATTATGTTTGATTCACGTTTTGATAAGCTGCTGCCTTCATAATAGGCTGATTGTTACAATCCAATCTGTTGTTCAAACTTTGTGACTTCATTTTCTTAGTTTATAATTATATCACTGCCTGTCAGGAGCTGACAGTGCCGCTCACGAGCATGTTCACACTTTCACGCCAGCCTGAAGCAAGCAGCTCTCGAGTGACTCATGGTTTACCCATGCGCAGGGTTTCATTTAGAAGTTGTTGCAAGAAGGAGCGAAGTGCGCATTGATAAAAAGTAGATGTTAAGACCTATGACTCAAGAGGGGGTTCAACCCTGCCCACATGTACATATTGAGTACAATACTCGCACTCGCTATTGTAAGCACAAGTAGAGCGTCTGCAGGTTGCACGCGCAGTTGTAAACTTGCTCATGAACTGTACTGTATAATTGTTCAGGTAGTTCCATGAGCTTTTAGTGCTAATCCACAACATAATGTTGATACTTGGTGTGTTGCCTATAGCTTTGTGAGTTGCATAGCTAGCCGATTGCTGCCTTCATAATAGGCTGATTGTATGCTGCTTATACAAGCTCAGACACACTCTTTGCGTAATCTATTTTTAACTCACTCCACACAGCATTTTTCTGTTTTACAGTTCAGGAAAAACACTGGTTACTTCAAAGGCTTTGTTGTGAGCATTTCCCATTCTTAGCTTCTTATTCAAGCGCCTCATAAACAACGGCACACACCTTTGAACTGCATCGTACAACACCCATCACAACATGTGTGCATCACAACTCATCATTATACGACCAAGCACTGCATAGTTACAGTACAATAAACCAATAATCACTGCCTGACTCAAAGGCTGCGATTTCCATTCTTAGATTCTTATTCAAGCGCCTCATAAACAAAAGCATGCGCCCATCAACTCAATCTTACCCCATCTATCATAACATGTGTGTATTGTGACTTGTTATTTTGCACATAGAGCCCATTCCAGTGCATGGCGTGTTCATACCAATACACTACTGTCACTGTTAACAGAGAGCGTGCAGCCACTTACTCATAATCGAGTTTGTATCTAAACAAACCAACCCGTCTTTCATCTTGCATGCCTAGGATTAGGAGGTCACTGGTACACATATTTCCATCGGCCTTGCCTAATGAATGAAATAGCTTCAGTTCATTGTCATTTCGTGTTTTGTTGATCTCTTGTATGGGTTTGAGCGTCACGCCATAATATTGTGATTGCTCATCTCAATCGCACACCCTGTGTATGTCACGTCCTCTCAATGCCGTCATCTCGTGAGGATTGCATGCACTGGGTGACTTGAAAATGCCATTTTCACAACTGTTGATTTGTGCAGGTATCGCTACGTCACACTGGTTTACAGATATTGTTTCTCGTAAAACTAAACATAAACTATGATTACATACAAACGACTGTTTTCTCTCATTTTCTATGATTTGTGTGAGATGTTTTTTTATTTGATTTTCAAGTAACTTAACATTTGATGTAACATTTAAAGCATATCTTAGTCGTACTGCGCACAAGATTTCTCCTGCTCACATACTTTAATGGTGCATATTATTATTTCAAATGCTCATTTGAATAATTGATTTATATTAGAGTATTGTATGACCTGGTTCTTGGAAGAGACTGATTTGTTAATGTATTCATCTGATACTGGTGTTCACAGCTGTGTTATCTGATCCGTTGGTTAATATATCGGTGTTAACACCAATTCTGTTTATTAGTATGTGGTGCGATAGCCTCAATTTAATAGACCACTGGTTAAAAATTGAAACTTAACAAAAGATTGATCTTGGGTCTAGAGCATCAAAAGCTTGATGGTGGTGTCACTTGAGTCTACCCTTGGTTGTGACTTGGCAACATGTTTGTGCATACGAATGGCTGGGTATATTCTCGTGTTTTCTTCAACAATTGCTGTAACAAGCCTAACTCACTAATCTCATTGTTTGGAATCGAAGGCAACAAAGGAACCAGTTCTCTAGACTCAAGGTTTAGCTAGTTTGTAGCTGTGTTATGGCTTGATTGGAAGAGAAACACGCCATTCTTGTCATATAGTACTGTCCTGTGCATCATGGAGACACAATGCGTATGAAGACCTTGTCAACACATGTAGACAACTGTGCGTACACACACACTGGGTCAATGGCAGCTGATAAGCACGCCTCGACCAAAGAATTTACATCGAAACCCCTCTTAGAGGACACCCCTCATCCCTCTATAATGGACTGGACCCCAAATATAACCGTATAATAAACCCCTGACCAGAGGACACCCTCTCTACAATGGATATTTTTGTTGGTCCCAATGGTGTCTGCCTTAGAGAGGCTATGTACAGTGGAACCTCTCTAAGGCGGACACCATTTGAACCAACAAAAATTGTCCATTATAGAGAGGCTGTCCTCTGGTCAGGGGTTTATTATACATTATGTGGGTTATATTTGGGATTCAGTAAGTGTCCATTATAGAGGGATGAGGGTGTCCTCTAAGAGAGTTTCCAAGCTCTAAACCGTCATGTATGCATGTTACAGCAAGTGTATTGTGTTGGACTAAAATTAGAATTCCTTGCCAATGAGACTAGCTAGTGTTTATCAAATTAACAAACATGCATCCATCAATCTGATATCACTGAATAATTGCATTCTCACTCATTACTGTTTGTAATTCACTGTTCATGATCTATTTGTAATATTAGTATCCCTGTATCCTCCTCCCAGCTGTATCCACCCTCTAGGCTACAGTATCTATTACTAGCACTCGTTTTATCCATACTGTTTTCCTCACTGCAGAAACACGACCCACCTCTACTGTTCCATCTCGGACAAGACCCTGGAGAGCTGGTAAGTGAATTGTGTTGTGCTGTTATTAAGTTGTTTGATTGATTCCGAGTTCAGTAACCTTTTGACCACCTGTTGACACATTCCTAAGCACATAGATTATAGTATTTGAATGTGCCTTTGTCGTTTCCTTGTCTAATACATCCGTTGAAATGAAACTTCAACCTGCCAGATTTTACCTACATGTTAAAATTGAAATAAATTATGGTAGCAGCACAGCCTGGTCGTGCGTGCTTGATCCCAGTAGCTTATGGTAGCAGCACAGCCTGGTCGTGTGTGCTTGATCCCAGTAGCTTATGGTGGCAGCACAGCCTGGTCGTGTGTGCTTGATCCCAATAGCTTATGGTGGCAGCACAGCCTGGTCGTGTGTGCTTGATCCCAGTAGCTTATGGTGGCAGCACAGCCTGGTCGTGTTTGCTTGATCCCAGTAGCTTATGGTAGCAGCACAGCCTGGTCGTGTGTGCTTGATCCCAGTAGCTTATGGTAGCAGCACAGCCTGGTCGTGTGTGCTTGATCCCAGTAGCTTATGGTGGCAGCACAGCCTGGTCGTGTGTGCTTGATCCCAATAGCTTATGGTGGCAGCACAGCCTGGTCGTGTGTGCTTGATCCCAGTAGCTTATGGTGGCAGCACAGCCTGGTCGTGTTTGCTTGATCCCAGTAGCTTATGGTGGCAGCACAGCCTGGTCGTGTTTGCTTGATCCCAGTAGCTTATGGTGGCAGCACAGCCTGGTCGTGTTTGCTTGATCCCAGTAGCTTATGGTAGCAGCACAGCCTGGTCGTGTGTGCTTGATCCCAGTAGCTTATGGTAGCAGCACAGCCTGGTCGTGTGTGCTTGATCCCAGTAGCTTATGGTGGCAGCACAGCCTGGTCGTGTGTGCTTGATCCCAATAGCTTATGGTGGCAGCACAGCCTGGTCGTGTGTGCTTGATCCCAGTAGCTTATGGTGGCAGCACAGCCTGGTCGTGTTTGCTTGATCCCAGTAGCTTATGGTAGCAGCACAGCCTGGTCGTGTGTGCTTGATCCCAGTAGCTTATGGTAGCAACACAGCCTGGTCGTGTGTGCTTGATCCCAGTAGCTTATGGTAGCAGCACAGCCTGGTCGTGTGTGCTTGATCCCAGTAGCTTATGGTAGCAGCACAGCCTGGTCGTGTGTGCTTGATCCCAGTAGCTTATGGTAGCAGCACAGCCTGGTCGTGTGTGCTTGATCCCAGTAGCTTATGGTAGCAGCACAGCCTGGTCGTGTGTGATTGATCCCAGTAGCTTATGGTAGCAGCACAGCCTGGTCGTGTGTGCTTGATCCCAGTAGCTTATGGTAGCAGCACAGCCTAGCTACAGACCAACCATGTGTGCTGCATGTTCGTGTGTGTTGTTTGTGTGTGCAGTTCATTATCTCGTGAGACTTCGTTCTTCTTTCCTCTGTGATTTGATTATCTATTACAGTGATTGGGTGGGTCAGTGGTATCATGTGGTTCATGATAGAAGATTGTGTAACTGTTTGCTATCAAGCGAATGTGGTCAGTCTCTTTATTAATTTTTAATTTTTTGTATTTTCCATATTCTATTATCAGTTATAATAACAGGAAGGATACCAGTAGATCATGCAGTGTGGCTTAGGTACTATAATATTGTGTTATTAAGGGCCAAACAGTACAGTGGAACCTGTCTATACTGGCCACTGTCTGCTTATAACAGCCAGCTAGCTAGGGACCAAACCGTACAGTGGAACCTGTCTATAGTGGTCACTGTCTGCCTATAACAGCCAGCTAGCCAGGGACCAAACAGTACAGTGGAACCTGTCTATAGTGGTCACTGTCTGCCTATAACAGCCAGCTAGCTAGGGACCAAACAGTACAGTGGAACCTGTCTATAGTGGTCACTGTCTGCCTATAACAGCCAGCTAGCCAGGGACCAAACAGTACGATACAGCAGCCAACAAGTACATATGTCCTATGCAATATGTGTCACTTGTGCTCGGCACTATTTGGAATTATCATGTGTAAGTACATGATAATGGTCATTGTCATGTGATCTTAATGACTCATTGTATTAGCCTGAATGAGCTAGTTTAGTGCAACTAACCTGAACCTATCAGATATACTAGCATCAATGCTTCTTGTAACATTATTCTAGATAAATGGAGACAAGAGAAAGCTGTGATCCATAATACGTAATACAGTGATCCGTAGTACGTAATACATGTGTAATGTATGCTGGTATTCTGTATACTATGCACGTTATACTGCTCAGTAGCTATAGTGTCATGTGACCAGATGGCTTTGAGTCATTGATCATATTATTCTAGTCTCAATATGACCTTCAGATGTACTCATTGTTTGAGCTAGAGACCGTACATTGAACAACATAATGAATATCATGTTAGTCATGTACGTGCTATTATTTATAATTATGAATTGGTGTTTAAGTGGGTATGTAAGAAAACAGCTGTTTCTGTCTAGTTACTCAAAAATACGTAATACATCACAGCTTGATTTTCTAATTCTGTGCTTCGAATAGATGTCTAGAAATCATGAAAGAGCCTTAGCTGCACCACAGCTAGATTAGTGCATTACAGTAGCTTGAGATGTTAGCCTATGCAAGCACATATACAGTGTTACTACGCTCGATAGAATTCTGTTTTTGTGTATTCAACAGGAAGTGAAGATACAGATTAGTATCATAACAGCTTAGCTATCATTGACCATAGGCTCCTAGGATCAAGCATGTATGACTAAATGATTGTGTATTTAAACAGCTATAGATTCTAGGGACTATACTCACATTAATGATATTGTATCAATGTGGTAGACTGATTGCTAGTGACGTAAATTCTCTGGTTTTCTAGTGAATGTCATGTCTATGAATATTATTATTTTAATAACTTAGTGAGGTGTGTGCCTTTGAAGCTTTGTGTTCGTCACTGACTAAACTGACGTCGTGTTTACAACTCTTAGCACTCTTGAGCTCCCAGCACTCTCCTTTAAAACCCACTTCCTTTGTTAATTTTTACAAAACCACATTCAGATGTACTGTATCAATAGCCCTTGTTGCTTTCCTTTTTGGTATCTGTTTAATAAAATAGTTCAAAACAGCTCATTATCATACTAGCGCATTATTAGACTCAGCCTTCAGACTAAATAGACCAAATTTTATGTTACTTCAGACTAAATAGACCAAATTTTTTATGTTGCTTCAAAAAGAAATTTATGTTGCTTCAAACAAAATAGACCAAATTTTTTATGTTGCTTTAACCCTTCAAATGCGACGGGCGACTATTGTTGCCCAGCATGTTTGACGTCACAGGAAGTGGGCGTTAAAGTTCGAAAATAGTTTATTTCGCCTATAGACGAAATACGGCTGTGTGGGGTGGGATGGCGGGCCAATGGGAGGCCGCAGGCCCCTCCTAGCAGAGCTATGGCGGGAAGCCTAGCACCACTGGGTGTCTTGGGGCCTCTTGACATAAAAAGCAGCCATACATGCACTCACATGTGCTGTTTTGACCAAAGAAGGGGCATTTTTGTTCCAGCGAGAGTGATTCTAACACGCGACAGTTGGTAGATCGTCAAGTGGGCATGGTTAATTGCAATTGTCATTGACAACAAGCCCGCACGTTGTGCAAGTTGATTTTGCATATTAACAGTGATCACAGCACTAGTTTGTCTGTGTAATGGTTACAAAGGTTAGTCAAATCCACACAAACAGGGCCAGAAATTCTGTCCGCACTTCGAGGGTTAAACAAAAGAGACCATATTTTTTATGTTGTAAACTATGCAGCTGTATGTATGCGTATGAACAAGCACACTATAGCCTCGTACCCAGGCGCTAAAAGGGGGTGGAGCGAAGGCAGAAAGAAGCGCCTGGTATACACTGCATACGCATGCGTGACTAGCGGTGGAATTCCACCGCCGCCGTCGTACACCTTTGTAGTACATGATGAATATTCATCAGTTTCTTATTAGTTCGTGAAGCTCTCCTGTTTGTAATCTACTGTCATGACTGTATTCTAGCGCCTTTTCTTGAAGCTCTAGCACAAGAGCAGGAGTACAATTTAACAACTGGGTGCTCCTGGTAGTGGGAACGAGCGACATCGATTGACAAGAGCGGTATGAATGACGCGATTAAGCCTACTATTCGCGTATGCACGCTCACCACAAAGTTATTTGTCGAATCCAGAGCTAGAGCTGACGATCGAGTTGCTACTCAGTCAGTTGTTTGTAAGCTTAATAATGGAGGCGTGGTCTGAATAACCGCTACCACGTTTTCATGACATAATTGGAATATTTTACAGTAAAATAAACGGATATTTAGCGCATGCGTGTGCAGTAGATACCAGGCGCTTATTTCTTCTCCTCACTAGCGCCTGGGTGCAAGGCTAAAGCACACTATAATTATTTTTGTGCTTTAGTGCACATCATAGATAAGTATTATTCCTCAATCCAGCATTTTGATAGTGCCATTGCCATTATTTCTTCTAAAAATTCGACGCAAATTAAATAATTTCAGATTTTGCTTGTGCAATATTTGGAAAGTAATTGTGGCAGTAGTTCCAGAAGTGCCGAATAATTGGAGGTGTGGCGACGACCACGTGTTTTGAACGAGAACTCATCTACAGCTCTTTTCCATGAAGTACAGGACTTTTCACGTCAGGCTGTTGGCTTACTATAACGAAGAGCCAAAACGCTCATTTGCCGAAATTTGGAGCTCTTTATTAATTTTTTAGTTTTTCCATATTCTATTATCAGTTATAATAACAGGATGGATACCAGTAGATCATGCAGTGTGGCTTAGGTACTATAATATAGTTATTGTGTTATTAAGGACCAAACGGTACAGTGGAACCCGTCTATAGTGGTCACTGTCTGCTTATAACAGCCAGCTAGCTATAAGGACCAAACAGTACAGTGGAACCTGTCTATAGTGATCACTGTCTGCTTATAACAGCCAGCTAGCTAGGGACCAAACAGTACATTAGCCAACGAGTACATATGTCCTATGCAATTATGCGTCACTTGTGCTCGGCACTATTTGGAATTATCAGGTGTGTGTACATGATAATGGTCATTGTCATGTGATCTTAATGACTCATTGTATTAGCCTGAATGAGCTAGTTTAGTGCAACTAACCTGAACCTATCATATATACTAGCATCAATGTATAGAATGAGTACTTGTGTTATCTGCTTATCATTTGAAGACAGTATTTGAGCATATTTTGATATGCATTGCATACACCAGCAGCTAGTCATGTAGTGGACTATACTGAACCTATCAAATATACACACATGTAACATTATTCTAGACAAGAGAAAGCTATATATGACATAATACGTAATACAGTGATCCATTATACGTAATACATGTGTAATGTATGCTGGTATTCTGTATACTATACACGTCATACTGCTCAGGAGCTATGGTGTCATGTGACCAGATGGCTTTGAGTCATTGATCATATTATTCTAGTCTCAATATGACCTTCAGATGTACTCATTGTTTGAGCTAGAGACCGTACATTGAACAACATAATGAATATCATGTTAGTCAAGTACGTGCTATTATTATTTATTTGAATTGATCTGAAAGTGGGTAAGTACACATGTAAGAAAAAAGCTGTTTCTGTCTAGTTACTCAACAATACGTAATACTTCACAGTTTGATTTTCTAGTTTCTGTGCTTTGAATAAACGTCTAGAAATCGTAAAATATAGTGCTGTGCCTAGCTGCACCACAGCTATGAGTACATTACAGTAGCTTAAGATGCAAGCACATATACAGTGTCGCTACTAGGTATGTGCTCAATAGAATTCTGCTTCTGAGTATTCGACAGGAAGTGAAGATATAGTTGACGATATAGTATCATAGTAATAGCTTAGCTATCATTGACCATAGGCTCCTAGGATCAAGCATCCATGACTAAATGATAGTGTATTTAATCACTAGGTTCTATACTCACATTAATGATATTATATCAATGTGGTACACTGATTGCTAGTGACGTACATTATCTGGTTTTCTAGTGTCACGTCTATGAATATTATTATTTTGATGACTTAGTGAGGTATGTACATATGAAGCTGTGTGTTCTAAACGGACGTTGTGTTTACAACTCTTAGCATTTTCGAGCTCCCAGCACTCTCCTTTAAAACCCACTTCCTTTGTTAATTTTTAACAAAGGAAGTGGGTTTTTTAAACCACATTCAAATGTACTGTATCAATAGCCTTGTTTTTTCCAATAATTTCCTTTTTGGTGTCTGTTTTGATAAAAATAGTTCAAACCAGCTCATTATCGCATTATTAGGCTCAGCCTTCAGACTAAATAGACCAATTTTTTTTATGTTGTAAACTATGCAGCTGTACGTATGTGTATGAGCAGGTATACTATGATTATTTTTGTGCTTTATTACACTTCATAGATAATTATTATTCCTCGATCCCATTTTGATGGTGCCATGATTCTTGTGAAAGAGTAGGCTAGTAGTTTATGGTGCCTTGTTTCATTTGTGTCTGCTGCCCTAGTTCACAATGAGTCGCAATGACTGTGCCGCGACACGCCGCAAGAAATAGAACCCGTTTCAGCTATCCCCGCATCGCGGAGTCACGCGGCAGTAAAAAAACATGCGTTTCACCGTGCCGCATACGCATTGCGACGTATTGTGAACAATTTGCCGGGTCGCGTCGCTAAGCTTCGCGACTCATTGTGAACTAGGCTTAAGTGATAATAATTATGATTCTAATAACATTATGATACTGTTGATTGACTCATTATGGAGTCGCCTTGGTGATGGGAAGGGGGTGTGGTCTTGATATGAATATCATTAAGGTTAGACCGAAGTCTGTAGACCATAAGGAAGGTCTCTGTGCTCGCATTGTATGATGAATTACCATAGAACCAAGCTTGCTGCCATATCTTTGTGTAAATTCAGGAGTCCATAATCGACCGCGCCTTTTCTTAGTAGGCGCGGCCGATTATGGACTCAAATGAATGATAATGTGCTTGATCCTTGATCCCAGTAGCTTATGGTAGCAGCACAGCCTGGTCGTGTGTGCTTGATCCCAGTAGCTTATGGTAGCAGCACAGCCTGTTTGTGTGTGCTTGATCCCAGTAGCTTATGGTAGCAGTACAGCCTGGTCGTGTGTGCTTGATCCCAGTAGCTTATGGTAGCAGCACAGCCTGGTCGTGTGTGCTTGATCCCAGTAGCTTATGGTAGCAGCACAGCCTGGTCGTGTGTGCTTGATCTCAGTAGCTTATGGTAGCAGCACAGCCTGGTCGTGTGTGCTTGATCTCAGTAGCTTATGGTAGCAGCACAGCCTGGTCGTGTGTGCTTGATCTCAGTAGCTTATGGTAGCAGCACAGCCTGGTCGTGTGTGCTTGATCCCAGTAGCTTATGGTAGCAGCACAGCCTGGTCGTGTGTGCTTGATCTCAGTAGCTTATGGTAGCAGCACAGCCTGGTCGTGTGTGCTTGATCCCAGTAGCTTATGATAGCAGCACAGCCTAGCTACGGACCAAACATGAGTGCTGCATGTTCATGTGTGTTGTTTGTGTGTGCAGTTCATTATCTCGTGAGGATTATTTCTTCTTTTCTCTGTGATTTGATTATCTATAGCAGTGATTGGGTGTGTCAGTGGTATCATGTGGTTCATGATAGAAGATTGTGTAACTGCTTGCTATCAAGCGAATGTGGTCAGTCTCTTTATTTATTTTTTAGTTTTTTCATATTCTATTATCAGTTACAATAACAGGAAGGATACATACAGTGTGGTTAATTATAAGTGCCAAACAGTACAGTGGATCCTGTCTATAGTGGTCACTGTCTGCTTATAACAACCAGCTAGCTAGGGACCAAACAGTACAGTGGAACAAGTCTATAGTGATCACTGTCTGCTTGTAACTGCCAGCTAGCTAGAGACCAAACAGTACAGTGGAACCTGTCTATAGTGATCACTGTCTGCTTATAACAGCCAGCTAGCTAGGGACCAAACAGTACAATACGAGTATATTATGTCTTATGCAATATGTGTCACTTGTGCTCGCCACTACACATGTATTTGGAATTATCAGGTGTGTGTACATGATAATGGTCATTGTCATGTGATCTTAATGACTCATTATATTAGCCTGAATGAGCTAGTTTAGTGCAACTAACCTGAACCTATCATATATACTAGCATCAATGAGTACTTGTGTTATCTGCTCATTTGAAGACAGTATTTGAGCATATTTTGATATGCATCGCATACACCAGCAGCTAGTCGGGACTGTACTGAACGTATCAAATGTACACACATCAATGCTTCGTGTAACATTATTCTAGATAAATGGAGACAAGAGAAAGCTATGTATGTCGTAATACAGTGATCCGTAATACGTAATACAGTGATCCATAGTACGTAATACAGTGATCCGTAGTACGTAATACATGAGTAATGTATGCTGGTATTCTGTATACTATACACGTCATACTGCTCAGGAGCTATGGTGTCATGTGACCAGATGGCTTTGAGTCATTGATCATATTATTCTAGTCTCAATATGACCTTCAGATGTACTCATTGTTTGAGCTAGAGACCGTACATTGAACAACATAATGAATATCATGTTAGTCATGTACGTGCTATTATTATTTAGACCATACTTCAATGTAATTCTTCAATTTGATTGGTCAGCCAGAGGTGTTCTAAATCAAGTAGAGCACCGCTGATTTCACTTAGTACACCGCTGAGTTTACTTAGAGCACCTTTAATAATTTTATTAACCACGTCGTTAATAACCACAACAAAATGGCGTCGTCGAAAAACGCACGCGAGTTTATACTGCCATCGTTCAGAAACGGGCTATCGCTTGACGCTGGGAACTTCTCTGGGCTCTCTACTACCTCGAGCGCTTCGTTTGCTTAAGCGCAGGTATGGTCTAAACACCTCAGACGATAGATTCTCGGTGCCTACGAGATTTAGCTCACCTTAAAAACCGAAATAGACGCCCTCGCGCTACGCGCTCGGGACGTCTAAAACTTCGGTTTCCGCGGTGATCTAAATCCCGTAGACACCTCGAATCCATCGTCTAACCTATATTTATTTGAATTGGTCTGTAAGTTGGTATGTAAGAAAACAGCTGTTTCTGTCTAGTTACTCAAAAAATACGTAACTTCACATTTTTATTTCTAGTTTCTGTGCTTCGAATAGACGTCTAGAAATCGTGAAATAGTGCCGTGTCATAGCTACACTACACCTAGGTGAGTACATTACAGTAGCTTAAGGTGTTAGCCTATGCAAGCACAATTCTGACTATTCGACAGGAAGTGAAGATATAGTTGATGATGTAGTATTATAGTAACAGCTTATCTGTCATTGACCATAGGCTCCTAGGATCAAGCAAGCATGACTAAATGATTGTGTATTTAATCAGCTATAGATTCTAGGGACTATACTCACATTAATGATATTGTATCAATGTGGTAGACTGCTTGCTAGTGACGTAAATTCTCTGGTTTTCTAGTGTCACGTCTATGAATATTATTATTTTAATGACTTAGTGAGGTGTGTGCCTTTGAAGCTGTGTGTTCATCACTGACTAAACTGACGTCGTGTTTACAACTCTTTGCATTCTCAAGCTCTCAGCAGTCTCGACTCTCCTACTTCCTTTGTTAATTTTTACAAAACCACATTCATATGTACTGACTGTATCAATAGGCCTTGTTGTTTTCAATAATTTCTTTTGGTATCATAGTTCAAAACAGCTCATTATCATACTAGCGCATTATTAGGCTCAGCCTTCAGACTAAATAGACAAATTTTTTATGTTGTAAACTATGCAGCTGTACGTATGTGTATGAGCAAGTAAACTATGATTATTTTTGTGCTTTAGTGCACATCATAGATAATTCTTATTCCTCAATCCCATTTTGATAGTGCCATTGCCGTATTTCTTCTAAAAATTCGTCACGGAATAAATAATTTCAGATTTGCTTGTTCAATATTTGGAAAGTAAATATTTGGCAGAAATTCCAGAAGTGCCAAATAATTGGAGGTGTGGCAACGACCGCGTGTTTGAACAAGAACACGTCTACAGCTCTTTGAAGACTTTTCATGTCGAGCTGTTAGCATACTATGACGAAGAACCAAAGTGCTTGCCGAAATTTGGAGCTATTTAATAATTTTTTTAGTTTTTCAACTAACATGAAAAACTAAAAAAATTGCATTAGTTTTTCAACTAGTGCAACTAACCTGAACCTATCATATATACTAGCATCAATGCATGGAATGAGTACTTGTGATATCTGTTCATTTGAAGACAGTATTTGAGCTATTTTGATATGCATTGCTTACACACCAGTAGCTATTCATGTAGTGGACTATACTGAACCAGGAGCACATGAACAGAAGGAGCGTGCAACTGTAAACCGCGCGTTAGTGCCAACAGTGTATAATTAGATTCACAGATGTGTGCTCAGAACTTCCATATTTGGAAGTTTTTGTGCTTCATTAAATATGCGTGACGTACGTTCTGTGCACGTGATACATAATAGATCTAAGTGCGGCAAGAGAGGATGGCGCGAACCCCTGAGTCGCCCTCGACGTCTTAGTCAGGCCAGCTCCAAGAGAAAGCTGATCATGCTGTCTCCCCGGCGGATTCGTTTACAACAAGTGAAGAACTTGCCCGTGAGGAGCGCAATGAAAGCTGAGATGACCGTATTCAAGCTGAGCAACACCAGGCGCGCTCGCTGTCGTAAACTTACCAAGTAATGCGCGTTAACTCTTTAGTGACTGAATTATTTTGACGAAAATTCGGCTTGCTCTAAACTGACAGTTTGTCTTGCGATTTCTACAACATGCATTACGCTAGCTGTTCCAAACTAGCACTGTTTTTTCCTGGCATGTCAAAGTTTACGACCATGTACTAAACTCTGAGTTGGCCACTCCCAATTCGGAACTGAAGCCACTTAAGTGCTGCGACCTCGTCATTTTTCAGCCAATTTTGGTCTTCGTTTAGCCCTGGTGACTGATACAAAAACCTGGTGGTGTCCAGGTGAGCAAACAGCATAGTTTAGACCATATTCTATGCCCAAGTATGCATTTCCGGACATCCTGAAGCCCCAAAAATGCTGAAAGCGGCGAGGGGCTCCGCCCCTTCAAACCCCGGGTTAAAGGGGGGACACCCCCCTTTAAAAATCCCCCCGTTCTATATATTTTAGTGGGGAGGGCGCGGCGAAAAACAGTGGGTTTTTTCAGGTAAAGTTAGCTTTTGCAATTAAACTTTATTTGACCTTTCTAGAGCACTTTTCATACTATTTATGACATCTACAGTAGGTGGAGTCAATTATGACGGCTAAATCTGCTATAGGCCCTAAAGGGTTAAATAGATATGACGTACGTTCATACCTAGGTAAAGCGGAAGTACGTCATTAATTATTAAAGTGCTGGCACTGAAGTTGCACGCTCCTTCTGTTCATGTGCTCCTGACTGAACCTATCAAATGTACACACATCTATGAATCTTGTAACACTATTCTAGACAAATGGAGACAAGACAAAGCTATATATGACATAATACGTAATACAGTGATCTGTAATACGTAATACAGTGATCCATTATACGTAATACACGAATAATATGTACTGGTATTCTGTATACTATACACGTCATACTGCTCAGGAGCTATAGTGTCATGTGACCAGATGGCAGATCTAGAGTTTCTTTGAGTCATTGATCATATTATTCTAGTCTCAATATGACCTTCAGATGTACTCATTGTTTGAGCTAGAGACCGTACATTGAACAACATAATGAATATCATGTTAGTCAAGTACGTGCTATTATTTGCAATTGTTATTTGTTTGAATTAGTCTTTAAGTGGGTGTGTAGGAAAACAGCTTTTATGTCTAGTTAATCAACAATACGTAATATTTCACATTTTGATTTTCTAGTTTCTATGCTTCGAATAAACGTCTAGAAATCGTGAAATAGTGCCGTGCCATAGCTGCACCACAGCTAGGTGAGTACATTACAGTAGCTTAAGATGTCAAGCACATATACAGTGTTACTACTAGGTATGTATTATTGTATGTGCTCGATAGAATTCTGCTTCTTACTATTCGACAGGAAGTGAAGATATAGTTATCATAGTAACAGCTTAACTATCATTCACCATAGTCTCCTAGGACAAAGCATGCATGACTATGTATCAGTTATGGACAATACTCACATTAATGATATTGCATCAGATTGCTTGCTAGTGTCATAAATTCTCAATCAATGAGTGGTTGATGTTTTCCACCAAATTTCATGTCTATTATTTTAATGACTTAGTGAGGTGTATCTTTAAAGCTGTGAGCTCGTCACTGACTAAACGGGACATTGTGTTTACAACTCTTAGCATTCTCGAGCTCCCAGCACTCTACTGCCGACTTCCTTTGTTAAAATTTACAAGACCATGCACTTTTAGATGTACTGTATTTATATACCTTAATTGACCAAACTTTAAATTTCCTTTTGGTTAATAAAATAGTTCAAACCAGCTCATTATCATACTAGCACATTATTATGCTCAGCCTTCAGACAAAATAGACCAAATTTTTTATTTTGTGAACTATGCATCTGTACGTATGTGTACGAGCAAGTAAACTATACTTATTTTTGTGGTTTGGTGAACATCATAGCTAGATAATTGGGGCGAGCCTGAGCGAGCCCCACTTTGATTGTGACAATGGTCCGAGCCCCCGGGGGACATATCTATCTATCTATCACGGGGTGCGTTTGTCGTCTTGATGTTCCCGAGAAGTGACGCATACGCATTGACCATGCCCCATGATATAATCCTCATGTGGCGCGCGTCATTTTAAAAAGCAATGATTATGCCTGACAAGCAAGCCACTACATCTGTTATTCAAAGAAGACAGCACGGCAACCAGCATCGGAGACACCTGGGGAACACCTGGATCGACTTCTACTAGGCAAGAGTACTGCCGGGACACGACAACGAGCAGCAGAGTCACCTGATCACAGAGGTCTATGACTGGTGCGACAAAGGGAATACAAGAGCAGAGGGCTTGCCGAAGACAGGAGGCAGCAGCGCAAATACCCGGAGCGCATATATCAGCTCAGGCTCGCCCCATAAATGTACTAGTTATTCCTTGATCCCATTTTGATGGTGCCATGAGTCTTGTGAACAGAGTAGGCTAAGTAGTTTATGGTGCCTTGTTTCATTTGTGTCTGCTGCCTTATACTGATTTACTCACAATGGAGTCCCCTTTCGACGCCTTGGTAATGGGAAAGGGGCGTGGTATTGATATGAATATCATTAAGCATAGACCGATGTCTATCTATAGACCATAAGGAAGGTCTCTGTACTCACATTGTATAATGAATTACTATAGAACTAAGCTTGCTGCCATTATAATCTTTGTCATGTATAAATTGCATGATAACCGGTGGTAAAATTGCAAGCATTTTTTGTATAATCCTGTTGACAGATAATGTCCAAAATGAGCTAGTGTGTTGCTATAGTGTTCTGACGGTATTGTTTTGTGAAGGTTATTCTGTGGTTTATGAATATTATTACTTTAATGTGTATTTCCATGTTATGTATATTATCGTGTGTACGGTTACTCGTCACAGTTAAGAAATCGTGGCGTCTTTATCATTGTGTATTCTCTTTTAACCTGCGCTACAGCTACCCTTGTAAGTTTTCATACATTTGGTCACTTTTAACACTTGGAGCGTGTAATTTCAAAGAGCCTACTGGTTGCAACTTTCAATAGTGTAGTGGCAGCGTAATGTTCTGCACTCAGCACATTGTATAAATTAGTGATCTTTGTCGCTGATAAAATTATCGTATATTAAAATTCCTTGGTATGTCCAAGCAACTAGATATTGTTAACCCCTGCTGTCATATGATAACTTGATGGTGTATTTCCCTGTGAGCATTCTTGAGTACTAATGTTGCTATAGATTGTGTTTGGTCAGTCAAGCAGTCATGTGGCTCCATCCTGCAACACTGTGCCCAGTCAGTATAATGTGATTACCAGTAACACAGTAGTGTTTGATGCCTTACATTGGGGATCTACCGGTGAGAACAAGAGTGTGGTCTGTCTATGAATATCATTAAAACTAGACCAATGTCTGTGAGTGCTACCAAATATTGTGTATTAGCGTAAGACATGGCCATTCAAGAAAGCCTATTGCCTTTGTAAGTTTGTTGAACTAAAACAGCTTTGATAGCACTGCTTGACTATGCTTAGAAGATGTGCTTCAAGTGAAATCTTGTTCGCAGCTGGTATCTTCCACTTCTGAGAACAATGATATTACAGCATCATTAATATTGATCAAAAGCTCAGTGATTAATCACTTTCTTCCAATCAAAACACAGTGTGGGAACATCGTGGGTTGTGGGAATACAGGCAGTGTCCAGCTGTCATGCGGAGACCTCTAGTGGTAGTTCGTTGGAGTGGGTAGTTTATTGTATAATCATTATTAGTAGCAACAGACTTGATTCTGTATCTTAGTGACTGTTTGTTATGCATTGTAACCACAGGAGCCTTCTCAGAACAACCACACCATTATTGCTGTTTACTTAGCTCTACATAAAGTTGATATCATAATCATTGTGGTACCAATGGATTACAAATTTGGTCCGTATGTAAATACCCAAATTGTGGTAAATTTCTCTAATCTTGTACCAATTCATAGAACATGATTACGATCCTCTACACTGTATAAGTAGCAAATTACACTTATAGCACATCAGAGTTGATCAGAATAGTTATTGCTTTCTCGAGAGATGTTTGATAAATGTTTGCTAGTCACGAGATACTGTTTGATACTAGCATCGATGCGTTATGTAATGTTCTTTAATGTGTTGTATAACTTGTATAGTATCCTGTTGATTCCAATGTGATGTTGTGTTAGTAAGAATTGTGGAGATCATCAAAAGATATTTTCGGTGCTTTCATATCTTAGGATTTCCACACACAGTCCATAGCAACTGTTACTATGCTTGTACAGTATCAAAGCAGCTTGGTTCAACGGGTTGTGTAGTGACCTTGTGTTGGTAGGTGTAGTATAACTAATGAAGCTGATCTGAACAGTTACTAGGTAATAGATATGATGTGTTGAAGGGGAGTTTTTGGTGTTTTTCTAATTTACACTAAGCAGTACAGTACAGTACTAACAGTGAAGGGTAATCCCGATAGCTAGAACTAATATTAAGGGACACCTAGAGTTAGAGCTAATACCTAGAGTTTTCTCCCTCTCTCCCTCCCTCCCCCTCTCTCTCCCTCCCTCGCTCGCTCCCTCTCTCACTCCCTCTCTCTCTCTCTCTCTCTCTCTCTCTCTCTCTCTCTCTCTCTCTCTCTCTCTCTCTCTCTCTCTCTCTCTCCCTCCCTCCCTCCCTCCCTCCCTCCCTCTCTCTCTCTCTCTCTCTCTCTCCCTCCCTCCCTCCCACCCTTTTTCTCTCCCTCTCCCACCCACCCACCCTCTCTCTCTCTCCACCTCTGTGTGAGGGTGAGTGTGGGAAGCATCATCTGTGTGATGACGGCCATAATTTTCAAGGTGTGCATGGAGAGGGCGTCATCATCACGTGTGTTTTGAAGGACGAGTGTATAACAGCAGCTCATGTTCAATTCACACTAACTTGGGACATTTTTGGTGTTGTATTGTGTGTGATTTCATTGCTAGTCATCAATTTTGTGCTTCCACAAATTTGAAATAATTATTATTATGTAAAGATAGTAGTGTGTTACCATAGATATGCTGAGATTTATCACATCACGTTATTACATCATTGTGTTTGTCATACATTAGATGCTGAGGATCATTACAGAATACCTTTCTACTAATAGTATTCACGATCACTTCTCACATTTTCGTCATGTTTTGTTAATGAACGTAATGTTGTGTGTCACTGCTATATGACGCATTACTTTTAACCCCTTGTTTCCCAGTGAGTTTGGGCTCTATAGAGTGCCTTTACCTTATGATACATGACTTGTTTTTATTGTGGACATAGAGCCGTCCTTCAATGTGGGTGTAAAGCCGTCAGTCATAGAAACCTAACCAATTCTTAAGGCACCCTAGTTCATTTCGGGTTGAAATTAGATAGATCAAATCTGCACTCGATCAGGGTTGAGTGTGGGCGGGCGCTAACCGAATTTAAACCGAGTTTGATTGTATCGTGAATTCTACCCCAATAAGAGCATGCCTATAGTTCCGTAACCTGAATTTTTAAAACATGTTTAAAAACGGCTGCATGTGTCAATGGTTTGAAAAAAAATGATGGTGTATGAAGTGACATAATTCAGAATTACTGAGTCATAGTTTTGTTCATTAGCTCAATATAAATAGTTGCCATTATATTCAATGTGACGTCAATTAAAAGTAATCATGAATATCATTAGTAGTTAAGGTGCATAATTAGTCTTAGTAGTCAATGCATGATACAACGCTCACTGCACATTATGATGTCGTGTGACACACCTTTTGTTCACCTGTACACGTACATGTCGTATGACTATTCTTCTGTACGCATATACACGTCTTTGTCTAGTGGACCTATGCTGTGTGTATGAGATGGTTTGTTGTTATACCATAATTATGTATATCACTTGTATTACCATCTGCTCACACCTTGTACTCACCTTAAGGTGGCGGTATACCGTCTGGGCGTGGCTACAGTGGTTTCGAAAACAGCTCGCTATCCAGCTAGAAGACAAAAGTAATCGCCAAAAACCAGCTACATGTCGAGAAGATAGGTAAACAAAGCTGTTTTGCAAGTATTTTGAACGCACCTCGTACCATCGCCAGATACACAGCCCATCAAGATCGATGATCCATTCGCCAAAAATCTCTCCACGGGATTCTTCAAGCAAGGTAAAACAGTATTCACGATGCTTTAAACAGTTTTCCCGAGGGCCAGACGAAGAGTTTTTCCTGATAGATTCTTTGATTTTTTCTAAAATCGCAAAATACCGCGAAATAAGCCCCTGAGCTGAACCAACAACTGCGTGTTCTCGAGCATAAAACTGCAATACGAGTCGATATTCAAAAAATCTCTTCGTCTGGCCCTCCGTTTGCTACTGTAGAAGATGTGCCGGTCTTCATTGCATCAAGCAAATGCACCCGTAGTGCTATTTTTGGCGAATGGTGGCATCATCCATTACTTCAAAGCACCGTTGATCGTTAGGGAACATGAATATCATTACTAATGTCGTGAATGTCATTATTCGCGTAACGGTATACCGCCACCTTAAGGTGGCGCTTACCCTTTCGCCCACGCAACACTATACATTGTGAATATTGTTATTTTATGTAAACTTGTGGTGATAATAATTATAATCATAGCACAAAACATGCACGTGAGCTTGTACAATAATACAACTGTAGTTGACTCGTGGTTAATGGCCGACTCGCTACTGGTGAACTGTTTCTGCGTCAACTTTAGCGAACAGCTCAGTTCAGCGGACCGTATGATCAGGTTTTCTCAGTTGTATGAAGTCGTGGGCAGGGCCAGAGGGTGAAATTTTTGTCAAGAAAGTAGCCGTTGAAGAGTTATGGCTCGAAGAAGGCGCGAAACCGTCGTGTGTTGTTAACTTTCTAGCTATTTTCTCTACGCTGGCATACTAGGAGGCCCAAAAGACTACCTCTGGCCCTGCTCTGGATATAGAAGCGTGGATTGGCGGTATCTGTTCATGTTTCTCTGCCAAGGCTTGGACAAAAGTTGACGCAGAAACTCGAAAAACTTCGTGATGTGCTTTTTGATCGCTGCCGCCTACGTACTTTATATTTAAGTTTTGTTTTAAAACAAATGCAGAAGAACAGTCTTTGGCGTCTCTATTAGTTGCCTTTATGCCGTTCTAGCGCGTTTTATATTGACACAGTGATTGCTTATATTTTTGGTGAAAAACTTATGAATAATTAATGAGCAAAGGGTAAGCGCCACCTTAATACATGTCTTGAGTGAGGTCTGGAGCTGTTCCTGATCATGTGTGTCACTGGAAAGAGACACTGCTGCTTTAGACACCGTCACTTTGTTAGGCATTGGACGGGTTAGAATATGACGACGCACTTGCATTCAGTCTGTGATGCACGGATAGAAATTGTACTAATGTTGTGTAGCAATGATTGCAATACACACTACTATTGTCAAGCCACCTTCACATGCGTTATTCATGTATTACATCGAAGAAAGTTTCTTTTTAGGCATATCTATTCTCATTTTCTTGATGTGTAAATGTAAGCACTGTTCGCTACTATGGTGACTTGTGACACTGCAATATATCATTGCTGTGAAAAAGAACGTCATTATAATGTAAACACCATCTGGTGTGGTCTAATACATTGAGTATTAATACTACTATACTACGTCAAACTTATCTTCAACATATTTCACTATGAGCTTACTTCCAATCCTGCATGCTTTTGTGGTTGCCATGGTGAACGTTGTCATGGTAGTGGTTGTCATGGTATCATGCATATTTGTGAAGGTGTTAACGATATTCACACTGCCTCCTACCAAATAATTTGTGTGATCTTGCGTGAATTAGCATATTTTAGTGTTGTGGTATCATTGGTATGGAGATGAAGTGCTTTGATCACAACTGCTGTGTAAACCAGCCATTGCAGAGAAAATATGGCTCCAATTATCTCTAGGAATGCAAATAGCTCACATTGTACCATCAGTCCATAGAGTGATGGACATATGGTATGTTACTCTACTCTAGTACACAAGGTATGGTCTTAGTGACTTGTGCAGACATTATGAAATATGTCTCGTCTACCTGTGTGTTTGATCAAAGATAGCTTATGACCATTGTCCCTCCATTTGTCCCCTCTCTACTTATCTCTCCCTCTTTCTCTCTCTCTCTCTTTCCCTCCTTCCCTCCCTCTCTCTCCCTCTCTCTCCCTCTCTCTCCCTCTCTCTCCCTCTCTCTCCCTCTCTCTCCCTCTCTCTCCCTCTCTCTCCCTCTCTCTCCCTCTCTCTCCCTCTCTCTCCCTCTCTCTCCCTCTCTCTCTCTCTTTCCCTCCCTCCCTCCCTCCTTCCCTCCCTCTCTCTCTCTCTCTCTCTCTCTCTCTCTCTGATGTGAAGTCATGTACATAACTAAGATACATATCCTGCTCTAGTCATAATGATTTGCTGTCCTCATTGCTGACTGGGTCATTCCAGTGCTCAGCATACATGTACATATGTAAATACATGTGTTACCATAACAACCTACCATGGTAATGCATATTATCATAAGCTAATGAGGCGCAAATGTTGCCGTAATAATCATAAGGTTTTCATCATTGCACAGCAGCTGTTAAGTTAGTGCTATCAATATTCCTGTGAATTTACATAGAAAGTGCTCCGTCTGAGTCAGTCAGTCAGTCTGGTTGATATGTGTTGAAGGATATGAGCATGATGGCGGCGCCTTGTTACAGCTGACACAGTCAGCGCTTGACCGCTCAACTGGAGTGGTTGCTAGTTCGATTCCTACTAGCTCACCCACATGGGGTTTATCCCAGAACGAATCTGGTTTCCCTTTCAAAAGAAGCCATAATGGTCACTACCTAGAATAAGATCAACCAACATGAGCAATGCTGTAGAAAAAGCTTTAATAAGGAATTAATTTTATTCTAGTCCAACAATGGATTACACGTTTCATTCACTGTCTAACTCACCAAATACTATCTTGCTGTCTGTCTACAAATACTGTCTGTCTGCAATTTTCGCTGTCGTAATTAGCAAATTAATACTCACTTGCTATACACAATAATGAGCTTATCCTTCCATACAACTTTGAATAGCTCAATAGTTGTTCCTGTTGCTAGGTCCATTGAAAACACCTCCCTTAGGCTAGAAGATATTTTGTACGAGCTGTATGCCCTCGCATGCATACATGTACGTACGCTTTACCTGGTTGTCATGTGTAATAGTAGCGCTTTTTTTTTTTCGATATTCCACTCTCATGAGAAGATATGCTCCAGATGATAGTGAGATATCTGTATCTCAAAACAGTAAATTGTGAAACAGTTGCACATAATTATTGCTTATAATAGACTGACTTTGCAATGTCAAACTAAGTGTGTATTGCTCAAAGGTATTACTGTGTGTTGATGATGGTTGATAGGAATGTATGATCAGGATGTATGCAGTGATTTAACTATTCATCATAATGTATCACGCTGCATCATAACTTTGAGGATGGTAAAGCCCCTCCTGTGATGTTGTCAAGGTGATGTGTTAACAAGGTCACCTTGTCTTCCCAAGAGAGGTTGAACCATGAGATGTTAATGGCTACCAGTTTATGATGGTTGCCATAGTGCGTGTGTCAGCTACTCAACTATTACTACCTGTCAACATTAGAACTTATCATATAATGTAGCGCTGAGTACCACCCAAGAGTTTAATGTCGTGTGAACACTTGTTGACTTGTTACTAACTAGTGGTTATTAAAACAGTTGCTATGGTGCCTGTTACACACTAATACAGGAATATTGTAGTTGGGGGTTAGACCCAAGATCTTAATGTGTCTAGACCACTACATTTACTGGTAGTATATCAGTTATCCGTAATTTGTTGTTTGAAGACATTGTTTTAATGCTAGTAATTAAGACTATGCAATGAATTTATATATCGCTGAACCTACTTTCTTCATTCCTTCATTGTTACTTTGCAACAGGTGTAGAGTAGTACGCCTGATTTGTCTACATACGTACTGTCTATAATATACATGTAAGCAACATTGTTTGGTGAAACATACGATGATAAAGCGTCTCTATAAAATCATTTTAGTATGCTCATAGTATAGTTGTGTTGACATGTTTGTACCATAGATTTCATTTCAAGAAAGGTTTCATCTTCGCAGAGGTATGCATGCCTTAGGCTACGGGTGCTCGAAGCATGATCATGTTTCTGTGTGTTCAGTAATTATCATACACACAATGTCTGTGTATTGATGGAGGAGTGTAGAAGCCAGCAAGAGTTCACTTACCATACCATCTCCACGTGCACAAGAAGCAGCTTAGTGCTACCATATAGAGAGCTATAGACCAGTAGGAGTACTGTACTACACAGGTCACTGTACTCATAACTATGTGTTCACATTTCCTAAGATATGAGGAAAAGAGGATGTGAAGTTATGATGTCAAATTGGTCTGGCTGTGTTGTAGTCTAATGTAAGATGATAATAGTATTGGGAAATGGTGATAGTCAGGTTTTCAATAGTGGGCAGCTATGATGATCTGTTGTTGTGTACTGCTAGTGACAACAAATAGTGTGCGTGCCCAGGAATCTGTGGTGGTAATATTAGTTTCCACTGTGTACGTGCTACAGCGATATTGTGTGTTGTATCAAACTGCCCTCTATTGGATGTTACGCATCGTGATTAAATCACACCTTTTTACAATCTCGGGACAGTTTGTTGCTCTGTTATTTAGTCACTAGTCTCTTGAGAGAGAGAGAGACAGAGAGAGAGAGAGAGAGAGAGAGAGAGAGAGAGTCGCCAATCACTGTACCAATCTGAATTTTATGGTCAAATTTTTCATCCAAAAATGAGCGTTCATTTGGAATGCCTTGAACCTGCCTTGAACCGTAATAATTTATGGCGATAAATTTGATCGACCTAACAGTTGAACTATTGTGTTTGACAGTATAGCTATAAACTTTATAAATAATTTTCTACTAGACTCTAAAAAGCCTGTGTACACTCATTCAAATTGATTGAGTTCACTCAAGACTAAAAATTCAAAAAACTCATTCTGTGAAAACAAGTAGGTGTTATACTGTGGGACAGATGGTATTGATGACTTCAGGATTGAACCCTACACACATACGTTAATAAGATACATGCACATATTCATTTGGATCAAAGCTTTCCTGTCGTGTGGGATAGTCTAGTATAGTCTTGTCATATCCTAGTGCATTGTTTTGTTTTGTAATAGAGCACTATAATAATAGCATCATTCCAGTGTGTACCAAAAACAACAGTGTCTGCATCCTGAGCTTTGATAATTATAGATGAATACTGTTCCTATTTTGTACAATGTGGGTTAGCTGAACTGAACTGCTTGAACTGTACTTGTACTGAGTCACATCCTCAATGCTAAGAAATAAGAATAACCGATTTTACCAATTTTACCGGTTATGGATGTCTCACAAGAAGTGGAACTATGGAGCATATAAGTATTAAGTACATGTTCTGTAAATGCTGCTGAGTCAGAATTGTCTTTGCAGTCTCAAGTCTTTGGGTTCAAACACATTCATGTAATTGTCATTGCACCTTTTCTCCCTCCCTCTCTCTCTCCCTCTCTCTCTCTCCCTCTCTCTCCTTTCCTCCTTCCCTATAGTACCCACTTGATGCAGCTCAGTATTCGGATGTTATCAAACAGATTCAAACCATAGTGGAGAACCACACCCACTCTGTAGGCACTCTGCCACCATCACAGATCGACCCAACGGATTATTCCGGCAAGATAGCCCCGTGCTGTGACCACGCCTCTAACTGTACTTGTGTGCCTCATGAGAGCGTTGCCATGGAGATGATGGGCGGGCGAAGTGGTCGCCTTGAGACCAGTTGGAGTGGAAACTTGTAAAAATTTTTATGAAAGCGTGTTTTTGTAAATATAAGCAAGATTTATCCAGTGACAATCTTAAAGAAGGTATCAAATGCTGTTATTTATATTTTTATAATTAATTTTGAGAGATTATAATAAATTATTTTCAATGTACTTTGTTTTTCAAGAAAAATATTTTATTGAACATCGTAATGTTTGAATCACAAGCATTGTCTTCTCACGTGTGTGATAAAATGCTATTTTGCATACCAGCATAATCAGTGGTATGACCCAACCTATCATTGTAACGATGACTAACTAAAGACAGTGGAAGCCATGGTTATAATCAAGTTAATAACACACACGCACACACAACAACACAAGCGAACACATGTAGTTACTCAACTCATAATAACACAATAATTACATTACGGTACCTAAGTTACACTAGGAAAAAATCTTTTTTTTAAACGCTGATCACACTCGCTTGATAGCAAACTGTTACACAATCTACTATCATGAACCACATGATACCACTGACTCTACCAACTGAATGATTAAATCACAGAACGAAGCCCTTCGGAATACTGGGACTGCACACTCACAAACATGCAAACAGCACTTACATAATTCTTAGTACTAAGAAGCAGTTGTGAGCACTCCAAAGAAGACGTGAATGCATGTGAGGATTTCTTAACCACTATTACTTCAGGTAAGAAGCATCTCAAGCCTGCATAAAGCTGGTATGTATGCCTCTGTCTCTATGATGGCCTATGTCTGTTTTTGCAGGTTTCACTGTACACAATTTAATCCCTACTAGTCCCTAATAGTAGCTGGCTGTTACAAGCATGCACGCAGTATAACGTTAAAGAGGTTTGGCTATACAAGTGGTATTCATATCACAACATAAGATACTAGCTCAGATCATATTCCAGCAGAATGCTAATCATGTACTTGACCTAGGACAGTGTATGTAGAGTTTTCATAGCTACAAGTACAAAGGCTCCATATTCTGAATTGCAACACGGCTTATAGTACAAAAATAATAATCAACACATTAATTCAGTTCAGCTACATTAAAGCTATACTTCAGCCACACATTGGTTATGCGCCTAAACTCACTAAACATCATCTCAATGCTCTCCCACACATTTTCTAATCACGATAGGCACAGCTGCAACTCATTCATGAATTTTACCTATAGTTAGCATAATTAGGTGTGCTAGAGATTCCTCGCTCTTTGAATTCCTCCACATGAGCTGCACGTACTGTACTACTGCCGGGATCAGGTACATATGAATTGCATATAAAACATGATATTGTGTTGAGAACCATGCCTCGATTTAATCAAACTAAAGTGGTTTACATGCGTTGTGTCTACTGTTTACCAATGGTATAGCCATCAATAGGATTCTAACAATCCATGCACTGCACAGCAATTCTGTCACACTGCTAGTCGATGTTGAGGCATGCATTGCATGATTATATACTGTATTATAGTCAAGCGGAACACCGAATCATTGAATGTCAATCACTGTAAGTGGTAACCAATGTTTTGTCTCATAATTACACGGACAATGTACATGTACCAACAATGACTATAATAGCATTCCATATGATATATGACTGGAATAGAATAAACTCAGATAGCAGAAAACCGAGAGAGAATATGCTACTGATTAACTTAACTATCGCATTTGATGTTAATCAGTAACGATATACTCTAAATAATTCAGTTGGGAGGATGACGACTGCGTGACCGGCCATAACTGGACATCAGGATTACAAATATTTTGGTTTCTACAGTTAGTTGAAGGCTTGCTCGGTCACAGTGATCATCCAGGAAGGTCACCATTCGTCTTGTGGGCGTAGGATTCCAATACAACCAAATTCTTGACAAGTTGCATAATAACACAGCATGTGAAATACAAAACCCAAGTCATGACAAAAGGTACTGTGTACTTCAATGAGCTGTGAAGATACAAGTTGTGAGTTCACTACCAGACAACAACAGGACACTGTAATTAGCTCGTCAATGCAGTCGCAATGGGCACACCCTCTCATAGAGGTATCTATAGTAAATACCTTGAAGAGTGATAATGCAGATAAACAATGCATAGTCAGCGATACTGCTGTCACATGCATGCTCGCAATTTAGTACATGTGCCAATGTAGAGGAATGCTTGTTTACTCAACTATATGAGACTAGTCTAGAGTACAATCATGTTACATCAGCAAGCAAACTATAATAGAAGTGGGAGACAAAGCTTAATTAATGTATTCATTAGAAATACTGACAGCGGTATTACCGTATGGGATACAGGTCCATTATTGTAATGTGGTAAGGGCAAGTATCCCATTTGATTACGTACGATGCTGTTGTGCGTGATAATTTGACCTCGCCACATACAAACATTTGTATATCGAGTGACATTACTAAGTATCAAAGCTCACAGCAACAGAAGTATAGCTCTCTAGCATCTTATTAGTACACAACTATTGTCTAGGAATGTGCCAATATCATACTATAGCTATGAAGTCCACCCACTTTTCCTCAATAAACAACATAGCTACTACAGGTGTATGCAATTATAGTAAAATAATGATTTAGTGACGAAATGTGTTTACAGGCTGGATTCTGTAAGTGAGTGAGTGGGTGTGTGAAGGTTGACTGTATATTGGTAAATTACATTCACGACTGTGGCAGTCTCTTCTTGCTTATTCTCTACATGTATATTATTCTCATGATTTGTCTCTTCTCTTCAACAGCATTACTGACCAATGATAAAGGCCCACTGTTCGATTTGTATGGTAGAAGTAGTATAGAGCTGGTATTAACGGCTCAAGATCATTTCTTTTTTAATCCCACCTTGTGGAAATAATGACAGGGTTCATCTCAGACGTGAAGTCACGAGTGGAGTACATTGCCTCAATAGATACCACTACATATGACAGATATATAGTGTGGATCGAGTCTAGTGAATGCGACGTAGGTTCGTCAACTTTAGCTGAATTTATTGACGGGAAATTACAAGATATCGATTCTGCTTATCGTGACAGAAGAAATGAAGATGCACTGAAGGCATTGGTAGTGACTACAGTCTATAGCCTATACCACTATAATACAGAATACTATAACATATTTGCTCTTTGTTGAAGCCTTTTTTCAATTAGTAAATCTAATGAACTAATAAGCTGATTGTCTCTCAAATTGAAGGACATACATGTATCCATTTAAAATGATGTTGCTGTGTGTGATATTTGATAACAAGCATCTAGTTAACTAGTTGGTACAGTAACTAGTGAACCAGTGCATGTGTTTAGGAATTTGCTAATATCATAATACAGCAATGAAATCCACCCACTTTCCTTAATACATGGAATAGCTACCACAGATGTATACATGTGTGAACAGTTGTATCGAGTCTAAAAATTATGATGAGCAGTTTAACGAATGTGTTTACATGGCATATGCAGACCACCGCCATGAGAGTGAGTAAGAGAGTGTGGATACGCTCTAATAATCATGAATAAACGGACTTTTATTACTATAGTACACCTATGTAACATGTATGAACATTCAGTGGGAACCACTCTCTGTTGCTTTTGGAACTATTCCACTTACGACTGTTTGTATTATTTCCAAATGTTCACTATCTTCTGTTGTAGTTTATTATACTTAATACGTATTAGGTCCAGTCAATGTGATTTAAAAGTGGGAGCCCGGCATTTCGGGTCAGAGGATAAACTTTGACTGCATAACCAGTGCATGGTTGAATGAATGATAGCAAACATGTATGAGACCAACAGCAAATTAATAGGTCTACTCCTAGCCTGTTAATTACTACGGCTAGCTTTTGATTGTAAAAATGACAAGGCGCCTGAACGTACGTATGTCGCGTCATAAACGTTTACGGAAACCATAGAACGGTAATTATTGGAATTTTAACTGGCGCCTGGTGCTCTGAGCATCTCGGTTTGAAGGGTATAAAAGCAATCGAGCTCAGATAGAGATCAGTTCAAGCTTACAAAGCTCTCCAAAGACTACAATTGATTTGACAAGCTCAATTCAAACAGCTCAGTGCAATGGACAGTCTACTAATCCTCTCACTCATGAACCAGCAGAAACTGAGCAACGAAAAGAGACGCCACTCAGTGGTATCCCTCAGCTACAACTACGAGCAGAAGAAGACCAGTCGCAAGGGAGTCCACTTCCCAGTGAGCATTCTCCTGCAGCAGGCGATCACTGAAGGTGACCTGACAGAGATCAACCAGCTGATCAACCAACACGGCAACAAGGTCGTGATGGAGCTAGAGCCAAGCGGTCTACCACCAGTCATGCGAGCTGTCTTTGAAGGACAAGTCGAAGCACTCAAGCTCCTAGTAGAGAACGGAGCAGAGCTGTCCACTCAGGACCCAGAGGGCTGGAACGTGCTCCACGTTGCCGCTGCAATGGACGACATCGAGGCAGCTACATATGTGCTCCACTGCTGCAACGACAACCTCACACAGATCCGCAACTTGGACGGTCAGCGTCCAATGGACCTTGCCGAGAGCCCAGACATGGCCAAGCTGCTACTTCACGCTGACCTAACCGACCTCAGGATCGAGGTGGAAACAGTAAAGATGAAGGAAATGAACGAGGGTAGTCTACTGAGCATCGTGCGAACCCAGTACGAGCAGGGATCTGACGTCAACTCACTCCAGGCTATGCTGCAACAACACACTCAATTCGATACTCTACTACACCTCGCAGCCACCAAGAACTATCCAAGACTAGCAAAATATATCCTCAAACACAAACTGGTCGACGAAAATTTCAGAGATCGCTACGGATGGACTCCACTCCACACAGCTGCCTACCACTGCAGCGTAGACGTAACAATACTGCTGCTCGAGTTTGGAGCATCAAGCAACGCACTGACTAACTCATACGAGAAGGCATCAGACCTCACAGAGCACGAACTAATACTAGAACTCCTCAGTGAATGTGTTAAATATGTGTAATTACTCACATGTAAATCATTACTTTTTCTTTTCTATCTCTTTCAAATTTCTCATCATTTGGCTGTATCATAATCTGAAACAAGAAAGAAAATATTTAAAACTTTAATTCCTTCTTAACAAATGCGATGGGCGAAAAATCAGAGAATCTGTCAAATTTGAATGCACAACTTCATGACTACTAAGTGTTTGAAGTACATGTACTCATTAAAATACCACACAACTCATGCTTATTCATAACACACCACAACTATCACTGACATATCTTGTTTCATCTTCAAGCTGGTCAAAATGAGAACATTGTCACTGTCAGTGTGACAAGTACGGTGGATTTCACCTGAGGTTATACTGGCACTAGGTCAATGGTTGCAAGACAGAATTCTGCGTGTATCACTCATTTCTCATGAGTAGGTCTCATCTATAGGATCCAACTGCAGCTCACAAGGTCACACCAGTCCATAATACGACAATTCAGTGTCCTAAACATCTTAATGTTGTCCCTAGACATCACAAAGCTGCATGGTAACTCACTCTCTTACCAAAATGTCTCAAGTGTTGAGGAGCTATAATGTGGCATGACCCCCAAACACACTCCTGGTGTGGAGGTGTTATAGCTGGTTTCATGGTCTTTAATCTAGTAATGCTGTACAATGAACACATGTATTACCATACAGAGCTGCATGTATGTGAAGTGATTGGGTCTATGGAACAGGTGTATACTGCCAATTCTGAGGCATTCCATGCCCAGAGAATGTACATTGAGTTATAATAATCAAACGTGGAATAACTAATCATGTCTATTTGGACACTTCCACAACTCACAGAGAAACACACCATACCTGATAATAGATTTGATGAGCTAGAATGCTAATACTGGTATTGATGATTCCAGTAAACAATAACACATGTAGTTCGTTACTGTAAATAGGTAATAAAATTATTTTTTACTGCAAGTGTCATCAGGTGTCTGTTTTTCATTACGCCTTCTAAGAACATGAATTTTAATGGTGGTCAAAATGGGCTAGTTGCTTTGTGACCTGGACGCTGAGGCAACCAGTTAAACTCGTACTAGTACTGAAACTCCGACAACGTACACAAGCTAGTGCGAATGAGTGACAGTAATATTATGCTGAGTAGAGTAGAAGCCAATATAAGGTTCAACATAATGATATCCACCTTAATTGTTCCTTCCGCTCCTACGTACGTCGCGTCACGTTACGAAACCGGGGTGCAATGGAATTTCTACTGGCGCCAGGCCAAAGAGATCCCTGATGGTATAAAAAGCGACCGAGCGCAGATAGAGATCAGTTCAAGCTTACAAAGCTCTCTAAAGACTACAATTGAGTTGACTAGCTCAATTCAAACAGCTGCAATGGACGGTCTACTAATCCTCTCACTCGTGAACCAGCAAAAACTGAGGCAACGAAAAGAGACGCCACTCAATGGTATCCCTCAGCTACAACTACGAGCAGAAAAAGACGAGCCGCAAGGGAGTCCACTTCCCAGTGAGCATTCTCCTGCAGCAGGCGATCACTGAAGGTGATCTGACAGAGATCAACCAGCTGATCAACCAACACGGCAACAAGGTCGTGATGGAGCTAGAGCCAAGCGGTCTACCACCAGTCATGCGAGCTGTCTTTGAAGGAAAAGTCGAAGCACTCAAGCTCCTAGTAGAGAACGGAGCAGAAGTGTCCACTCAGGACCCAGAGGGCTGGAACGTGCTTCACGTTGCCGCTGCAATGGACGACATCGAGGCAGCTACATATGTGCTCCACTGCTGCAACGACAACCTCACACAGACCCTCAACTTGGACGGTCAGCGTCCAATGGACCTTGCCGAGAGCCCTGACATGGCCAAGCTGCTACTTCACGCTGACCTAACCGACCTCAGAATCGAGGTAGAAACAGTGAAAACTAAGGAAATGAACGAGGGTAGTCTACTGAGCATCGTGCGAACCCAGTACGAGCAGGGAGCTGACATCAACTCAGTCCAGGCTATGCTGCAACAACACACTCAATTCGATACTCTACTACACCTCGCAGCCACCAAGAACTATCCAAGACTAGCAAAATACATCCTAAAACACAAACTGGTCGACGAAGATTTCAGAGATCGCTACGGATGGACTCCACTCCACACAGCTGCTTACCACTGCAGCGTAGACGTATTAATTCTACTGCTCGAGTTTGGAGCAGCAAGCAACGCACTGACTAACTCATACGAGAAGGCATCAGACCTCACAGAGCACGAACTAATACTAGAACTCCTCAGTGAATGTGTTGAATATGTGTAATAATCCTCTGTAACACTTTATGTTCACTTTTTGTAAATTATCTTATTTCTCCTTTTCTTTCTCAACTTTCCGACATTTTAATTCTTCATCACTTTGGCTGTATCATAATATCTCATCATCTGAAAACAAGAAAGATTAACAAATTTCAAATCTTAATTCCACTAAAAAACAATCGAAATTGAAACGGAAGCTCGCAATCGCTATAGTTTAGCTGAATAGCTTTCATCATGATAATTATGAATGAGTGGTATTGTAGGTTAGTTCATTTACAGTAACTGTGATGATCTACTGTGTTCAATTTGTTGTGTACACTGTACAGCATTTGATCACTTGGTGTGGTTGATAAGGTTGTTGTGCACTACTTGTGGAATGCTCATTAAGATACCTCACTAATTATATTCATAACACATGCCTTAGTACAGACCAACAACAAGTGTAGTGACCAGACTGATCACATCATGGCAGTGACAGATCTTGTTCCAAGCTGGTCAAATGATAACAGTGTCACTGTCATGGTGGAATTCACCTGGGGCTATTTAACAGAGCTAATGCAAATATGTTTTCATGAGCTGATCTCATTGGTCCAGTGTCCACTGAACAGCTCATACATGAAGCCAGTCCATACCAAAATGATTTTATGCCTTACGTAACTTAATGTGTGCCGCAAGGCCTTGCTTTACTAGCATCACAAGTCTGTTACCAAAATGTCATCAGTGTTAATGTGGCACACACTCCTGGTGTGGAGGTGTTACAGCTGGTTTCATGGTCTGTAATTATTTTAACACCATAATAATAATGAAATAAAATGCATGCAATTTAGTATTTACAAAAATTAATCGTATGATTGTTGATACTCTTTGTACAGAATAGAAGTGTTATTGTGAAATGATTATTTCTTTGTTAACGGCTACATTAAAAATCATATTTTTATTAAGAGGGGTTCCACTGTAGAAGCTCCCAGGTCCATAGAAATCTTGCACTATACTTTGTTCAACTAGATCCCAAGTTGGCCTCGTGTCTAAACCATTATGTATAGCAACTGTATTGTGTTGGACTAAAATTAGAATTCCCTGCCAATGAGACTAGCTAGTGTTTATCAAATTAACAAACATGCATCCACCAATCTGATATCGTTGAATAATTGCATTCTCACTCATTACCGTTTGTAATTCACTGTTCATGATCTATTTGTAATATTAGTATCCCTGTATCCTCCTCCCCCTCTCAGCTGTAGCAACCAGGCCTGTATCCTCGCACTCGTTTTATTCATACTGTTTTCCTCACTGCAGGAACATGATCTGCCTCTACTGTTCCATCTCGGACAAGACCCTGGAGAGCTGGTAAGTGAATTGTGTTGTGCTGTTATTAAGTTGTTTGATTGATTCCGAGTTCGGTAACCCTTTGACCACCTGTTGACACATTCCTAAGTACATAGATTATAGTATTTGAATGTGCCTTTGTCGTTTCCTTGTCTAATGCATCCGTTGAGACAAAACTTCAACCTGCCAGACTTAACCTACTTATAAAAATTGAAATAAATTATGGTAGCAGCACAGCCTGGTCGTGTGTGCTTGATCGCAGTAGCTTATGGTAGCAGCACAGCCTAGCTACGGACCAAGCATGAGTGCTGCATGTTCATGTGTGTTGTTTGTGTGTGCAGTTCATTATGTCAAGAGGCTTCGTTCTTCTTTCCTCTGTGATTTGATTATCTATAGCAGTGATTGGGTGGGTCAGTGGTATCATGTGGTTCATGATAGAAGATTGTGTAACTGCTTGCTATCAACCAAATGTGATCAGTCTCTTTATTAATTTTTAATTTTTTAGTTTTTCCATATTCTATTATCAGTTATAATAACAGGATGGATACCAGTAGGTCATGCAGTGTGGCTTAGGTACTAGAATATAGCTATTGTGTTATTAAGGGCCAAACAGTACAGTGGAACCTGTCTATAGAGGTCACTGTCTGCTTATAACAGCCAGCTAGCTAGGGACCAAACAGTACAGTGGAACCTGTCTGTAGTGGTCACTGTCTGCTTATAACAGCCAGCTAGCTATATAAGGACCAAACAGTACAGTGGAACCTGTCTATAGTGGTCACTGTCAGCTTATAACAGCCAGCTAGCTAGGGACCAAACAGTACAATACAACAGCCAATGAGTACATATGCAATATGCAATATGCGTCACTTGTATTTGGAATTATCAGGTGTAAGTACATGATAATGGTCATTGTCATGTGATCTTAGTGACTCATTGTATTAGCCTGAATGAGCTAGTTTAGTGCAACTAACCTGAACCTATCATATATACTAGCATCAATACATGGAATGAGTACTTGTGTTATCTGCTCATCATTTGAAGACAGTATTTGAGCATATTTTGATATCCTAGCTTATACACTCCAGCAGCTAGTCATGTGATCTAGCTGATGTAGTGGACTATACTGAACCTATCAAGTACACACATCAATGCATCTTGTAACATTATTCTAGACAAGACAAAGCTATATATGACATAATACGTAATACAGTGATCTGTAATACGTAATAAAGTGATCCATTATACGTAATACACGAATAATATGTACTGGTATTCTGTATACTATACACGTCATACTGCTCAGGAGCTATCAATGGTGTCATGTGACCAGATGGCTTTGAGTCATTGATCAGATTATTCTAGTCTCAATATGACCTTCAGATGTACTCATTGTTTGAGCTAGAGACCGTACATTGAACAACATATGAATATCGTGTTAGTCAAGTACGTGCAATTATTATCTTTTGTTTGGGTTGGTCGGTAAATGGTTATGTTAGAAAACAGCTTCTGTCTAGTTACTCAAAATACGTAATACTTCACAGTTTGATTTTCAAGTTTCTATGCTTCGAATAGACGTTTAGAAATCGTGAAAGAGCCTTAGCTGCACCACAGCTAGATTAGTGCATTACAGTAGCTTAAGATGTTAGCCTATGCAAGCACATATACAGTGTTACTACTAGGTATGTGCTCTGTTTCTGAGTATTTGACAGGAAGTGAAGATATAGTTGAGTATGTAGTATCATAACAGCTTAGCTATCATTGACCATAGGCTCTTAGGATCAAGCATGTATGACTAAATGATTGTGTGACTGTACTCACATTAATGATATTGCATCAATGTGGTAGACTGATTGCTAGTGTCATAAATTATCTGGTTTTCTAGTGAATGTCACGTCTATGAATATTATTATTTTGATGACTTAATTAGTGAGGTGTGTATCTTTGAAGCTGTGTGTTCGTCACTGACTAAACTGACGTTGTGTTTACAACTCTTAGCATTCTCGAGCTCCCAGCACTCTCCTTTAAAACCCACTTCCTTGTTAATTTTTACAAAACTACATTCAAATGTACTGTATCAATAGCCCTTGTTTTTTTTCAATTGACCAAACTTTAAATATGCTTTTTGGTGTTTGTTTTGATAAAATAGTTCAAAACAGCTCATTATCATTACCACTGTAAAAATACATTAGTGATCTTTGTTGCTGATATTGTACATTAAAGTTCCTTGGTATGTGCGAGCAACTAGATATTGTTAACCCCTGCTGTCATATGATCGCTTGATGGTGTATTTCCCTGTGAGCATTCTTGAGTACTAATGTTGCAATAGTGTGTTTTGGGACGGTCTATTGTGTTTGGTCAGTCAAGCAGCCATGTGGCTCCATCCTGCAACACTGTGCCCAGCCAGTATAATGTGATTACCAGTAACACAGTAGTGTTTGATGCCTTACATTGGGGATCTACCAGTGAGAACAAGAGTGTGGTCTGTCTATGAATATCATTAAAACTAGACCAATGTCTGTGTGTGCTACCAAATCTTGTGTATTAGTGCAAGACATGGGCATTCAAGAAAGCCTATTGCCTTTGTAAGTTTATTGAACTAAAACAGTTTTGATAGCACTGCTTGACTATGCTTAGAAGATGTGCTTCAAGTGAAATCTTGTTCACAGCCGGAATCTTCTACTTCTGAGAACAATGATATTACAGCATCATTAATTATTGATAAAAAGCTCAGTGATTAATCACTTTCCTCCAATCAAAACACAGAGTGGGAACAGTGCGGGTTGTGGGATACAGGTAGTGTACAGCTGTCATGCGGAGACCTCTAGTGGTAGCTCGTCGGAGTGGGTGGTATATTGTATAATCATTATTAGTAGCAGCAGACTTGATTCTGTATCTTAGTGACTGTTCGTTATGCATTGTAAGCACAGGAGCCTTCTCAGAACAACCACACCATTATTGTTGTTTACTTAGCTCTACATAATGTTGATATCATAATATTGTGGTTCCAATGGATTACAAATTTGGTACGAATGGAAATACCCAAAATTGTGATAAAATTCTATAATCTTGTACCAATTCATAGCACAATGTTACGATCCTCTACACTGTAAATTTATTACGCTTATAGCACATCAAAATTGATCAGAATAGTTATTGCTTTCTCGATAGATATTTGATAAATGTTTACTAGTCACCAGATACTGTTTGATACTAGCATCAATGCATTATATAATGTTATCTAATGTGTTGTATAGTATCCTGTTGATTCCAATGTGATGTTGTATTAGTAAGAATGTGGAGATCATCAAAAGATACTTTGCGTTGCTTTTCATATCTTAGGATTTCCACACACAGTCCATAGCAACTGTTACTATGCTTGTACAGTATCAAAGCAGCTTGGTTCAACAGGTTGTGTTTTGACCTTGTGTTGGTAGTTGTAGTATAACTAATGAAGCTAAACTGAACAGTTACTAGGTAATGGAGTGGATATGATGTGTTGAAGGGGAGTTTTTGTTGTTTTTCTAAATTTACACTGAGCAGTACAGTACAGTACTAACAGTGAGGGGTAATCCCGATAGCTATAACTAATATTAAGGGACACCTAGAGTTAGAGCTAATACCTAGAGTTTTCTCCCTCCCTCCCCCTCTCTCTCCCTCCCTCGCTCGCTCCCTCTCTCCCTCTCTCTCTCTCTCTCTCTCTCTCTCTCTCTCTCTCTCTCTCTTTCTCTCTCTCTCTCTCTCTCTCTCTCTCTCTCTCTCCCTCCCTCCCTCCCTCCCTCTCTCTCTCTTTCCTCCCACCCTTTTTCTCTCCCTCTCTCTCCCACCCACCCTCCATCTCTCTCCACCTCTGCGTGAGGGTGAGTGTGGGAACCATTATCTTGTGTGATGACGGTCATAATTTTCAAGGTGTGCATGGAGATGGCATCATCATCATGTGTGTTTTGAAGGTCGAGTGTATAACAGCAGCTCATGTTCAATTTACGCTACTAACTGGATACATTGTATTGTGTGTGATTTCATTGCCAGTCATCAATTTTGTGCTTCCACAAATTTGAAATATTTATTATTATGTAAAGATAGTAGTGTGTTACCATAGATATGCTGAGATTTATCACATCACATTATTACATCATTGTGTTTGTCATACATTAGTTACTGAGGATCATTACAGATAACCTATCTACTAATAGTATTCACGATCACTTCTCACATTTTCGTCATGTTTTGTTAATGAGCGTAATGTTGTGTATCACTGCTATATGACGCATTACTTTAACCCCTTGTTTCCCAGTGAGTTTGGGTTCTATAGAGTGCCTCTCACATTTTCGTCATGTTTTGTTAATGAGCGTAATGTTGTGTATCACTGCTATATGACGCATTACTTTAACCCCTTGTTTCCCAGTGAGTTTGGGTTCTATAGAGTGCCTGTACCTTATGATACATGACTTGTTTTTATTGTGGACGTAGAGCCGTCCTTCAGCTCTACGTCCAAGGTTTCTAAGCCGTCAGTCATAAAAACCTAACCAATTCTTAAGGCACCGTAGTTCATTTTGGGTTGAAATGAGATAGATCAAATCTGCACTCGATCAGGGTTGAGTGAGGGAGGGCGCTAACCGACTTACCGAGTTTGATTGTTTCATGGTTTCTTCCCCAATATGAGCATGATTTTGGTTATTCCGTAACCATTTAAGACTGCACTTTTTAAAACGTGTCTAAAGACAGCTGCATATGTCAATGGTTTGAAAAAATGATGGTGTATGAAGTGACATAATTCAGAATTGCTGCGTCATAGTTTTGTTCATTAGCTAATTAGTCAATGTGATGTGAATTAAAAGTAATCGTGAATATCATTAGTAGTTAAGGTGCATAATTAGTCTAAGTAGTCAATGCATGATGCAACTGCATAATTATTATGATGTTGTGTGACACACCTTTTGTTCTCCTTTACACGTATACACGTGGTCCTATGCTGTGTGTATGACTAATGTAGAGATAGTTTGTTATTATACCATAATTATGTATATCACTTGTATTACCAGTTGCTCACACCTTGTACACACTTGATACATGTCTTGAATAAGGTCTGGAGCTGTTCCTGATCGTGTGTGTCACTGGAAAGAGATACTACTGCTTTAGACACCGTCACTTTGCTAGGCATTGGACGGGTTAGAATATGACGACGCACTTGCATCCAGTCTGTGCTGTACGGATAGCTAATGTTGTGTAGCAATGATTGCAATACACACTACTATTGTCGAACCACCTTCACATGCGCTATTCGTGTATCGAGGAAAGTTTTTTTAGGCATATCTAACCACATTTTCTTGATGTGTAAATGTAAGCACTGTTCGCTACTATGGTGACTAGTGACACTGCAGTATCTCATTGCTGTAAAAAGGAACGTCATTATAATGTAAACACCATCTGGTGTCATCTAATACATTGAGTATTAATGGTACTATACTACGTCAAACTTATCTTCAACATATTTCACTATGAGCTTACTTCCAATCCTGCATGCTTTTGTGGTTGCCATGGTGAGCGTTGTCATGGTAGTGGTTGTCATGGTATCATACATATTTGTGAAGGTGTTAACGATATTCACACTGCCTCCTACCAAATAATTTGTGTGATCTTGCGTGAATTAGCATATTTTAGTGTTGTGGTATGGAGATGAAGTGCTTTGATCACAACTGCTGTGTAAACCAGCCATTGCAGAGAAAATATGGCTCCAGTTATCCCTAGGAATGCAAATAGCTCACATTGTACCATCAGTCCATAGAGTATCATAGAGTGATGGACATATGGTATGTTACTATACCCCAGTACACAAGGTCTGGTCTTAGTGACTTGTGCAGACATTATGAAATATGTCTCGTCTATTTGTCCCCTCTTTACTTATCTCTCCCACTTTCTCTCTCCCCCTCCCTCCTTCCCTCCCTCCCTCCCTCTCTCTCTCTCTCCCTCCGTCCCTCCCTCTCTCTCTCTCTCTCCCTCCCTCTCTCTCTCTCTCTCTCTCTCTCTCTCTCTCTCTCTCTCTCTCTCTCTCTCTCTCTCTCTCTCTCTCTCTCTGATGTGAAGTCATGTATAACTAAGATGATACATATCCTGCTTTAGTCATAATGATTTGCTGTCCTTGCTGACTGGGTCATTCTAGTGCTCAGCATACATGTACATTACTATGTAAATACATGTGTTACCATAACAACCTACCATGGTAATGCATATTATCAAAAGCTAATGAAGCGCAACAATTTGTATGTTGCTGTAATAATCATAAGGTTTTCATTATCGCACAGCTGTTAAGTTAGTACTATCAATATTCCTGTGAATTTACATAGAAAGTGCTCCTCTGAGTCAGTCAGTCAGTCTGGTTGATGTGTGTTGAAGGATATGAGCATGATGGCGGCGCCTTGTTGCAGCTGACACAGTCAGCGCTTGACCGCTCAACTGGAGTGGTTGCTAGTTCGATTCCTACTAGCTCACCCACATGGGGTTTATCCCAGAACGAATCTGGTTTCCCTTTCAAAAGAAGCCATAATGGTCACTACCTAGAATAAGATCAACCAACATGAGCAATGCTGTAGAAAAAGCTTTAATAAGGAATTAATTTTATTCTAGTCCAACAATGGATTACACGTTTACCAAAATGCATTCACTGTCTAACTCACCAAATACTGTCTTGCTGTCTGTCTACAAATACTGTCTGTCTGCAATTTTCGCTGTCGTAATTAGCAAATTAATACTCACTTGCTATACACAATAATGAGCTTATCCTTCCATACAACTTTGAATAGCTCAATAGTTGTTCCTGTTACTAGGTCCATTGAAAACACCTCCCTTTGGCTAGAAGATATTTTGTACGAGCTGTATGCCCTCGCATGCATACATGTACGTACGCTTTACCTGGTTGTCATGTGTAATAGTAGCGCTTTTTTTTTTCGATATTCCACTCTCATGAGAAGATATGCTCCAGATGATAGTGAGATATCTGTATCTCAAAACAGTAAATTGTGAAACAGTTGCACATAATTATTATTGCTTATAATAGACTGACTTTGCAATGTCAAACTAAGTGTGTATTGCTCAAAGGTAATACTGTGTTGATGATGGTCGATAGGAATGTATGGTCAGGATGTATACAGTGATTTAACTATTCATCATAATGTATCACGCTGCATCATAACTTTGAGGATGGTAAAGCCCCTCCTGTGATGTTGTCAAGGTGATGTGTTAACAAGGTCACCTTGTCTTCCCAAGAGAGGTTGAACCGTGAGATGTTAATGGCTACCAGTTCATGATGGTTGCCATATAGTGCGTGTGTCAGCTACTCAACTATTACTACCTGTCAACATTAGAACATATCATATAATTTAGCGCTGAGTACCACCCAAGAGTTTAATGTCGTGTGAACTTGTTACTAACTAGTGGTTATTAAAACAGTTGCTATGGTACCTGTTACACACTAATACAGGAATATTGTAGTTGGGGGTTAGACCCAAAATCTCAATGTGTCTAGACCACTACATTTACTGGTAGTATATCAGTTATCCGTAATTTGTTGTTCCAAGACATTGTTCAATGCTAGTAAGACTATGAAATTTATTTATGTGTCACTGAACCTACTTTCTTCGTTCCTTCATTGTTACTTTGCAACAGGTGTAAGGTAGTAAGTTTGTAATACGCCTGATTTGTCTACATACGTACTGTGTATAATAATATACATGTAAGCAGCATTGTTTGGTGAAACATATACGATGATAAAGCGTCTCTATAAAATCATTTTAGTATGCTCATAGTGTAGTTGTGTTGACATGTTTGTACCATAGATTTTATTTCAAGAAAGGTTTCATCTTTGCAGAGGTATGCATGCCTTAGGCTATGGGTGCTAGAGGCATCATCATGTTTATCTAATTATACACCAAGTCAGTAATTATCATACACACAAACAATGTCTGTGTATTGATGGAGGAGTATAGAAGCCAGCAAGAGTTCACTTACCATACCATCTCCACGTGCACAAGAAGCAGCTTATTGCTACCATATAGAGAGCTATAGACCAGTAGGAGTACTGTACTACACAGGTCACTGTACTCATAACTATGTGTTCACATTTCCTAAGATATGAGGAAAAGAGGATGTGAAGTTATGATGTCAAATTGGTCTGGCTGTGTTGTAGTCTAATGTAAGATGATAATAGTATTGGGATAAGGTGATGGTCAGGTTTTCAATAGTGGGTAGCTATGATGATCTGTTGTTGTGTACTGCTAGTGACAACAAATAGTGTGTGTGCCCAGGAATCTGTGGTGGTAATATTAGTTTCCAGTGTGTACGTGCTACAGCGATATTGTGTGTTGTATCAAACTGCCCTCTATTGGATGTTATGCATTGTGATTAACCCTTTAGGGCCTATAGCGGATTTAGCCGTCATAATTGACTCCACCTACTGTAGACGTCATAAATAGTGCGAAAAGTGCTCTAGAAAGGTCAAATAAAGTTTAATTGCAAAAGCTAACTTTACCTGAAAAAACCCACTGTTTTTCGCCGCGCCCTCCCCACTAAAATATATAGAACGGGGGGATTTTTAAAGGGGGGTGTCCCCCCTTTAACCCGGGGTTCGAACGGGCGGAGCCCCTCGCCGCTTTCGGCATTTTTGGGGCTTCAGGATGCCCCTAAATGCATACTTGGGCATAGAATATGGCCTAAACTATGCTGTTTGCTCACCTGGACACCACCAGGTTTTTGTATCAGTCACCAGGGCTAAACGAAGACCAAAATTGGCTGGAAAATGACGTGGTCGCAGCACTTAAGCGGCTTCTGTTCCGAATTGGGAGTGGCCAACTCAGAGTTTAGTACATGGTCGTAAACTTTGACATGCCAGGAAAAAACAGTGCTAGTTTGGAACAGCTAGCGTACTGCATGTTGTAGAAATCGCAAGACAAACTGTCAGTTTAGAGCAAGCCGAATTTTCGTCAAAATAATTCAGTCACTAAAGAGTTAAATCACTCCTTTTTACAATCTCGGGACGGTTTGTTGCTATTCTTAAGCCACTAGTCTCTTGAGAGAGAGAGAGAGAGAGAGAGAGAGAGAGAGAGAGAGAGAGAGAGAGTCGTCAATCACTGTACCGATTTGAATTTTATGATCAAATTTTTCATCCAAAAATGAGCGTTCATTTGGAATGCCTCAATGCGTAATAATTTATGAAAAGGAACAGTTGAACTATTGTGTTTGACAGTATAGCTATAAACCTTATAAATAATTTTCTGCTAGACTCTAAAAAGCCAGTGTACACTCATTCAAATTGATTGAGTTCACTCAAGACTAAAAATTCAAAAAACTCATTCTGTGAAAACAAGTAGGTGTTACACTGTGGGACAGATGGTATTGATGTCTTCTGGATTGAACCCTACACACATAGGTTAATAAGATACATGTACATATGCATTTGGATCAAAGCTTTCCTGTCGTGTGGGTGGGACTAGTAGAGTCTTGTCATATCCTAGTGCATTGTTTTGTTATCCATACATAATAATAGAGCACTATAATAATAGCATCATTCCAGTGTGTAACAAAAACAACAGTGTCTGCATCCTGTGCTTTGATAATTATAGATGAATACTGTTCCTATTTTGTACAATGTGGGTTAATCTGAACTGAACTGCTAAACCTGTACTTGTACTGAGTCACATCCTCAATGCTAAGAAATAAGAATAACCGATTTTACCAATTTTACCAGTTATGGATGTCTCACAAAAAGTGGAACTAAAAGTACATGTACTGTAAATGCTGCTGAGTCACTTAGGAATTATCTTTGCAGTCTCAAGTCTTTGGGTTCAAACACATTCATGTAATTGTCATTGCACCTCTTTCTCTCTCTCTCCCTCTCTCCCTCTCTCTCTCTCCCTCTCTTCCTCCTTCTCTCCTTCCTTCCCTCCCTCTTTTCCTTCTTCCCTTCCTATAGTACCCACTTGATGCAACTCAGTATTCGGATGTTATCAAGCAAATTCAAACCATAGTGGAGAACCACACCCACTCTGTAGGCACTCTGCCACCATCACAGATCGACCCAACGGATTATTCCGGCAAGATAGCCCCGTGCTGTGACCACGCCTCTAACTGTACTTGTGTGCCTCATGATAGTGTTGCCATGGAGATGATGGGTGGGCGGAGTGGTCGCCTTGAGACCAGTTGGAGTGGAAACTTGTAAAACTTTTTATGTTTTTGAGATATCACTTGTAAATATGAGCAAGATTTATCCTGTGACAATCTTACAAAATTAATGCTGTAATTTATATTTTTATAATTTGAGAGATTATATTTTCAATGTACTTTGTTTTTCAAGAAAAAATATTTTGATTGAACACTGTAATGTTTGCGTTGTCTTCTCACGTGTGTAATAAAATGCTATTTTGCATACCAGCATAATCAGTGGTATGACCCAACCTATCCTTGTGACGATGATCAACTAAAGACAGTGGAAGCCATGGTTATAATCAAGTTAATAACTTGCACTCACGTACCAACACAAGCGAACACTCTAGCACTTACACAACTCATAACAACACAATAACAATTATGGTACCTAAGTTACATTGTATGACTATTAATAATGGAAAAATCTTTTTTTAAACGCTGATCACATTCACTTGATAGCAAACTGTTACACAATCTACTATCATGAACCACATGATACCACTGACTCTACCAACTGAATGATTAAATCACAGAACGAAGCCCTTCGGAATACTGCATGGGACTGCACACTCACAAACATGCAAACAACACTTACATAATTCTTAGTAAGAAGCATCTCAAGCCTGCATAAAGCTAGTACATGTATGTATGCCTCATCAAGTTTCAGTCTCTATGATAACCTATGTCTGTTCTAGGTTTCACTGTACGTATTTATAGTAGCTGGGTGTTATAAGCATGCAGGCTGTATAAAGTTAAATAGGAGGTTTAGCTATACAAGTGGTATTCATATCACATATGATACTAGCTCAGATCATATTCCAGCAGAATGCTAATCATGTACTTGACCTAGGACAGTGTATGTAGAGTTTTCATAGCTACAAGTACAAAGGCTCCATATTCTGAATTGCAACACAGCTTATAGTACAAAAATAATAATCAACACATTAATTCAGTTCAGCTACATTAAAGCTATACTTCAGCCACACATTGGTTATGCTCCTAAACTCACTAAACATCATCTCAATGCCCTCCCACACATTTTCTAATCATGATAAGCACAGCTGCAACTCATTCATGAATTTTACCTATTGTTAGCATAATTAGGTGTGGTAGAGATCCCTCGCTCTTTGAATTCCTCTACATGAGCTGCACGTACTACTGCCGAGATCAGGTACATATGAATTGCATATAAAACATGATATTGTGTTGAAAACTATGCCTCGATTTAATCAAATTAAAGTGGTTTACTAATGTTGTATTTACTGTCTATCAATGGTATAGCCATCAATAGGATTCTCTGTAAACTGCACAGCAATTCTGTTACACTGCTAGTCGATGTTGAGGCATGTTATAGTATTGTACAAACAAGACTAGTATAATGTACAGGATACTGTATTATAGTCTAGTGGAACACTGAATCATTGACAGTACATGATGTCAATCACCATTGTTTTGACTCATAATTACACGGACTATATACCAAAAATGACTATAATAGCATTCCATATGATATGACTAGTCTGGCAGGAATAGAACAGAAAACCGAGAGAGAGAGAGAGAGAGAGAGAGAGAGAGAGAGAGAGAGAGAGAGGAGAGAAAGAGAATTACTTAACTATCACATCTGATGTTAATCAGTATAACGGTATACTCTAAATAATTCAGTTGGAAGAATGACGACTGTGCAACTGGCCCTATCTGGATTCCAATACAACCAAATTCTTGACCAGTTGCATAATAACACAGCATGTGAAATACAAAACCAAAGTCATGACAAAGCGTACTGTGTACTTCAATGAACTGTGAAGATACAAGTTGCGAGTTCACCACCAGACAACAACAGGACACTGTAATTAGCTCGTCAATGCAGTCCCAATGGGCACACCCTCTCGTAGAGGTATCTATAGTAAATACCTTGAAGAGTGACAATGCAGATAAGCAATGCATAGTCAGCGATACTGCTGTCACATGCATGCTCGCAATTCAGTACATGTGCCAATGTAGAGGACTACTTGTTTACTCAACTATATGAGACTAGTCTAGAGTACAATCATGTTACATCAGCAAGTGAACTATGATAGAAGTGGGAGACAAAGCTTAATTGATGCATTCATTAAAAATACTAACAGCGGTATTACCATATGGGATACAGGTCCATTATTGTAATGTGGTAAGGGAAAGTATCCCATTTGAATATATACAATGCTGTTGTGCGTGATAATTTGACCTCGCCACATACAAACTTTCGTATATTAAGTGACAATACTAAGTATCAAACCCCACAGCAACAGAAGTATACGTAGCTCTCTAGTATCTTATTATTACACAACTATTGTCTAGGAATGTGCCAATATCATACTATAGTTATGAAGTCCACCCACTTTTCCTCAATAAACAACATAGCTACTACACATGTATGCAATTATAGTAAAATAATGATTTAGTGACGAAATGTGTTTACAGGCTGGATTCTGTAAGTGAGTGAGTGGGTGTGTGAAGGTTGAGTACTGTACATGTGGTAAATTACATTCACAACTGTGACAGTCTCTTCTTGCTTATTCTCTACATGTATTATTCTCATGATTTGTCTCTTCTCTTCAACAGCATTACTGCTAACATTCAATTCTCAATGCAAAATATTATTCTCATTTTTGAACGCCCTGCCCGCAGATATATACAGTTTTAAAGTGCAGAAGTGTACGCTCAAGTTGGTAGATAAGCAAATGCGACTGTATTACTTGGATACGCAATTAAAGGGCGGGGCTCGTCTATGTTTGCTGAACATGGCGCTAACTACCGCATTGAGATGTTGTCTGGTGGCGAGGAGAAGCCTAGGAATCATACCGCGTCAACCGGCTAGACCCATACGCTGGAATAGGCGGACAACTTCGAGAGCTGCTTCGGCCTACTCGAAACAAGAAGGCAACGCCCTCTTTGACATTCTGGAAAGGAACAAAGATACTGAAATAGGGAAAAGATGGAACTTTGAAGACATCACCACTATTGATGGATACCGCGAACAGGTTCCTCTGACAACTTATGGTGTGTATCAAGAGTATATCGATCGCATAGTGAATAAAGGAGAGCAGAATCTACTGACTGCTGATGAAGTGGTGGCATTTGCACCATCATCAGGTACAACAGGGTTGATGAAACTTGTTCCTATTACACAAGCAGCGATTGACAAGTTCGATGATGCTGATACAACTCTTAGGAACTTGCTATTATCATCCTTCTTTATTAAAGAGAGTAGCACACCATCCGGCATGCCTATACAAAGCATTAGTATCGGAGTCTATAAGAGAGCTCTGCAGAGGTTTCCTAATAGCTACTTTGTGCCACGTGAAGCTTATGGCTTTCAGCCGTTGTCTGCTTCTTTATATGCTCAGTTAGTGTTTGGGTTGAAGGATACATCAGTTGATGTTATCAAGACTAACTTCATCCCTGTCCTGATGTCGGTTATGGCACTGGTCAAGTCATCATGGCGACAACTGGTATATGATGTAAGATCAGGATCCATTGATAGCTCTCTTCCTATCCCATCAGAGTGCAGAGATGTCCTCAATGAAAAATTGGGTGGACCAAGCCCAGCTAGAGCTGATCAACTCAGAGAGATATTCGAGCAGGCAGAATCGTGCAATTTTAAGGATGTCATTCCAGCGATATGGCCCAATGTGAAGATGATACAATGCGCTTGCAGTGGGAGCTACAAGAGCTTTGTACCTATCCTGAAGCATTACTGTGGACCAAATGTTCACATATCTTCATTCGTTCTTGCTTGTTCTGAAGCTGGTACATACGCTCGTGTTTATAGACCAACAGTTAATACATCTCTGTTTGAACTAGTACCACACATGTTCTTTGAGTTTATTCCTTTTGCTGACATCAGCAAAGACCATCCTCAAGCCTTGCTGAGCAGTGAAGTTCAAGAAGGTCAAGTGTATGAGCTAGTATTGACCACAACCACTGGTTTCTATCGCTACAGACTCGGAGACCTCATCAAAGTTGTGAAACTGACCAATGATAAGGGCTCACTGTTCGATTTGTATGGTAGAAGTAGTATGGAGCTGGTATTAACGGCACAAGATCATTTCTTTTATGAATCCCATCTTGTAGAAATAATGACAGAGTTCATCTCAGACGTGAAGTCACAAGTTGAATACATAGCCTCAATTGATACCACTACATATGACAGATACATAGTGTGGATCGAGTCTAGTGAATGCAGCGTGGATTCGTCAACTTTAGCAGAATTTATTGACGGGAAATTACAAGATATCGATTCTGCTTATCGTGACAGAAGAAATGAAGATGTGCTGAAGGCTATGGTAGTGATTAAACTTAAGGAAGGGACATTCTCAAAGATAACAGAATTCATGAAATCAAAAACATTGGGAGCAGAAGTGCAGCTCAAGATTCCTCGAGTGGTGATAAATCAAGAAGTCGAGAAAATCCTTAAAGAGAATATAATATAATTTATTGCTTTGCTCTATTATCTATTCACGATAAATATTTCTTCATTTGCGACAGCTGCATACTGCGAATCAGACAGCTAATAAGTAATTAGTCTGCCAAATGGGCAGCACATCACTCGTTATAACAACATCCTAACATCCTAGTGAATACCTTAGTGACTAACAAGCAGACAATGCTGTCACTCTGTCAACACTCTGTCACTCTGTCAACAATCACATGTGATTTAACGTCTGAGACTACAGTCTATAGCCTATATCACTATAATACAGAATACAATAAGATTATTTGCTCTCTGTTGAAGCATTTTTTCAATTAGTAAATCTAATGAACTAAAAAGCTGATTATCTCTCAAATTGAAGGACATACATGTATCCATTTAAAATGATGTTGCTGTGTGTGATATTTGATAACGCGCATCTAGTTAGCTAGTTGGTACAGTAACTAGTGAACCAGTGCATGTGTTTAGGAATTTGCTAATATCATAATACAGCAATGAAATCCACCCACTTTCCTTAATACATGGAATAGCTACCACAGATGTATACATGTGTGAACAGTTGTATCGAGTCTAAAAATTATGATGAGCAGTTTAACGAATGTGTTTACATGGCATATGCAGACCACCACCATGAGAGTGAGTAAGAGAGTGTGATACGCTCTAATAATCATGAATAAACGGACTTTTATTACTATAGTACACCTATGTAACATGTATGAACATTCAGTGGGAACCACTCTCTGTTGCTTTTGGAACTATTCCACTTACGACTGTTTGTATTATTTCCAAATGTTCACTATCTTCTGTTGTAGTTTATTATACTTAATATTAGGTCCAGTCAATGTGATTTAAAAGTGGGAGCCCGGCATTTCGGGTCAGAGGATAAACTTTGACTGCATAACCAGTGCATGGTTGAATGAATGATAGCAAACATATAGACCAACAGCAAATTAATAGGTCTACTCCTAGCCTGTTAATTACTACGGCTAGCTTTTGATTGTAAAAATGACAAGGCGCCTAAACGTACGTATGTCGCGTCATAAACGTTTACGGAAACCATAGAACGGTAATTATTGGAATTTTAACTGGCGCCTGGTGCTCTGAGCATCTCGGTTTGAAGGGTATAAAAGCAATCGAGCTCAGATAGAGATCAGTTCAAGCTTACAAAGCTCTCCAAAGACTACAATTGATTTGACAAGCTCAATTCAAACAGCTGCAATGGACAGTCTACTAATCCTCTCACTCACAATGAACCAGCAGAAACTGAGCAACGAAAAGAGACGCCACTCAGTGGTATCCCTCAGCTACAACTACGAGCAGAAGAAGACCAGTCGCAAGGGAGTCCACTTCCCAGTGAGCATTCTCCTGCAGCAGGCGATCACTGAAGGTGACCTGACAGAGATCAACCAGCTGATCAACCAACACGGCAACAAGGTCGTGATGGAGCTAGAGCCAAGCGGTCTACCACCAGTCATGCGAGCTGTCTTTGAAGGACAAGTCGAAGCACTCAAGCTCCTAGTAGAGAACGGAGCAGAGCTGTCCACCCAGGACCCAGAGGGCTGGAACGTGCTCCACGTTGCCGCTGCAATGGACGACATCGAGGCAGCTACATATGTGCTCCACTGCTGCAACGACAACCTCACACAGATCCGCAACTTGGACGGTCAGCGTCCAATGGACCTTGCCGAGAGCCCAAACATGGCCAAGCTGCTACTTCACGCTGACCTAACCGACCTCAGGATCGAGGTGGAAACAGTGAAGATGAAGGAAATAAACGAGGCTAGTCTACTGAGCATCGTGCGAACCCAGTACGAGCAGGGATCTGACATCAACTCTCTCCAGGCTATGCTGCAACAACACACTCAATTCGATACTCTACTACACCTCGCAGCCACCAAGAACTATCCACGACTAGCAAAATACATCCTCAAACACAAACTGGTCGACGAAAATTTCAGAGATCGCTATGGATGGACTCCACTCCACACAGCTGCTTACCACTGCAGCGTAGACGTAACAATACTACTGCTCGAGTTTGGAGCATCAAGCAACGCACTGACTAACTCATACGAGAAGGCATCAGACCTCACAGAGCACGAACTAATACTAGAACTCCTCAGTGAATGTGTTAAATATGTGTAATTACTTTTTGTTCACTTGCTATTTTCATGTTGAAAAGTTAAAAAAAAAAAAAAAAAAAATGTAAATCATTACTTTTTCTTTTCTATCTCTTTCAAATTTCTCATCATTTGGCTGTATCATAATCTGAAACAAGAAAGAAAATATTTAAAACTTTAATTCCTTCTTAACAAATGCGATGGGCGAAAAATCAGAGAATCTGTCAAATTTGAATGCACAACTTCATGACTACTAAGTGTTTGAAGTACATGTACTCATTAAAATTCCACACAACTCATGCTTATTCATAACACACCACAACTATCACTGACATATCTTGTTTCATCTTCAAGCTGGTCAAAATGAGAACATTGTCACTGTCAGTGTGACAAGTACGGTGGATTTCACCTGAGGTTATACTGGCACTAGGTCAATGGTTGCAAGACAGAATTCTGCGTGTATCACTCATTTCTCATGAGTAGGTCTCATCTATAGGATCCAACTGCAGCTCACAAGGTCACACCAGTCCATAATACGACAATTCAGTGTCCTAAACATCTTAATGTTGTCCCTAGACATCACAAAGCTGCATGGTAACTCACTCTCTTACCAAAATGTCTCAAGTGTTGAGGAGCTATAATGTGGCATGACCCCCAAACACACTCCTGGTGTGGAGGTGTTATAGCTGGTTTCATGGTCTTTAATCTAGTAATGCTGTACAATGAACACATGTATTACCATACAGAGCTGCATGTATGTGAAGTGATTGGGTCTATGGAACAGGTGTATACTGCCAATTCTGAGGCATTCCATGCCCAGAGAATGTACATTGAGTTATAATAATCAAACGTGGAATAACTAATCATGTCTATTTGGACACTTCCACAACTCACAGAGAAACACACCATACCTGATAATAGATTTGATGAGCTAGAATGCTAATACTGGTATTGATGATTCCAGTAAACAATAACACATGTAGTTCGTTATTGTAAATAGGTAATAAATTAATTTTTTTACTGCAAGTGACATCAGGTGTCTGTTTTTCATTACGCCTTCTAAGAACATGAATTTTAATGGCGGTCAAAATGGGCTAGTTGCTTTGTGACCTGGACACTGAGGCAACCAGTTAAACTCGTACTAGTACTGAAACTCCGACAACGTACACAAGCTAGTGTGAATGAGTGACAGTAATATTATGCTGAGTAGAGTAGAAGCCAATGTAAGGTTCAACATAATGATATCCACCTTAATTGTTCCTTCCGCTCCTACGTACGTCGCGTCACGTTACGAAACCGGGGTGCAATGGAATTTCTACTGGCGCCAGGCCAAAGAGATCCCTGATGGTATAAAAAGCGACCGAGCGCAGATAGAGATCAGTTCAAGCTTACAAAGCTCTCTAAAGACTACAATTGATTTGACTAGCTCAATTCAAACAGCTGCAATGGACGGTCTACTAATCCTCTCACTCGTGAACCAGCAAAAACTGAGCAACGAAAAGAGACGCCACTCAATGGTATCCCTCAGCTACAACTACGAGCAGAAAAAGACGAGCCGCAAGGGAGTCCACTTCCCAGTGAGCATTCTCCTGCAGCAGGCGATCACTGAAGGTGATCTGACAGAGATCAACCAGCTGATCAACCAACACGGCAACAAGGTCGTGATGGAGCTAGAGCCAAGCGGTCTACCACCAGTCATGCGAGCTGTCTTTGAAGGAAAAGTCGAAGCACTCAAGCTCCTAGTAGAGAACGGAGCAGAAGTGTCCACTCAGGACCCAGAGGGCTGGAACGTGCTTCACGTTGCCGCTGCAATGGACGACATCGAGGCAGCTACATATGTGCTCCACTGCTGCAACGACAACCTCACACAGACCCTCAACTTGGACGGTCAGCGTCCAATGGACCTTGCCGAGAGCCCTGACATGGCCAAGCTGCTACTTCACGCTGACCTAACCGACCTCAGAATCGAGGTAGAAACAGTGAAAACTAAGGAAATGAACGAGGCGAGTCTACTGAGCATCGTGCGAACCCAGTACGAGCAGGGAGCTGACATCAACTCAGTCCAGGCTATGCTGCAACAACACACTCAATTCGATACTCTACTACACCTCGCAGCCACCAAGAACTATCCAAGACTAGCAAAATACATCCTAAAACACAAACTGGTCGACGAAGATTTCAGAGATCGCTACGGATGGACTCCACTCCACACAGCTGCTTACCACTGCAGCGTAGACGTATTAATTCTACTGCTCGAGTTTGGAGCAGCAAGCAACGCACTGACTAACTCATACGAGAAGGCATCAGACCTCACAGAGCACGAACTAATACTAGAACTCCTCAGTGAATGTGTTGAATATGTGTAATAATCCTCTGTAACACTTTATGTTCACTTTTTGTAAATTATCTTATTTCTCCTTTTCTTTCTCAACTTTCCGACATTTTAATTCTTCATCACTTTGGCTGTATCATAATATCTCATCATCTGAAAACAAGAAAGATTAACAAATTTCAAATCTTAATTCCACTAAAAAACAATCGAAATTGAAACGGAAGCTCGCAATCGCTAGTTTAGCTGAATAGCTTTCATCATGATAATTATGAATGAGTGGTATTGTAGGTTAGTTCATTTACTGTGATGATCTACTGTGTTCAATTTGTTGTGTACACTGTACAGCATTTGATCACTTGGTGTGGTTGATAAGGTTGTTGTGCACTACTTGTGGAATGCTCATTAAGATACCTCACTAATTATATTCATAACACATGCCTTAGTACAGACCAACAACAAGTGTAGTGACCAGACTGATCACATCATGGCAGTGAAAGATCTTGTTCCAAGCTGGTCAAATGACAACAGTGTCACTGTCATGGTGGAATTCACCTGGGGCTATTTAACAGAGCTAATGCAAATATGTTTTCATGAGCTGATCTCATTGGTCCAGTGTCCACTGAACAGCTCATACATGAAGCCAGTCCATACCAAAATGATTTTATGCCTTACGTAACTTAATGTGTGCCGCAAGGCCTTGCTTTACAAGTCTGTTACCAAAATGACATCAGTGTTAATGTGGCACACACTCCTGGTGTGGAGGTGTTACAGCTGGTTTCATGGTCTGTAATTATTTTAACACCATAATAACAAGAAATAAAAAGATTTCTAACGAAATCAAAAGGATGTAGGGATGGTAGATTAGCAATGAAGAAATCTGTCACTGGTCCACAATGTAAACAAACAAGGAACTACCCTGGAATGGTAAGACGATTGACTTGCTAACAGACCATAGATCCCTACATCAGTGGCTGCACATAAGGATTGGATCTAGAGTAATGGGGTTTAACTTAGATTAAGCTAATTTTAAGCATTAATCAACTTGTTCCAGTCAAATTCTGCAGTAAGTGTATAAATATAGCCAGCTGGGCTACCAACCTGTATATTTTACTAGACCAAGCTATATTTTACTAGCCCTGGGCTAGCTGGCTAGTGCTAATTTGAAGCCCTGATCTGATAACAACACTAATAATTGGATCAATAACAGCATCATAGGTAACATTAGTTCACTCTAGATCCAATCCTTATGTGCAGCCACTGATGTAGGGATCTATGGTCTGTTAGCAAGTCAATCGTCTTACCATTCCAGGGTAGTTCCTTGTTTGTTTACATTGTGGACCAGTGACAGATTTCTTCATTGCTAATCTACCATCCCTACATCCTTTTGATTTCGTTAGAAATCTTTTTATTTCTTGTTTGTATCCATTTTTCTTAATTTTATTCATAAAAATTTATAATAATCGTCAAAAATTTTAATAAAAAGTTTCTTAATAATACTTTATTTTGAACATGTTTCGTATAGCTATTGGTTGAACAATGTCATTGGTATCATCATCACCTACAAAAATAAAAATGTGAAAAAAATTGTTAAGCACAAAAAGTAGCCTACCTTTGGTTGATCTTCGACAATATACAGAGACTGTCTTGGTTTCCCCAAATATGGCATTAGAAATTTTAACCAGCCACAATGGATACTCAGCCACTCTACCAACGACAAGGTGCAGTCTCACAGAGTGGAAAAAAATTGAGTGTTTGGGTAGACCTCGCACATACATTCTGTGGGGGAGAAAATGCAAAGTAAACACAGAGTACGTCCATACAGTAGACATTCACTTATCCATATCAGGAGTACTTGTGTTTATGCAATTTTTTTGTCATCAACACTATTACCATGTGCTAAGCTCACAATTGTATGGGCATAATACTAGGTCTGGGGTACTTGCAGACAGTAAAATTGAAATTGACCACATGTATGTATAGTAGACTGCCTTATGTAAACACACTTAGTAGGTGATCATAGGTTGCCATTACCAACATCAAGTATACCACCACATGTCAGAAGTATTGAGATCAATAAAGAATTGATTACTAACATCTGCGTCATTGCTACATAATACCTCAGTAGACTCAACACTGTGTCAATACCATACATGTGTTGGTAGACATGAGGTCAAGTGAATACGATGTATCAGAGCAAGAGCAGAGTTATTATCTCAAAATCAGTAAAGATTACAACACCTGCGGACATGTGATTTCACTCAACGCTAGTATCAGCAGACACCATGACGACACGGCAATAGTGCTCTGTATTAAAGCACATAAAATGGCTAAGCTCATTGTATTACAGCAGTCACTACACCACATGGGCAATAGCGCTCTATTTAGAGCACATAACTTGTCTAAGGCAAGCACACACTATGATGACAGATTACACAGTGATCTATTAATTTTAGACATGACTAAAGCCAGTGTATTGCATCAATCGAAGCACACAAACAATGTTCTTACTTTCATGTCCAGTGATTAAACAGATAATGTTCTAAGGACAACATCATAATGCCCAGGGAGATATCTCAAATACATTGCCCTTTGTGTTATGTCATCAGGCAAGGTTCTATCAACAGAATGTGGACTAAACCTGTACCAATTTTGATCTTGTGTACTGTAGGTAAAAATGCAAGTGTTGATGAGATGAGATAAGGTTATTATCTCAATGTCAGAGCCCCAAGTCTCATTCTGATTCATTTTAGTGTCCTCTATGTACTGTTGTACACTTGAGTAACCTGCAAACAGATCATACTGGTGAGCATACAACAGATGGGAGATTGCTACCATATGATCTAATATAGCTTGGCGTACTGCCATGTGCTGAGCTTGTGAACCAGTGATCACATATGAAAAGGAACGGAACATACAGTTCCCATCACCATCTATGTCTTTAGTATGGTTGTGATCAGGTGGAGTAAGCGGTACATTAGCTCCACCACCTCTGTGTCTGGGTGGTGGATGATGGTGTTCTAGACCAAGAGTAGCGCAAGCAGTTTTTTGCCATTCTAAGTCTACAGGATAGTAGTAGTACGGCCATCTTTGTGTACGTGCTGGATCAAATGACCCTGTAATTAAGCAATCATCATTTTGTGCAGTAGCAGTAGTGTGAAGTTGCTTTTTAGGAGCACTACTATTACAAGCTCTTTTGGCTGGTTTAGCAGTTTGAACAGGGGCAGTGCTAGTTCGTTTTCGATGAATGCCCAGGGTGCTAACAGGTATTGTTTGTTGCTTGGTAGTGGTTTGTGAGCATTTTATTTTCTTACTGGGAACAACCACAGTATCTACTTGGTCAGTATCAGGTTTTCCAACAAGCTTACGTTTAGAAGCCTGTTGAACAGGAATGGTGTACAGAGGAAGATCAGGTCTATACATTTTACGTAGACGATTATACTCCTCTAAAGATCGATTACTGACTATAATGGACTTTGGATCAAATGAGAGGAGATGCAAGCCCGTGAGTGATCTTACTCTAGACAAAGCAACATAAGCCATTGCAGCACAAAAAACTTTATCCGACAGATCAATAATGGCATGGTCCAGGGACAATCCCTGGGACTTGTGTATAGTAACAGCATATGCCAATATCAACGGAAATTGTTCTCGACGAACATAGTAGTTTTTCATAACAACGAATCTGCTCTTGACCCTTTCAACCTGATATGGGCTGGTCAAGTGATCAAATTGTACAGTTACAAATTGTTTAGTTATTGCAGTAACTGTACCCAATGAACCATTGACTAGGCCTTTCTTTGTGTCAACGTTACGGCGTAACATAACACGTGCTCCAATAGCTAACACTAGAACACTTTGCAGTCCTCCAGTCATGTTGCAATCATGGTTTAATTTATGGAGCTGTTTGTCCGCAGTTTTTGTCCACTTAAGTTTACTGACAGTTTCGTCAACATCATGGTAAAGGCAGAAAAAATACACTACCCTTGCAAGCTTTCAATGAGTTGTACACAGGCACTTTGCAGGTGTATGTGCCTAATCTAACTACTGTCTGAAAGCATTTAGCAAGCTGAATGAACTGTTTGCTAAGGGCATCGAGTTTATCAAGCTCAGATGGAATGGGTATGGTTTCCAAACCATTTAAAACACATCGTGGTGGCAATACATCGGCTTTGATTTTGGGTTTACAGTAGCTACACATATAGAGTGTTTCATCCTCGCCTGGAGGAGTGTGCTTCAGTATATAGTCTACTAGCTCTGACCCAATGTCCGAATCAAAATGCTTTGAGAAGTTGGCTTTTGTGACAGATTTTCTCTGAAACAAGCATTGACAGCTACAACACACGTTTTCAGCATCGTCATTCCACTCTTTCTCAAGTTGGGATATGACTAGAGAATGCTGTAACTGCAAGGTGGTTTCTAAGTTGAGCACTCTAAAAAACGAGTTGTTTATTGAGGAGCCTTCCTCGCCAACAAAATCATTAGTTGTTAGCAACTCGTCAAAGCTTTTCTTAGTTGCACAAAGTAAATGCTTGAAATCACCTTCGCCTAGGGCACGATCAATGCCAGCAAGGGATTCGTGACTTGCCTTTGCACGATATACTCGACGCATAAACGTTCTCAGTACTTTATGATGTGCTGAAGCTGCTCGTAAGATACGAAGCTCACTATTACACATACTACCAGTTTGATGACATGCCAAAGAATGACCCATCATTTGGCGTTCATTTGGGCAGTCATCGCATGATTGTAATGCTTGTCGTAACTCATGCATTGGAAGAGTAAAGGCATTCTTTAGTCTAACAATTGCATTGACTTCATCATCAGTGATTGGCTTACAATCACTGGTACACGGCATTTCATCACGAGGCTGGCTGGAAGGATCAATACGATCAGGCACATCTGAATCATCATCATCCTTTACATACGATGCTTCATAGAAGTATGGATCACATGATCTTTTGCAATGAATGCCTTCACCAAAGTCATCTCTGCTTTTCATGCTCTTTGCATTGATACTTTTAGCAGATTTAATCAATTCAGCAGCATATTCCTTGCGCTTCTTTAAGGCTTCATGAACCAGCCTACGAGCTGCTATTCTACATGCAACACGATAAGAGATTCTAGCCAATCGCTTTGCTATAGGCTGCTCTTTAAAAGCTTTCATAACCTCGGTTCTTGCTTTACGATTTGCTAGCAATTCTCTTATCATTTCATTTATGTACATTTCCTTTACACTAGATTTTGGAGGAGACAAATAGTATTTGTTTCTCCTAGTGTGGGAAATGATTTCTTTGTGTTTAGCATAGTACGCCATACAAGCTTGTGTCTTAACCTTCGTGTTTTTGAGATACCAAACACGCGATGACACTTTCTTCTGATGCGAACTATTTTGGTACTTTGCCCTACGTTGTGCTTTGATTTTATCTGATTTACTATGGTACCTGGACAAAGCAGCAACCTTCTTAGCAGTTGAATCTTTCAAATAAGCCTGCTTTGACGACAACTTCTTATGTGCAGGGTTTCTGCCGTAAGCCTGCCTTGACGCCAATTTGTTATATGCAGGGTTTCTTTCATAAGCCTGCTTTGACACCAATTTCTTAGCCGCTGGGTTTTTGTTATAAGCCTTCTTTGAAGCAATTTTAGATGCTACTTTCTTAGACTCAGAATTGGTATCATATGCTTCCTTTCTCCCAGCTAGTATTTTATCTCTATTCTCTCCATAACGTTGCTTATCGTATGTGTGTTTTCTACGTGTTTTACTAGGCATGATTACTATTACTATACAAGAACTAACCTTCTTCAAAGTAATTATTAAACTTACAACTTTCTTCAGTGACAGATCGAGACACGAGACGACGAACCCAAAAGCAAATCCAAACTTCGGTGAGGCAAAAGTAGAAATCAACAGTCACAATCTTCTGAAATGGACGAACTATTACAAACGGGTAGAGCCAGGGGTAGAGCAGCAGAAACACAAGTAGAAGCCACTCAAAGACAACATGTGCGCGCTCACGTTACATCACGTGCGCATTTAAATGGCGGTATACACATTGCTAGCTACAGCTCGTGATCGTGAAGTCCGCTAGAATAAAACTTTCATTTCGCTAAGAACTAAGTTCAAAAGGCACATGCCAGACGAATTTCATGATTATTCGTGGGTGTTTAGCCCAGCACAGTATTCGTGTTAAGGCGCTAGACGAGTGGAAGAAAGAATAAGAAGAAAACGAAGATGACGAAACTCGATTTTCACCGTTTCCAGGTTCGTCACTTTAGTAACAATTTCGAGCAATCTCCTTGCTACTGTAAGATGGGGCAACGCCAGATAGCAGATCTAAGTGTCTATGGACGTATAAAATTCATCACCAGGCGAAATATCAGCGTTTGAACGCTAATACATTGTATGTAGCCGCCATCTTGTTTTCTCGTTCATCCCTACATAGGGAGACACTACCGTGTCTCCCTAATAATGAAATAAAATGCATGCAATTTAGTATTTACAAAAATTAATCGTATGATTGTTGATACTCTTTGTACAGAATAGAAGTGTTATTGTGAAATGATTATTTCTTTTGTTAACGGCTACATTAAAAATCATATTTTTATTAAGAGGGGTTCCACTGTAGAAGCTCCCAGGTCCATAGAAATCTTGCACTATACTTTGTTCAACTAGATCCCAAGTTGGCCTCGTGTCTAAACCATTATGTATAGCAAGTGTATTGTGTTGGACTAAAATTAGAATTCCTTGCCAATGAGACTAGCTAGTGTTTATCAAATTAACAAACATGCATCCACCAATCTGATATCGTTGAATAATTGCATTCTCACTCATTACCGTTTGTAATTCACTGTTCATGATCTATTTGTAATATTAGTATCCCTGTATCCTCCTCCCCCTCTCAGCTGTAGCAACCAGGCCTGTATCCTCGCACTCGTTTTATTCATACTGTTTTCCTCACTGCAGGAACATGATCTGCCTCTACTGTTCCATCTCGGACAAGACCCTGGAGAGCTGGTAAGTGAATTGTGTTGTGCTGTTATTAAGTTGTTTGATTGATTCCGAGTTCGGTAACCCTTTGACCACCTGTTGACACATTCCTAAGTACATAGATTATAGTATTTGAATGTGCCTTTGTCGTTTCCTTGTCTAATGCATCCGTTGAGACAAAACTTCAACCTGCCAGACTTAACCTACTTATAAAAATTGAAATAAATTATGGTAGCAGCACAGCCTGGTCGTGTGTGCTTAATCGCAGTAGCTTATGGTAGCAGCACAGCCTAGCTACGGACCAAGCATGAGTGCTGCATGTTCATGTGTGTTGTTGGTGTGTGCAGTTCATTATGTCAAGAGGCTTCGTTCTTCTTTCCTCTGTGATTTGATTATCTATAGCAGTGATTGGGTGGGTCAGTGGTATCATGTGGTTCATGATAGAAGATTGTGTAACTGCTTGCTATCAACCAAATGTGATCAGTCTCTTTATTAATTTTTAATTTTTTAGTTTTTCCATATTCTATTATCAGTTATAATAACAGGATGGATACCAGTAGATCATGCAGTGTGGCTTAGGTACTAGAATATAGCTATTGTGTTATTAAGGGCCAAACAGTACAGTGGAACCTGTCTATAGAGGTCACTGTCTGCTTATAACAGCCAGCTAGCTAGGGACCAAACAGTACAGTGGAACCTGTCTGTAGTGGTCACTGTCTGCTTATAACAGCCAGCTAGCTATATAAGGACCAAACAGTACAGTGGAACCTGTCTGTAGTGGTCACTGTCAGCTTATAACAGCCAGCTAGCTAGGGACCAAACAGTACAATACAACAGCCAATGAGTACATATGCAATATGCAATATGCGTCACTTGTATTTGGAATTATCATGTGTAAGTACATGATAATGGTCATTGTCATGTGATCTTAGTGACTCATTGTATTAGCCTGAATGAGCTAGTTTAGTGCAACTAACCTGAACCTATCATATATACTAGCATCAATACATGGAATGAGTACTTGTGTTATCTGCTCATCATTTGAAGACAGTATTTGAGCATATTTTGATATCCTAGCTTATACACTCCAGCAGCTAGTCATGTGATCTAGCTGATGTAGTGGACTATACTGAACCTATCAAGTACACACATCAATGCATCTTGTAACATTATTCTAGACAAGACAAAGCTATATATGACATAATACGTAATACAGTGATCTGTAATACGTAATAAAGTGATCCATAATACGTAATACATGTGTAATGTATGCTGGTATTCTGTATACTATACACGTCATACTGCTCAGGAGCTATAGTGTCATGTGACCAGATGGCTTTGAGTCATTGATCATATTATTCTAGTCTCAATATGACCTTCAGATGTACTCATTGTTTGAGCTAGAGACCGTACATTGAACAACATAATGAATATCGTGTTAGTCAAGTACGTGCAATTATTATCTTTTGTTTGGGTTGGTCGGTAAATGGTTATGTTAGAAAACAGCTTCTGTCTAGTTACTCAAAATACGTAATACTTCACAGTTTGATTTTCAAGTTTCTATGCTTCGAATAGACGTTTAGAAATCGTGAAAGAGCCTTAGCTGCACCACAGCTAGATTAGTGCATTACAGTAGCTTAAGATGTTAGCCTATGCAAGCACATATACAGTGTTGCTACGCTCGATAGAATTCTGTTTTTGTGTATTCAACAGGAAGTGAAGATACAGATGTCGATGTAGTATCATAACAGCTTAGCTATCATTGACCATAGGCTCCTAGGATCAAGCATGCATGACTAAATGATAGTGTATTTAATCAGCTTTAGATTCTAGGGACTATACTCACATTAATGATATTGCATCAATGTGGTAGACTGATTGCTAGTGACGTAAATTCTCTGGTTTTCTAATGAATGTCACGTCTATGAATTATTATTTTGATGACTTAATTAGTGAGGTGTGTATCTTTGAAGCTTTGTATTCGTCACTGACTAAACGGATGTTGTGTTTACAACTCTTAGCATTCTCGAGCTCCCAGCACTCTCCTTTAAAATCCACTTCCTTGTTAATTTTTACAAAACCACATTCAAATGTACTGTATCAATAGCACTTGTTTTTTTTCAATTTGCAAGCTATTAAATTCACTAGATATTGTTAACCCCTGCTGTCATATGATCGCTTGATGGTGTCATTCCCTGTGAGCATTCTTGAGTACTAATGTTGCAATAGTGTGTTTTGGGACGGTCTATTGTGTTTGGTCAGCCAAGCAGTCATGTGGCTCCATCCTGCAACACTGTACCCAGTCAGTATAATGTGATTACCAGTAACACAGTATTGTTTGATGCCTTACATTGGGGATCTACTGGTGGGAAAAAAAGAGTGTGGTCTGTCTATGAATATCATTAACGATGTCTGCTACCAAATCTTGTGTATTAGTGTAAGACATGGGCATTCAAGAAAGCCTATTGCCTTTATACGTAAGTTTGTCGAACTAAAACAGTTTTGATAGCACAGCTTGACTATGCTTAGAAGATGTGCTTCAAGTGAAATCTTGTTCGCAGCCGGTATCTTCTACTTCTGAGAACAATGATATTACAGCATCATTAATTGATCAAAAGCTCAGTGATTAATCACTTTCTTCCAATCAAAACACAGTGTGGGAACATCGTGGGTTGTGGGAATACAGGCAGTGTCCAGCTGTCATGCGGAGACCTCTAGTGGTAGCTCGTTGGAGTGGGTAGTTTATTGTATAATCATTATTAGTAGCAACAGACTTGATTCTGTATCTTAGTGACTGTTTGTTATGCATTGTAAGCACAGGAGCCTTCTCAGAACAACCACACCATACTATTGCTGTTTACTTAGCTCTACATAAAGTTGATATCATAATCATTGTGGTACCAATGCTGAATACAAATTTGGTCAATATGTAAATACACAAATTGTGGTAAATTTCTCTAATCTTGTACCAATTCATAGCACAACATTACGATCCTCTGCACTGTATAAGTAGCAAATTACACTTATAGCACATCAGAGTTGATCGGAATAGTTGTTGCTTTCTCGAGAGATGTTTGATAAATGTTTACTAGTCACGAGATACTGTTTGATACTAGCATCGATGCATTATGTAATGTTCTCTAATGTGTTGTATAGTATCCTGTTGATTCCAATGTGATGTTGTATTAGTAAGAATTGTGGAGATCATCAAAAGATATTTTCGGTGCTTTCATATCTTAGGATTTCCACACACAGTCCATAGCAACTGTTACTATGCTTGTACAGTATCAAAGCAGCTTGGTTCAACGGGTTGTGTAGTGACCTTGTGTTGGTAGGTGTAGTATAACTAATGAAGCTGATCTGAACAGTTACTAGGTAATGGATATGATGTGTTGAAGGGGAATTTTTGGTGTTTTTCTAATTTACACTAAGCAGTACAGTACAGTACTAACAGTGAAGGGTAATCCCGATAGCTAGAACTAATATTAAGGGACACCTAGAGTTAGAGCTAATACCTAGAGTTTTCTCCCTCTCTCCCTCCCTCCCCCTCTCTCTCCCTCCCTCGCTCGCTCCCTCTCTCACTCCCTCTCTCTCTCTCTCTCTCTCTCCCTCCCTCCCTCCCTCCCTCCCTCCCTACCTCCCTCCCTCCCTCTCTCTCTCTCTCTCTCTCCCTCCCTCCCTCCCTCCCACCCTTTTTCTCTCCCTCTCCCACCCACCCACCCTCTCTCTCTCTCCACCTCTGTGTGAGGGTGAGTGTGGGAAGCATCTGTGTGATGACGGCCATAATTTTCAAGGTGTGCATGGAGAGGGCGTCATCATCACGTGTGTTTTGAAGGTCGAGTGTATAACAGCAGCTCATGTTCAACTCACAATAACTGGGGACATTTTTTGACGTTGTATTGTTTGTGATTTCATTGCTAGTCATCAATCTTGTGCTTCCACAAATTTGAAATTATTATGTAAAGATAGTAGTGTGTTACCATAGATATGCTGAGATTTATCACATCACATTATTAGATCATTGTGTTTGTCATACATTAGTTGTTGAGGATCATTACAGAATACCTATCTACTAATAGTATTCACGATCGCTTCTCACATTTTCGTCATGTTTTGTTAATGAGTGTAATGTTGTGTGTCAATGCTATATGACGCATTACTTTAACCCCTTGTTTTCCAGTGAGTTTGGGTTCTATAGAGTGCCTCTGCCTTATGATACATGACTTGTTTTTATTGTGGACGTAAAGCCGTCCTTCAATGTGGGTGTAAAGCCGTCAGTCCTAGAAACCTGACCAATTCTTAAGGCACCCTAGTTCATTTTGGGTTGAAATTAGATAGATCACATCTGCATTCGATCACGGTTGAGTGTGTGCGGGCGCTAACGGATCTTAAACCGAGTTTGATTGTATCGTGAATTCTACCCCAATAAGAGCATGCCTATAGTTCCGTAACCTGAATTTTTAAAACATGTTTAAAAACGGCTGCATGTGTCAATGGTTTGAGGGTGTATGAAGTGACATAATTCAGAATTACTGAGTCATAGTTTTGTTCATTAGCTCAATATAAATAGTTGCCATTATATTCAATGTGACGTCAATTAAAAGTAATCGTGAATATCATTAGTAGTTAAGGTGCATAATTAGTCTTAGTAGTCAATGCATGATACAATGCTCACTGCACATTATGATGCCATATGACTATTCTTCTGTACGCATATACACGTCTTTGTCTAGTGGACCTATGCTGTGTGTATGACTAATGTAGAGATGGTTTGTTGTTATACCATAATTATGTATATCACTTGTATTACCATCTGCTCACACCTTGTACACACCTTAATACATGTCTTGAATAAGGTCTGGAGCTGTTCCTGATCGTGTGTGTCACTGGAAAGAGACACTGCTGCTTTAGACACCGTCACATTGTAAGGCAATGGACGGGTTACAATAGTTATGACGACGCACTTCTATTCAGTCTGTGATGCAATTTTGCATGGATAGAAATTGTTCTAGCAATGACGCATCGCAATACACACTGCTATTGTCAAACCACCTTCACATGTCGTGTTATTCATGTATTTACGTTGAGGAGAGTTCTGTTTCAGGCATATCTAACCACATTTTCTTGATGTGTAAATGTAAACAATGTTAGCTGCAATGGTGACTAGTGACACTGCAGTATCTCATTGCTGTGAAAGAGAACGTCATTATAATGTAAACACCATCTGGTGTGGTCTAATACATTGAGTACACAGTAAATGAAAGTGTGTTAAATTGACACATATTCGTGTGTCAAATGCTTGTCCCAAAATTTGACACAAAGCACACGTGCCAAAGTAATGGTGTGTCAAATCGGCACACCTGTAGTGTGCTAAATCACATGTGTCAAATGATAGTGTGGCACACCTATAGTGTGTCAAATCGAAATGTATGAATAATTCATGAGCATGCATAGTTCGCTTCAGTTGTAGCACGTAACAAACAACTGCACGGGGTTAAAAATATTATTACTGTACACATGAACAAACATACAATAATTCAGTCAACTCTAATTGTTCTCATTAAGCTTTATTTGCCGTGTCTGCTGAATTTCAGGTGCAGAAACATTCACTTCACAGATCGTTTCAACTGAAGAAAAAGAAACTTGATGAAAACAGAAATATAAACAAGATATGGCTACACAAGCATGCATATAAAACCTAAGAAAATAATAACAGAACCGAGGGAAACATGGCTAACACAGAAATCGAGGAAGACTTATGGCGAATACAGAAATATACAGTGGGTGGACTCAGAAACATTGCTACAACGGAAACCAAACCACGGGAGAGATTGCTAGAACACATCTTAATACGCATGTACACATGTAAGTGTATGAAGATGGAAATTAGCTGGCTTGCCTATCTGATGTACAAGTATCCTTGTGTCTGTTTGTCTTAAGAATTGAAAATCACAATTAAAAATAATGTCAAACAAAAACTAATTCAGTACAGGTCATTTTAGACTAAAAATACCCTTAGTTTGAACAACCACACATGATGCATTCATTGGTGCTGTAACCAATCAACCAAAACAGTGGGTGTGTTCAGTTTAGACAACACATCATTAGATCATAGATGTAGCTAACCAAGGGAGACCAGTAAGCAAGGGATACATGTCTACTATAGGGACGCATATGGACAGATTGTGCTAACAGAGAGACATTGCTACTACAGAAAGAGTGAAGGGATACATGTCTACTATAGGGATAGTAACACAAGGGAGAGGCCAGTAATACGAGGGAGAGGATAGTAACACAAGGAAGAGGTCAGTAATATGAGGGAGAGCATAGTAACACAAGGGAGAGGTCAGTAATACGTACGAGGGAGAGGATAGTAACACAAGAAAGAGGTCAGTAATACGAGGGAGAGGATAGTAACACAAGGGAGAGGTCAGTAATACGAGAGAGAGGATAGTAACACAAGGGAGAGGTCAGTAATACGTACGAGGGAGAGGATAGTAACACAAGAGAGAGGTCAGAAATACGAGAGAGAGGATAGTAACACAAGAAAGAGGTCAGTAATACGAGAGAGAGGATATAGTAACACAAGGGAGAGGCCAGTAATACGAGGGAGAGGATAGTAACACAAGGGAGAGGCTAGTAATACGTGGGAGAGGATAGTAACACAAGGGAGAGGCCAGTAAAACGTGGGAGAGAATAGTAACACAAGGGAGAGGCCAGTAATACGAGGGAGAGGATAGTAACACAAGGGAGAGGTCAGTAATATGAGAGAGAGGATATTAACACAAGGGAGAGGCCAGTAATACGTACGAGGGAGAGGATAGTATTACGAGAGAGAGGATAGTAACACAAGGGAGAGGCCAGTAATACTAGGGAGAGGATAGTAATACGAGGGAGAGTTCAGTAGTACGAGGGAGAGGATAGTAACACAAGGGAGAGGTCAGTAATACGAGGGAGAGGGTAGTAACACAAGGGAGAGGTCAGTAATACGAGAGAGAGGATAGTAACACAAGGGAGAGGCCAGTAATACGAGGGAGAGGATAGTAATACGAGGGAGAGTTCAGTAGTACGAGAGAGAGGATAGTAACACAAGGGAGAGGTCAGTAATACGAGGGAGAGGGTAGTAACACAAGAGAGAGGTCAGTAATACGAGAGAGAGGATAGTAACACAAGGGAGAGGCCAGTAATACGAGGGAGAGGATAGTAACACAAGGGAGAGGCTAGTAATACGTGGGAGAGGATAGTAACACAAGGGAGAGGTCAGTAAAACGTGGGAGAGAATAGTAACACAAGGGAGAGGCCAGTAATACGAGGGAGAGGATAGTAACACAAGGGAGAGGCCAGTAAAACGTGGGAGAGAATAGTAACACAAGGGAGAAGCCAGTAATACGAGGGAGAGGATAGTAACACAAGGGAGAGGTCAGTAATACGAGAGAGAGGATATTAACACAAGGGAGAGGGCAGTAATACGTACGAGGGAGAGGATAGTATTACGAGAGAGAGGATAGTAACACAAGGGAGAGGCCAGTAATACTAGGGAGAGGATAGTAATACGAGGGAGAGTTCAGTAGTACGAGGGAGAGGATAGTAACACAAGGGAGAGGTCAGTAATACGAGGGAGAGGGTAGTAACACAAGAGAGAGGTCAGTAATACGAGAGAGAGGATAGTAACACAAGGGAGAGGCCAGTAATACGAGGGAGAGGATAGTAACACAAGGGAGAGGCTAGTAATACGTGGGAGAGGATAGTAACACAAGGGAGAGGTCAGTAAAACGTGGGAGAGAATAGTAACACAAGGGAGAGGCCAGTAATACGAGGGAGAGGATAGTAACACAAGGGAGAGGCCAGTAAAACGTGGGAGAGAATAGTAACACAAGGGAGAGGCCAGTAATACGAGGGAGAGGATAGTAACACAAGGGAGAGGTCAGTAATACGAGAGAGAGGATATTAACACAAGGGAGAGGCCAGTAATACGTACGAGGGAGAGGATAGTATTACGAGAGAGAGGATAGTAACACAAGGGAGAGGCCAGTAATACTAGGGAGAGGATAGTAATACGAGGGAGAGTTCAGTAGTACGAGGGAGAGGATAATAACACAAGGGAGAGGTCAGTAATACGAGGGAGAGGGTAGTAACACAAGGGAGAGGCCAGTAATACGAGGGAGAGGATAGTAACACAAGGGAGAGGCCAGTAATACGAGGGAGAGGATAGTAACACAAGGGAGAGGCTAGTAATACGTGGGAGAGGTCAGTAAAACGTGGGAGAGAATAGTAACACAAGGGAGAGGCCAGTAATACGAGGGAGAGGATAGTAACACAAGGGAGAGGCCAGTAAAACGTGGGAGAGAATAGTAACACAAGGGAGAGCCAGTAATACGAGGGAGAGGATAGTAACACAAGGGAGAGGTCAGTAATACGAGAGAGAGGATATTAACACAAGGGAGAGGCCAGTAATACGTACGAGGGAGAGGATAGTATTACGAGAGAGAGGATAGTAACACAAGGGAGAGGCCAGTAATACTAGGGAGAGGATAGTAATACGAGGGAGAGTTCAGTAGTACGAGAGAGAGAATAGTAACACAAGGGAGAGGCCAGTAATACGAGGGAGAGGATAGTAACACAAGGGAGAGGCCAGTAAAACGTGGGAGAGAATAGTAACACAAGGGAGAGGCCAGTAATACGAGGGAGAGGATAGTAACACAAGGGAGAGGTCAGTAATACGAGAGAGAGGATATTAACACAAGGGAGAGGCCAGTAATACGTACGAGGGAGAGGATAGTATTACGAGAGAGAGGATAGTAACACAAGGGAGAGGCCAGTAATACTAGGGAGAGGATAGTAATACGAGGGAGAGTTCAGTAGTACGAGGGAGAGGATAGTAACACAAGGGAGAGGTCAGTAATACGAGGGAGAGGGTAGTAACACAAGGGAGAGGTCAGTAATACGAGAGAGAGGATAGTAACACAAGGGAGAGGCCAGTAATACGAGGGAGAGGATAGTAATACGAGGGAGAGTTCAGTAGTACGAGAGAGAGGATAGTAACACAAGGGAGAGGTCAGTAATACGAGGGAGAGGGTAGTAACACAAGAAAGGGGTCAGTAATACGAGGGAGAGGATAGTAACAGAAGGGAGATAGAAATCATTGTCATCATAGTTTGGTAGATAGAAATCATTATCTGGCTTGCCTTTGAGATGTACATGTATCAATTGTTTTCTAATACAAAGGTCTTTCAGTCTAAAGGAAAAAAATAGTTTTGAATGTATACTTCTTAATCCATGAATCTGCAGGAAAATAATATCAAAAAATCTAACAATTGCTTGCAATAGACATACACACAAATAATTATTATGCTCTTGTTATGCTCAAGTAACAACAGAGAGAAGTTTCACTGTAGCTACTGCAATCCTGAGCCCCAGTTCCTGAACTGTCAGAGACAGCCAGCCATTAGTTCCTCAGGACAGCAACACAGCTAAACAACTCAACTGATGCTACCAGTAAGAACTCTACTAGGGAGCTACAGGCATGACGATCACTGAAGTATAGCCCTCCTATGATACATGACCACACCACTAAAACAACAGCTAGTATGCAGATAGAGATCGATAAATAACTGGCTTGCCTTTGAGATGTACATGTATCTGTTGTTTTCAAATACAAAGGTCTTTCAGTCTAAAGGAATAATATATTATTAGTTTTAAATGTATTAAAAAATTATTTATCAATCCATGAACCTGCAGAAAAAAAAAACAAGAATAATATCAAAAATCTAACAATTGCTAGCAGTAGACATACACACACAAATAATTATTGTGCTCTTGTTATGCTTAAGTAACAACAGAGAGAAGTGTCACTGTAGCTACAATCCTGAGCCCCAGTTCCTGAACTGTCAGAGACAGCCAGCCATTAGTTCCTCAGGACAGCAACACAGCTAACCAACTCAACTGATGCTACCAGTAAGATCTCTACAGGAAAACTCTACTGTACAGGACCTAAGATCACCTATGATACATAGTAAAACCACAATACTAGTTGATATACCTTTAAAAACAATATGGGTGGGCTGGATGAAGAAGCGCGCGTACACATGAACACGCACCATAGCTACAGCTGTAGTAAGTGGCCTGGGTAGACGGCGCCTATAAAGAAAGGGTACAGTTACACAAGAGAAAAGTTTCAGATAATAAACACGGCTAACTTGCTTCCTGGAAATCTAGAGAACGCAGAGCGAAGTTTACCATGTACCAGACGACGATAGACTTCAAGACAGCTGCAAATGTGAATTCGCGCGTAAATGTATCAGCCAATCGAAATTGAACGCAGTGACATCATTATGATGCCAAACTATGATGTCATTAGCGAGGAAGGCTCGAGCTCGTTCAGAATACGTGAATGAAAGTAAGTTCAAACTGATCAACTCATCATAATAATAATACAATGATATAATTTGAAATTACTCTTTGTTCGCTTCTGAATCTGAGATCCTAGTAGGCTTGTCTTCAAAGATTTTATAGCCAAAGCCGTTTCTCATTTAGCTCCGCTCTGCATGCCTGACCCTTCTTGTCAGTTTCTCAGCCATTGTTACTTACTGCTGCATTAATTTTATTATTATTTTTAATTATAATTCAAATTTTGATGATAATTATTAATCATTAATAAACAATAATATTGATTGTTGCATCATAAACTATTATTGATCTACCATGAATAAGTCCTGTCACTGAATTACTGCTATGGTTCATCTCAAGCCTGCTGTGAGCTATTTTAGCTAAATGGTGTCGACTTTAAATGAACACTACAAAAGACAAAATAATTATTCATAACTTGTTTTTATACGTAAAGTACAGACACACAAACCTGCAGGATCTGAGACATCATGGCAACATAGCATGATAAGTACTTCGGGTGATACTTCAAACTGTACTGCACTTATTGATTAAATTGAAGTACTGTATCTGACACAACACAGAGACAAGCAAGAAAATAATAATAAAAGACATCACTGAGATATTGCAATACAAACACTCACCAAACAGCAATGTAACTTTACAGCCATGCTATACTGAATGATGGTGAAGTAGCAGAAAGTACTCTATAGGTAGCCAAGAGAGCTCTAGTCTACATGTAAGTGATCGAGTCAGCAGTCGAATCACGTCTGGTCACAAATAAGCTCCACCTATACAATTGAAAGGGTTAATAACAATGGCCTAGTACTCATGCGGGTAGTATGGGTACAGAATATTTGTGATAACACACTTTCGTGTGTCGTCCTAATTTGACACACTGCAGTTACACACATAAATGTGTCGTTTATGCTTGACACGCTTTTAGTGTGTCAATCTTGGGTTTGACACATCACAATGTGCCAATGTGACACACCACATTTTACTGTGTATCAATGCTACTATACTGCGTCAAACTTATCTTCAACATATTTCACTATGAGCTTACTTCCGATCCTGCATGCTTTTGTGGTTGCCATGGTGAACGTTGTCATGGTAGTGGTTGTCATGGTATCATGCATATTTGTGAAGGTGTTAACGATATTCACACTGCCTCCTACCAAACAATTCGTGTGATCTTGTGTGAATTAGCATATTTTAGTGTTGTGGTATGGAGATGTAGTGCTTTGATCACAACTGCTGTGTAAACCAGCCATTGCAGAGAAAATATGGCTCCAGTTATCTCTAGGAATGCAAATAGCTCACATTGTACCATCAGTCCTTAGAGTACCATAGGGTGTTGGATATATGGTGTGTTACTCTACTCTAGTACACAGTATGGTCTTAGTGACTTGTGCAGACATTATGAAATATGTCTCGTCTACATGTGTGTTTGATCAAAAATTGCTTATGACCCTAGCTTTTCTCCCCTCTCTACTTATTTCTCCCTCTTTCTCTCTCTCCCTCCCTCCCTCTCTCCCTCTCCCTCCCTCCCTCCCTCCCTCTCCTCTCTCTCTCTCTCTCTCTCTCTCTCTCTCTCTCTCTCTCTCTCTCTCTCTCTCTCTCTCTCTCTCTCTGATGTGAAGTCGTGTACATAACTAAGATACGTATCCTGCTCTAGTCATAATGATTTGCTGTCCTCATTGCTGACTGGGTCATTCCAGTGCTCAGCATACATGTAAATACATGTGTTACCATAACAACCTACCATGGTAATGCATATTGTCATAAGCTAATGAGGCGCGAATGTCGCCGTAATAATCATAAGGTTTTCATCATTGCACAGCAGCTGCTAAGTTAGTGCTATCAATATTCCTGTGAATTTGCATAGAAAGTGCTCATCTGAGTCAGTCAGTCAGTCTGGTTGATGTGTGTTGAAGGATATGAGCATGATGGCGGCGCCTTGTTGCAGCTGACACAGTCAGCGCTTGACCGCTCAACTGGAGTGGTTGCTAGTTCGATTCCTACTAGCTCACCCACATGGGGTTTATCCCAGAACGAATCTGGTTTCCCTTTCAAAAGAAGCCATAATGGTCACTACCTAGAATAAGATCAACCAACATGAGCAATGCTGTAGAAAAAGCTTTAATAAGGAATTAATTTTATTCTAGTCCAACAATGGATTACACGTTTACCAAAATGCATTCACTGTCTAACTCACCAAATACTGTCTTGCTGTCTGTCTACAAATACTGTCTGTCTGTAATTTTCGCTGTCGTAATTAGCAAATTAATACTCACTTGCTATACACAATAATGAGCTTATCCTTCCATACAACTTTGAATTGCTCAATAGTTGTTCCTGTTACTAGGTCCATTGAAAACACCTCCCTTAGGCTAGAAGATATTTTGTACGAGCTGTATGCCCTCGCATGCATACATGTACGTACGCTTTACCTGGTTGTCATGTGTAATAGTAGCGCTTTTTTTTTTCGATATTCCACTCTCATGAGAAGATATGCTCCAGATGATAGTGAGATATCTGTATCTCAAAACAGTAAATTATGGAACAGCTGCACATAATTATTATTGCTTATAATAGACTGACTTTGCAATGTCAAACTAAGTGTGTATTGCTCAAAGGTAATACTGTGTTGATGATGGTCGATAGGAATGTATGGTCAGGATGTATGCAGTGATTTAACTATTCCTCATAATGTATCACGCTGCATCATAACTTTGAGGATGGTAGAGCCCCTCCTGTGATGTTGTCAAGGTAATGTGTTAACAAGGTCATCTTGTCTTCCTAAGAGAGGTTGAACCATGAGATGTTAATGGCTACCAGTTTATGATGGTTGCCATAGTGCGTGTGTCAGCTACTCAACTATTACTACCTGTCAACATTAGAACTTGTTACATAATGTAGCGCTGAGTACCACCCAAGAGTTAAATGTCGTGTGAACTTGTTACTAACTAGTGGTTATTAAAACAGTTGCTATGGTGCCCGCTACACACTAATACAGGAATATTGTAGTTGGGGGTTAGACCCAAAATCTCAATGTGTCTACAGCACTACATTTACTGGTAGTATATCAGTTATCCATAATTTGTTGTTTGAAGACATTGTTCAATGCTAGTAAGACCATGCAAGGAATGTATGTGTCACTGAACCTACTTTCTTCATTCCTTCATTGTTACTTTGCAACAGGTGTAAGGTAGTAAGTTTGTAATATGCCTGATTTGTCTACATACGTACTGTGTATAATATACATGTAAGCAGCATTGTTTGGTGAAGTATACGATGATAAAGCGTCTCTATAAATCATTTTAGTATGGTCGTGTATAGTTGTGTTGACATGTTTGTACCATAGATTTTATTTCAAGAAAGGTTTCATCTTTGCAGAGGTATGCATGCCTTAGGCTATGGGTGCTCGAGGCATGATCATGTTTATATGTGTTCAGTAATTATCATACACACACAATGTCTGTGTATTGATGGAGGAGTATAGAAGCCAGCAAGAGTTCACTTACCATACCATCTCCACGTGCACAAGAAGCAGCTTAGTGCTACCATATAGAGAGCTATAGACCAGTAGGAGTACTGTACTACACAGGTCACTGTACTCATAACTATGTGTTCACATTTCCTAAGATATGAGGAAAAGAGGATGTGAAGTTATGATGTCAAATTGGTCTGGCAGTGTTGTAGTCTAATGTCAGATGATAATAGTATTAGGGAGGCACGGTGATGGTCAGGTTTTCAATAGTGGGAAGCTATGATGATCTGTTGTTGTGTACTGCTAGTGACAACAAATAGTGTGCGTGCCCAGGAATCTGTGGTGGTAATATTAGTTTCCAGTGTGTACGTGCTACAGCAATATTGTGTGTTGTATCAAACTGCCCTCTATTGGATGTTACGCATAGTGATTAAATCACACCTTTTTACAATCTCGGGACAGTATGTTGCTCTGTTATTGAGTCACTAGTCTCTTGAGAGAGAAAGACAGAGAGAGAGAGAGAGAGAGAGAGAGAGTCGCCAATCACTGTACTAATCTGAATTTTATGGTCAAATTTTTCATCCAAAAATGAGCGTTCATTTGGAATGCCTTGATCCGTAATAATTTATGGCGATAAATTTGATCGACCTAACAGTTGAACTATTGTGTTTGACAGTATAGCTATAAACTTTATAAATAATTTTCTACTAGACTCTAAAAAGCCTGTGTACACTCATTCAAATTGATTGAGTTCACTCAAGACTAAAAATTCAAAAAACTCATTCTGTGAAAACAAGTAGGTGTTATACTGTGGGACAGATGGTATTGATGACTTCAGGATTGAACCCTACACACATAGGTTAATAAGATACATGTACATATGCATTTGGATCAAAGCTTTCCTGTCGTGTGGGTGGGACTAGTAGAGTCTTGTCATATCCTAGTGCATTGTTTTGTTTTGTAATAGAGCACTATAATAATAGCATCATTCTAGTGTGTACCAAAAACAACAGTGTCTGTATCCTGTGCTAAGATAATAGATGAATACTGTTCCTATTTTGTACAATGTGGGTTAGCTGAACTGAACTGCTTGAACTGTACTTGTACCGAGTCACATCCTCAATGCTAAGAAATAAGAATAACCGATTTTACCAATTTTACCGGTTATGGATGTCTCACAAAAAGTGGAACTATGGAGCATATAAGTACATGTTCTGTAAATGCTGCTGAGTCAGAATTATCTTTGCAGTCTCAAGTCTTTGGGTTCAAACACATTCATGTAATTGTCATTGCACCTTTTTCTCTCTCCCTCCCTCTCTCTCCCTCCCTCTCTCCCTCTCTTCCTCCTTCTCTCCTTTCCTCCTTCTCTATAGTACCCACTTGATGCAGCTCAGTATTCGGATGTTATCAAGCAGATTCAAACCATAGTGGAGAACCACACCCACTCTGTAGGCACTCTGCCACCATCACAGATCGACCCAACGGATTATTCCGGCAAGATAGCCCCGTGCTGTGACCACGCCTCTAACTGTACTTGCGTGCCTCCTGAGAGTGTTGCCATGGAGATGATGGGTGGGCGGAGTGGTCGCCTTGAGACCAGTTGGAGTGGAAACCTGTAAAATTTTTTATGAAAGCGTGTTTTTGAGATATCACTTGTAAATATGAGCAAGATTTATTCTGTGACAATCTTATAGAAAATATCAAATGCTGTAATTTATATTTTTATAATTTTGAGAGATTATATTGTCAATGTACTTTGTTTTTGAAGAAAATATTTGATTGAACACCGTAATGTTTGAATCACAAGCGTTGTCTTCTCACGTGTGTAATAAAATGCTATTTTGCATACCAGCATGATCAATGGTATGACCCAACCTATCATTGTAATGATGACTAACTAAAGACAATCGTTGTCATGGTTATAATCAAGTTAATAACACACGTACCAACACAAGCGAACACACTAACACTTACTCAACTCATAATAACACAATAATTACATTATGGTACCTAAGTTACACTGCATGATTATTAATATGGAAAAATCTTTGTTTAAACGCTGATCACATTCGCTTGATAGCAAACTGTTACACAATCTACTATCATGAACCACATAATACCACTGACCCTCCCAATTGAATGATTAAATCACAGAACGAAGCCCTTCGGAATACTGGGACTGCACACTCACAAACATGCAAACAGCACTTACATAATTCTTAGTAAGAAGCAGTTGTGAGCACTCCAAAGAAGACGTGAATGCATGTGAGGATTTCTTAACCACTATTACTTCAGGTAAGAAGCATCTCAAGCCTGCATAAAGCTGGTATGTATGCCTCTGTCTCTATGATGGCCTATGTCTGTTTTTGCAGGTTTCACTGTACACAATTTAATCCCTACTAGTCCCTAATAGTAGCTGGCTGTTACAAGCATGCACGCAGTATAACGTTAAAAAGGTTTAGCTATACAAGTGGTATTCATATCACAACATAAGATATATACTAGCTCAGATCATATTCCAGCAGAATGCTAGTCATGTACTTGACCTAGGGCAGTGTATGTAGAGTTTTCATAGCTACAAGTACAAAGGCTCCATATTCTGAATTGCGACACGGCTTATAGTACAAAAATAATAATCAACACATTAATTCAGTTCAGCTACATTAAAGCTATACTTCATCCACACATTGGTTATGCATCTAAACTCACTAAACATCATCTCAATGCCCTCCCACACATTTTCTAATCACGATAAGCACAGCTGCAACTCGTTCATGAATTTTACCTATAGTTAGCATAATTAGGTGTGGTAGAGATCCCTCGCTCTTTGAATTCCTCCACATGAGGTGCGTGTACTGTACTACTGCCGAGATCAGGTACATATGAATTGCATGTAAAACATGATATTTTGTTGAGAACCATGCCTTGATTCAATCAAACTAAAGTGGTTTAAATGCGTTGTGTCTACTGTTTACCAATGGTATAGCCATCAATAGGATTCTAACAATCCATGCACTGCACAGCAATTCTGTCACACTGCTAGTCGATGTTGAGGCATGCATTGCATGGTTATATTAGGGAGACACGGTAGTGTCTCCCTATGTAGGGATGAACGAGAAAACAAGATGGCGGCTACATACAATGTATTAGCGTTCAAACGCTGATATTTCGCCTGGTGATAAATTTTATACGTCCAAAGACACTTAGATCTGCTCTCTGGCGTTGCCCCATCTTACAGTAGCAAGGAGATTGCTCGAAATTGTTACTAAAGTGACGAACCTGGAAACGGTGAAAATCGACTTTCGTCATCTTCGTTTTCTTATTCTTCTTTCTTCCACTCGCCTAGCGCCTTTACGCGAGCAGTGTCAAGACCAAAACACCCACGAACAGTCGTGAAATTCTCCTGGCATGTGCCTTTTGAACTTACTTTTTAGCGAAACGACGATATACATTTGACGAGCTCACGATCACGAACAGTTGTCAGCTAAGTGTTTGACGCCATTATTGTGATTACGTAATACGCACGTGACCAAACACACATGTAGAGTATCGCCATATAGAGAGCGCATATTGGCGTCTGGAGTCTTCGAAGAACAACTCACAGAGTAAGGTCGTGTAGTATCACCGTTCTGCTGCTTGCCAGATAGTATCACAGCCATACAGAAAATTCTAAACCAGAGTGGGCGGGGCTCGTATGCTGTGCATCCAGGCTGCACCATGCATGAATGCATGAGCTAGTTTCACCATTTAGGAGCTACAAGTTAAAAAGCAATTATCAAGAAAAGCAAACCAAACCAATGATGGAAACAAAAAAGAGATACATTATCTTGCCGAATTCGAACTGCACCAAAAATTTGAAACTCACTGTAAAAGAAAAAAGGACACAAACAAGAAAATAAAAAGATTTCTAACGAAATCAAAAGGATGTAGGGATAAAAAAATCTGCTACTGGTCCACAATGTAAACCAACAAGGAGCAAGCATGGAATGGTAACACGATTGACTTGCTAACAGACCATAGATCCCTACATCAGTGGCTGACTACAGCAGTTCTGCTAGTTGCTATTGACTGACACCTGACATGCATTGGTTAGCTTGTGACAAAATAATTATAGTATAGTCAAAATGTTATGTACAGCCACTGATGTAGGGATCTATGGTCTGTTAGCAAGTCAATCGTGTTACCATTCCATGCTTGCTCCTTGTTGGTTTACATTGTGGACCAGTAGCAGATTTTTTTATCCCTACATCCTTTTGATTTCGTTAGAAATCTTTTTATTTTCTTTACTGTATTATAGTCAAGCGGAACACCGAATCATTGAATGTCAATCACTGTAAGTGGTAACCAATGTTTTGTCTCATAATTACACGGACAATGTACATGTACCAACAATGACTATAATAGCATTCCATATGATATATGACTGGAATAGAATAAACTCAGATAGCAGAAAACCGAGAGAGAATATGCTACTGATTAACTTAACTATCGCATTTGATGTTAATCAGTAACGATATACTCTAAATAATTCAGTTGGGAGGATGACGACTGCGTGACCGGCCATAACTGGACATCAGGATTACAAATATTTTGGTTTCTACAGTTAGTTGAAGGCTTGCTCGGTCACAGTGATCATCCAGGAAGGTCACCATTCGTCTTGTGGGCGTAGGATTCCAATACAACCAAATTCTTGACCAGTTGCATAATAACACTGCATGTGAAATACAAAACCAAAGTCATGACAAAAGGTACTGTGTACTTCAATGAACTGTGAAGATACAAGTTGCGAGTTCACCACCAGACAGCAACAGGACACTGTAATTAGCTCGTCAATGCAGTCCCAATGGGCACACCCTCTCGTAGAGGCATCTATAGTAAATACCTTGAAGATTGATAATGCAGATAAACAATGCATAGTCAACGATACTGCTGTCACATGCTTGCTCGCAATTCAGTACATGTGCCAATGTAGAGGAATGCTTGTTTACTCAACTATATGAGACTAGTCTAGAGTACAATCATGTTACATCAGCAAGCAACTATAATAGAAGTGGGAGACAAAGCTTAATTGAAGTATCTAGTAAATATACTAACAGTGGTATTACCGTATGGGATACAGGTCCATTATTGCAATGTGATAAGGGCAAGTATCCCATTTGATTACGTACAATGCTGTTGTGCATGATAATTTGACCTCGCCACATACAAACATTTGTATATCGAGTGACATTACTAAGTATCAAAGCTCACAGCAACAGAAGTATAGCTCTCTAGCATCTTATTAGTACACAACTATTGTCTAGGAATGTGCCAATATCATACTATAGCTATGAAGTCCACCCACTTTTCCTCAATAAACAACATAGCTACTACAGGTGTATGCAATTATAGTAAAATAATGATTTAGTGACGAAATGTGTTTACAGGCTGGATTCTGTAAGTGAGTGAGTGGGTGTGTGAAGGTTGACTGTATATTGGTAAATTACATTCACGACTGTGGCAGTCTCTTCTTACTTATTCTCTACATGTATATTATTCTCATGATTTGTCTCTTCTCTTCAACAGCATTACTGACCAATGATAAAGGCCCACTGTTCGATTTGTATGGTAGAAGTAGTATGGAGCTGGTATTAACGGCTCAAGATCATTTCTTTTTTGAATCCCACCTTGTGGAAATAATGACAGGGTTCATCTCAGACGTGAAGTCACGAGTTGAATACATAGCCTCAATAGATACCACTACATATGACAGATATATAGTGTGGATCGAGTCTAGTGAATGCGACGTAGGTTCGTCAACTTTAGCTGAATTTATTGACGGGAAATTACAAGATATCGATTCTGCTTATCGTGACAGAAGAAATGAAGATGCACTGAAGGCATTGGTAGTGATTAAACTTAAGGAAGGGACATTCTCAAAGATAACAGAATTCATGAAATCAAAAACATTGGGAGCAGAAGTGCAGCTCAAGATTCCTCGAGTGGTGATAAATCAAGAAGTCGAGAAAACCCTTAAAGAGAATGTATTAGTTTATTAATATTTATTGGTTTGCTCTATATTTATTCGCGATAATTATTTCTTCATTTGCGACATTGCAGCTGCAGACTGCGAGTCAGACAACTAATAAGTAATTAGTCTGCCAAATGGGCAGCACATCACTCGTTATAACAACATCCTAACATCCTAGTGAATACCTCAGTGACTAACTAGCAGACAATGCAGTCACTCTGTCAACACTCTGTCACTCTGTCAACAATCACATGTGATTTACGTCTGAGACTACAGTCTATAGCCTATACCACTATAATACAGAATACTATAACATATTTGCTCTTTGTTGAAGCCTTTTTTCAATTAGTAAATCTAATGAACTAATAAGCTGATTGTCTCTCAAATTGAAGGACATACATGTATCCATTTAAAATGATGTTGCTGTGTGTGATATTTGATAACAAGCATCTAGTTAGCTAGTTGGTACAGTAACTAGTGAACCAGTGCATGTGTTTAGGAATTTGCTAATATCATAATACAGCAATGAAATCCACCCACTTTCCTTAATACATGGAATAGCTACCACAGATGTATACATGTGTGAACAGTTGTATCGAGTCTAAAAATTATGATGAGCAGTTTAACGAATGTGTTTACATGGCATATGCAGACCACCGCCATGAGAGTGAGTAAGAGAGTGTGGATACGCTCTAATAATCATGAATAAACGGACTTTTATTACTATAGTACACCTATGTAACATGTATGAACATTCAGTGGGAACCACTCTCTGTTGCTTTTGGAACTATTCCACTTACGACTGTTTGTATTATTTCCAAATGTTCACTATCTTCTGTTGTAGTTTATTATACTTAATACGTATTAGGTCCAGTCAATGTGATTTAAAAGTGGGAGCCCGGCATTTCGGGTCAGAGGATAAACTTTGACTGCATAACCAGTGCATGGTTGAATGAATGATAGCAAACATGTATGAAACCAACAGCAAATTAATAGGTCTACTCCTAGCCTGTTAATTACTACGGCTAGCTTTTGATTGTAAAAATGACAAGGCGCCTGAACGTAGTATGTCGCGTCATAAACGTTTACGGAAACCATAGAACGGTAATTATTGGAATTTTAACTGGCGCCTGGTGCTCTGAGCATCTCGGTTTGAAGGGTATAAAAGCAATCGAGCTCAGATAGAGATCAGTTCAAGCTTACAAAGCTCTCCAAAGACTACAATTGATTTGACAAGCTCAATTCAAACAGCTGCAATGGACAGTCTACTAATCCTCTCACTCATGAACCAGCAGAAACTGAGCAACGAAAAGAGACGCCACTCAGTGGTATCCCTCAGCTACAACTACGAGCAGAAGAAGACCAGTCGCAAGGGAGTCCACTTCCCAGTGAGCATTCTCCTGCAGCAGGCGATCACTGAAGGTGACCTGACAGAGATCAACCAGCTGATCAACCAACACGGCAACAAGGTCGTGATGGAGCTAGAGCCAAGCGGTCTACCACCAGTCATGCGAGCTGTCTTTGAAGGACAAGTCGAAGCACTCAAGCTCCTAGTAGAGAACGGAGCAGAGCTGTCCACTCAGGACCCAGAGGGCTGGAACGTGCTCCACGTTGCCGCTGCAATGGACGACATCGAGGCAGCTACATATGTGCTCCACTGCTGCAACGACAACCTCACACAGATCCGCAACTTGGACGGTCAGCGTCCAATGGACCTTGCCGAGAGCCCAGACATGGCCAAGCTGCTACTTCACGCTGACCTAACCGACCTCAGGATCGAGGTGGAAACAGTAAAGATGAAGGAAATGAACGAGGGTAGTCTACTGAGCATCGTGCGAACCCAGTACGAGCAGGGATCTGACGTCAACTCAGTCCAGGCTATGCTGCAACAACACACTCAATTCGATACTCTACTACACCTCGCAGCCACCAAGAACTATCCAAGACTAGCAAAATATATCCTCAAACACAAACTGGTCGACGAAAATTTCAGAGATCGCTACGGATGGACTCCACTCCACACAGCTGCCTACCACTGCAGCGTAGACGTAACAATACTGCTGCTCGAGTTTGGAGCATCAAGCAACGCACTGACTAACTCATACGAGAAGGCATCAGACCTCACAGAGCACGAACTAATACTAGAACTCCTCAGTGAATGTGTTAAATATGTGTAATTACTCACATGTAAATCATTACTTTTTCTTTTCTATCTCTTTCAAATTTCTCATCATTTGGCTGTATCATAATCTGAAACAAGAAAGAAAATATTTAAAACTTTAATTCCTTCTTAACAAATGCGATGGGCGAAAAATCAGAGAATCTGTAAAATTTGAATGCACAGCTTCATGACTACTAAGTGTTTGAAGTACTTGTACTCATTAAAATACCACACAACTCATGCTTATTCATAACACACCACAACTATCACTGACATATCTTGTTTCATCTTCAAGCTGGTCAAAATGAGAACATTGTCACTGTCAGTGTGACAAGTACGGTGGATTTCACCTGAGGTTATACTGGCACTAGGTCAATGGTTGCATGACAGAATTCTGCGTGTATCACTCATTTCTCATGAGTAGGTCTCATCTATAGGATCCAACTGCAGCTCACAAGGTCACACCAGTCCATAATAAGACAATTCAGTGTCCTAAACATCTTAATGTGTGTCCCTAGACATCACAAAGCTGCATGGTAACTCACTCTCTTACCAAAATGTCTCAAGTGTTGAGGAGCTATAATGTGGCATGACCCCCAACACACTCCTGGTGTGGAGGTGTTATAGCTGGTTTCATGGTCTTTAATCTAGTAATGCTGTACAATGAACACATGTATTACCATACAGAGCTGTAAAGTGATTGGGTCTATGGAACAGGTGTATACTGCCAATTCTGAGGCATTCCATGCCCAGAGAATGTACATTGAGTTATAATAATCAAACGTGGAATAACTAATCATGTCTATTTGGGCACTTCCACAACTCACAGAGAAACACACCATACCTGATAATAGATTTGATGAGCTAGAATGCTAATACTGGTATTGATGATTCCAGTAAACAGTAGCACATGTAGTTCGTTATTGTAAATAGGTAATAAAATTATTTTTTTACTGCAAGTGACATCAGGTGTCTGTTTTTCATTACGCCTTCTAAGAACATGAATTTTAATGTCAAAATGGGCTAGTTGCTTTGTGACCTGGACACTGAGGCAACCAGTTAAACTCGTACTAGTACTGAAAGTCCGACAACGTACACAAGCTAGTGCGAATGAATGACAGTAATATTATGCTGAGTAGAGTAGAAGCCAATATAAGGTTCAACAGCATAATGATATCCACCTTAATTGTTCCTTCCGCTCCTACGTACGTCGCGTCACGTTACGAAACCGGGGTGCAATGGAATTTCAACTGGCGCCAGGCCAAAGAGATCCCTGATGGTATAAAAAGCGACCGAGCGCAGATAGAGATCAGTTCAAGCTTACAAAGCTCTCCAAAGACTACAATTGATTTGACAAGCTCAATTCAAACAGCTGCAATGGACAGTCTACTAATCCTCTCACTCACGAACCAGCAAAAACTGAGCAACGAAAAGAGACGCCACTCAATGGTATCCCTCAGCTACAACTACGAACAGAAAAAGACGAGCCGCAAGGGAGTCCACTTCCCAGTGAGCATTCTCCTGCAGCAGGCGATCACTGAAGGTGACCTGACAGAGATCAACCAGCTGATCAACCAACACGGCAACAAGGTCGTGATGGAGCTAGAGCCAAGCGGTCTACCACCAGTCATGCGAGCTGTCTTTGAAGGACAAGTCGAAGCACTCAAGCTCCTAGTAGAGAACGGAGCAGAAGTGTCCACTCAGGACCCAGAGGGCTGGAACGTGCTCCACGTTGCCGCTGCAATGGACGACATCGAGGCAGCTACATATGTGCTCCACTGCTGCAACGACAACCTCACACAGATCCGCAACTTGGACGGTCAGCGTCCAATGGACTTTGCCGAGAGCCCAAACATGGCCAAGCTGCTACTTCACGCTGACCTAACCGACCTCAGAATCGAGGTAGAAACAGTGAAAACTAAGGATATGAACGAGGCGAGTCTACTGAGCATCGTGCGAACCCAATACGACCAGGGAGCTGACGTCAACTCACTCCAGGCTATGCTGCAACAACACACTCAATTCGATACTCTACTACACCTCGCAGCCACCAAGAACTATCCACGACTAGCAAAATACATCCTCAAACACAAACTGGTCGACGAAGATTTCAGAGATCGCTACGGATGGACTCCACTCCACACAGCTGCTTACCACTGCAGCGTAGACGTATTAATTCTACTGCTCGAGTTTGGAGCAGCAAGCAACGCACTGACTAACTCATACGAGAAGGCATCAGACCTCACAGAGCACGAACTAATACTAGAACTCCTCAGTGAATGTGTTGAATATGTGTAATAATCCTCTGTAACACTTTATGTTCACTTTTTGTAAATTATCTTATTTCTCCTTTTCTTTCTCAACTTTCCGACATTTTAATTCTTCATCACTTTGGCTGTATTATCTCATCATCTGAAAACAAGAAAGATTAACAAATTTCAAATCTTAATTCCACTAAAAAACAATCGAAATTGAAACGGAAGCTCGCAATCGCTAGTTTAGCTGAATAGCTTTCATGATAATTATGAATGAGTGGTATTGTAGGTTAGTTCATTTACTGTGATGATCTACTGTGTTCAATTTGTTGTGTACACTGTACAGCACTTGATCACTTAGTGTGGTTGATGGTTGTTGTGCACTACTTGTGGAATGTTCATTAAGATACCTCACTAATTATATTCATAACTCATTCTCAGTACAGACCAACAACAAGTGTAGTGACCAGACTGATCACATCATGGCAGTGACAGATCTTGTTCCAAGCTGGTCAAATGAGAACAGTGTCACTGTCATGGTGGAATTCACCTGGGGCTATTTAACAGAGCTAATGCAAATGTGTTCTCATGAGCTGATCTCATTGGTCCAGTGTCAAACAGCTCATAGCCAGTCAATACACCAAAATGATTTTATGCCTTATGTAACTTAATGTGTGCTGCAAGGCCTTGCTTTACTAGCATCACAACTTTGTTACCAAAATGTCATCAGTGTTAATGTGGCACACACTCCTGGTGTGGAGGTGTTACAGCTGGTTTCATGGTCTGTAATTATTTTAACACCATAATAATAATGAAATAAAATGCATGCAATTTAGTATTTACAAAAATTAATCGTATGATTGTTGATACTCTTTGTACAGAATAGAAGTGTTATTGTGAAATGATTAGTTCTTTTGTTAACGGGTACATTAAAAATCATATTTTTATTAAGAGGGGTTCCACTGTAGAAGCTCTCAGGTCCATAGAAATCTTGCACTATACTTTGTTCAACTAGATCCCAAGTTTGCCTCGTGTCTAAACCGTTATGTATAGCAAGTGTATTGTGTTGGACTAAAATTAGAATTCCTTGCCAATGAGACTAGCTAGTGTTTATCAAATTAACAAACATGCATCCACCAATCTGATATCACTGAATAATTGCATTCTCACTCATTATTGATTGTAATTCACTGTTCATGATCTATTTGTAATATTAGTATCCCTGTATTCTCCTCCCTGTAGCAACCCTGTATCGCTATATCTATTACTAGCACTCGGTTTTATCCATACTGTTTTCCTCACTGCAGAAACACAATCCACCTCTACTGTTCCATCTCGGAGAAGACCCTGGAGAGCTGGTAAGTGAATTGTGTTGTGCTGTTATTAAGTTGTTTGAGTTGGTAACCCTTTGACCACCTGTTGACACATTCCTAAGTACATAGATTATAGTATTTGAATGTGCCTTTGTCGTTTCCTTGTCTAATACATCCGTTGAGACAAACTTCAACCTGTCAGATTTTACCTACATATAATAAATAATGGTAGCAGGCTAGCAGCACGGCCTAGTCGTGTGTACTTGATCTCAGTAGCTTATGGTAGCAGCACAGCCTGTTCATGTGTGCTTGATCTCAGTAGCTTATGGTAGCAGCACAGCCTGGTCGTATGTGCTTGATCCCAGTAGCTTATGGTAGCAGCACAGCCTGGTCGTGTGTGCTTGATCCCAGTAGCTTATGGTAGCAGCACAGCCTGGTCGTATGTGCTTGATCCCAGTAGCTTATGGTAGCAGCACAGCCTGGTCGTGTGTGCTTGATCCCAGTAGCTTATGGTAGCAGCACAGCCTGGTCGTGTGTGCTTGATCCCAGTAGCTTATGGTAGCAGCACAGCCTAGCTACAGATCAAACATGAGTGCTGCATGTTCATGTGTGTTGTTTGTGTGTGCAGTTTATTACCTCGAGAGGCTTACGTAGTTCTTCTTTTCTCTGTGATTTGATTATCTATAGCAGTGATTGGGTGGGTCAGTGGTATCATGTGGTTCATGATGGTAGATTGTGTAACTGCTATCAACCGAATGTGATCAGTCTCTTTATTAAGTTTTAGTATTTTCCATATTCTATTATCAGTTATAATAACAGGAAGGATACCAGTAGATCATGCAGTGTGGCTTAAGGGACTACACGGCGAACTATAGAAACAGCTCGATTTGCGTGCTGTTTTTTCTGCCTCACCATCTAGTACTTCACAGCGACCTTACCAACTGCTGGGCGGTCCTAGGGTGGAGCTAGAGGGCCGAGGGACCCAAATGTTTTACGACATAGTTTTTAGCTAACTATTGAGCATTAAATGGTATGTAATGCTATTCATTGTCTAGAGTGCTATTTTTAGCTAACTATTGAGCATTAATTAGGTACTATAATATAGTTATTGTGTTATTAAGGACAGTGGAACCTGTCAATAGTGGCCACTGTCTGCTTATAACAGCCAGCAAGCTAGGGACCAAGAAGTACAGTGGAACCTGTCTATAGTGGTTACTGTATGCTTATAACAGCCAGTTAGCTAGAGACCAAACAGTATACAGTGGAAGCTGTCTATAGTGGTCACTGTCTGCTTATAACAGCCAGCTAGCTAGGGACCAAACAGTACAGTGGAACCTGTTTATAGTTGTTACTGTCTGCTTATAACAGCCAGTTAGCTAGAGACCAAACAGTGTACAGTGGAAGCTGTCTATAGTGGTCACTGTCTGCTTATAACAGCCAGCTAGCTAGGGACCAAACAGTACAATACAATAGACAATATTTGAGCTATTATGATATGCATTGCTTACACTCCAACAGCTAGTCATAATTATAGTGGACTATACTGAACCTATCAAATGTACACACGTCTATGAATCTTGTAACACTATTCTAGATAAATGGAGACAAGAGAAAGCTATATATCTCATAGTACGTAATACAGTGATCCGTAGTACGTAATACATGTGTAATGTATGCTGGTATTCTGTATACTATACACGTCATACTGCTCAGGAGCTATGGTGTCATGTGACCAGATGGCTTTGAGCCATTGATCATATTATTCTAGTCTCAATATGACCTTCAGATGTACTCATTGTTTGAGCTAGAGACCGTACATTGAACAACATAATGAATATCATGTTAGTCATGTACGTGCTATTATTATCTTTTGTTTGGGTTGGTCAGTAAGTGGGTATTCTGTCTAGCTACTCAAAAATACGTGATACTTCACAGTTTGATTTTCTAGTTTCTATGCTTCGAATAGACGTCTAGAAATCGTAAAAGAGCCTTAGCTGCACAACATCTAGATTAGTGCATTACAGTAGCTTGAGATTTTAGCCTATGCAAGCACATATACAGTGTTACTACTAGGTATGTGCTCAATAGAATTCTGCTCCTGAGTATTCGACAGGAAGTGAAGATATAGTTGAGTATGTAGTATCATAACAGCTTAGCTATCATTGACCATAGGCTCCTAGTCTCGCGGGCCAGACGTTCTGAGGGAACGTCTGGTCACTAAGGCCAGATTTTCGTGACACAATGGAATGTAAACAAACGACACGTCACGCTTGAAATCACGTGTTTTAGTCGACGTCACCAGTCTAGTTAGCAAGCGTGTAGCATGTTAACAGGCTTTTAGCATGCTAAAACTCTTCCTAGAGCAATACCAACCTGGTTGGCTACAATCGCGATGTTCATGATCGCTGGAGCAGTCATGAGACAACAAGAGAACCATTGCGTGAACATGAATCATGTACAATATACCGTCAGCAGCATCGAGAACAACGTGTAGCAGGTATTAGCCGTCGCTTGTAAGACTTTTCACGACGAACACGCCAGTTTTGGCAGCTAAAAAGCTCTGTAAACAGCTTCATGCGCAATCGCGCCCCGTAGTCACGTGAAAACCCACGCAATTGATTGCTTATGAGGGCGCGCCGGAATGTTGGCGTCGCTCACAGAAACCTGGCCTTAGTGACCAGACGTTCCCCCAGAACGTCTGGCCCGCGAGACTAATAGGCTCCTAGGATAAAGCATGCATGACTAAATGATTGTGTATCAGTTATGGACTATACACACATTAATGATTATTGCATCAATGTGGTAGATTGCTTACTAGTGTCATAAATTCTCAATCAATGAGCTGCTGATGTTTTCTAGTGAATGTCATGTCTATGAATATTATTATTTTAATTGCTTAGTGAGGTGTGTACCTTTGAAGCTTTGTGTTCGTCACTGACTAAACAGACGTCGTGTTTACAACTATTAGCATTCTCGAGCTCCCAGCACTCTCCTTCAAAACCCACTTCCTTTGCAAAACCACATTCAGATGTACTGTATCAATAGGCCTTGTTGTTTTTCAATTGACCAAACTTTAAACTTCCGGTCCTTTTTGGTGTCTGTTTTGATAAAATAGTTCAAAACAGCTCATTATCATGATAGGGCAATAGACCAAATTTTATGTTGCTTCAGACAAAACTTTTTATGTTGTGAACTGTGCAACTGTGCTTATGTGTATGAGCAAGTAAACTATAATTATTTTTGTGCTTTGTGCACATCATAGATATTTATTATTCCTCTGAATCTCATTTTGATGGTCCCATGATTCTTATGAACAGAGTGGGCTAGTAGTTTATGGTGCCCTTGTTTCATTTAAGTCTACTGCCTTAGCGATAATAAATTATTATGATACTGTTGATTTACTCACAATGGAGTCGCCTTCGACGCCTTGGTGATGGGAAAGGGGTGTGATCTTGATATGAATAACATTAAGGCTAGACCGATGTCTGTCTGTAGTCCATAAGGAAGGTCTCTGTGCTCACATTGTATAATGAATTACCATAGAACCAAGCTTGCTGTCATCATATCTTTGTGTAAATTTCATAAATAAATAAAATTATTGTAGAAATTGTATCATAACCAGTAGTAAAATAGCAAGCATCCTGTTGACAGAAAATGTCCAAAATGAGCTAGTATATTGCACAGCGTGTTCTGACGGTATTGTTTTGTGAAGGTTATTCTGTGGTTTATGAATATTGTTACTTTAATGTGTATTTCCTTGTTAGTTAAAGCAGTGTATATTATCGTGTGTATGGTTACTTGTCACAGTTAAAGAATCATCTTTATCGGTGTGTATTCTCCTTGTAAGAGTTGGTCACTTTTAACACTTGAAGCTTGTAATCTCAAAGAGCCGACTGGTTGCAACTATCAATAGCGGCAGCGGAATGTTCTGCACTCAGCACACTGTATAAATTAGTGATCTTTGTATATTAAAATTCCTTGGTATGTGCGAGCTACTAGATATTGTTAACCCCTGCTGTCATATGATCGCTTGATGGTGTATTTCCCTGTGAGCATTCTTGAGTACTAATGTTGCTATAGTGTGTTTTGGGATGATCTATTATGTTAGTCGGTCAGTCAAGCAGCCATGTGGCTCCATCCTGCAACACTGTAGCCAGCCAGTATAATGTGATTACCAGTAACACAGTAGTGTTTGATGCCTTACATTGGGGATCCACTGGTGAGAACAAGAGTGTGGTCTGTCTATGAATATCATTAAAACTAAACCAATGTCTGTGTGAGAGTGTGTGTGCTACCAAATCTTGTGTATTAGCGTAAGATATGGCCATTCAAGAAAGCCTATTGCCTTTATATAAGTTTTTTGAACTAAAACAGCTTTGATAGCACAGTTTGACTATGCTTAGAACTGTAACAAAGACGTGCTTCAAGTGAAATCTTGTTCGCAGCGGTATCTTCTACTTCTGAGAGCAATGATATTACAGCATCATTAATTGATCAAAAGCTCAGTGATTAATCACTTTCCTCCAATCAAAACACAGTGTGGGGACATCGTGGGTTGTGGGAGTACAGGTAGTGTACAGCTGTCATGCGGAGACCTCTAGTGGTAGCTCGTTGGAGTGGGTGATCTATTGTATAGTCATAATTAGTAGCAACAGACTTAATTCTGTATCTTAGTGACTGTTCGCTATGCATTGTAACCACAGGAGCCTTCTCAGAACAACCACATTATAATAATTATTGTCATTTACTTAGCTCTACATAAGGTTGATATCATTGTGGTATTACAAATTTGGTCCGTATGTAAAGACCCAAAATTGTCTCTCATCTTGTACCAATCCATAGCACAACGTTACGATCCTCTGCACTGTGGCAACTTAGTACTCATAAAGCACATTAAGCCAGGAAAACCCGAACTTTTCTTTCTTGCTGCCCTTTGCACAATATAATCTACAGTGTCCTGGCTATTACTTGCCCGTTTTACAAGGAAAATGGGTGTACCCACACTCCAGTAGCACTTGCCGTATTTGGAACAAAATTATTTCGTACAGTTGTTTGCGAAGATCTTGCATAACGGAAGCGAAAGCGGAAGTATGACTTTGGCCAATCAAACGCACGTAGGCGTGACTAACTGAAGCTGTACACGTGACAAAAAGTGAATTTCATTGGTCAGCGTCACACTTCCGCTTTCGCTTCCGTTATGCAAGGTCTTCGCAAACAACTGTACTTGGCAATCACCAGAGACCCACATAGGGGTGGGTGGGTCGTGGGGAGGGCGGGAGGGCGTCAGGTGGCATTTTTTTGGCGCTCTGGCAAAAGGAGATGTATCTTCTTCCATCGCTCTTGCTGGTAGGGGATTTTTGCCGAAATCGTGTTTTCTCATTAAATATTCGCCCCTCTGTAACTTACAGACAGAGACCTTTTTGCAAAATCCCAAACGTACGTTTCTTCCTTGTGTACCAAAGTTTATGTTTGACATTTTGTGTGGGTGTGGCATACCTAGGAAAGCTACGTGCTTTTTCGTCATTGGGTGGAGCTTGCTACGCCCACAAGACGAATGGCGACTTTCTTGGGTGATCAGTGTGACTGACCAAACCTTCAACTAACAGTAGAAACCAAAATATTCGTAATTCTGATGTTTGGAATTTCCACCCTTAAAATTGATCATAATAGTTATTGCTTTCTCGAGAGATGTTTGATAAATGTTTACTAGTCACGAGATACTGTTTGATACTGTTTGATACTAGCATCGATGCATTATATAATGTTATCTAATGCGGGGGGTCCCAGTGGCTAAAATTTGTGACACTAGGCCGGTTTTTTACATTGCCTCTCTACCCACCCACCCACTACGTCATAGACGTCATATAATGATATTCATGTTACGTGGTTCATTAATATTCATTATAATTGCCGATACACACCCTTCACTGATTGCTCACGCACGACGGTCAGTCAGTATACAGACGATGAGCGCTGACAGTAAATCCAGGAAGCGGAAGCACTGCGAGTGTGGGTTCGAGCTCACCGGACTCAGCACCTACCACCAAGCTGAGCACAAGCGCAGTAAGCGCCACCGACGTTTCGAGGATTCCGCATCTTGTTCGCGCATGGAGAATTTCTTCACCAAGAGTGCAGCTCCTCGCAGTACGCAATCTCAGTCTCTGTCAGTCTTAGGAAAAAAAACATTTACCTGTAAGCTTTGCAAGAAGGAGATCAAAGCACCACAAATGAGGCTCCATGTAGGATATCACATACTGAATGGTAACTGTACACAGTACCCTTGTGGGTTTTGCGGGATATCTTGCACATGCACAGTTCACCTAAAGAAGACATCACAACACCACAAAGGGCCACAGTCAGACTGTGTGTACTTTTACAAGTTTTCTTTGACTAGTGCAGCTAAACACGCAACTCGTTCTCCATGCACCAACATCCCCGTTAAGTGCACAATATGCGATCAACTACATTGGAAGTACAACATGGCTGCTCACTTTCAAGACCGCCATCATCCTACAACTCTACCCACATCCTTTCAAATCACACAAGAAGAGCGGACACAAGTTCTATCAGTTGGCAAGTTTCCAAAAGCCAAGCCCCAAGTCACTGCTGAACTGATATGAGCACAAGCTGATGCTGAACACACTGGTGACTCTAACCTCTGATGATTTAGTTACTGTATATATAGACTGTGTATATGCAATTTATAATCTCTTGATTTCATTATTAACAAACACAAATTATAGTCAAAATAATGTTAATAAGTGTGTTAATAGAGCTAGATATGAGCTTAAAATGCTTTAAAACAGCTTTAGAGTGCAGTACAGGTGTTGTGGCTAAATTTTACGCAAAGTGACTTTTTTTGAAAATTTACCCTTTACCCACCCACCCACCCACTTATTGGCCTCGTGTCTGTAACTTTTCAATGGGTGACCCCCTGATCTAATGTGTTGTATAGTATCCTGTTGATTCTGATGTGATGGCATGTATTAGTACATAATGATAAAAATTGTGGAGATCATCAAAAAATATTTTGCGATGCTTTTCATATCTTAGGATATCCACACAGTCCATAGCAACTGTTACTATGCTTGTACAGTATCAAAGCAGCTTAATTGGTTCAACAGGTTGTGTAGTGACCTTGTGTTGGTAGTTGTAGTAGAACTAATGAAGCTAAACTGCACAGTTACTAGGTAATGGAGTATGGTGGATATGATTTGTTGAAGGGGAGTTTTTTTTTTAATTTACACTGAGCAGTACAGTACAGTACAGAGAGGTAATCCCAATAGCTAGAGCTAATATTAGAGTTTTCTCTCTCTCTCCCTCTCTCTCTCACTTCCTCCCTCTCTCACTCTCCCTCTCCCTCTCTCTCTCTCTCTTTCTCTCTCTCTCTACCCCTCTCTCTCCCTTCCCCTCCCTTACTCCCTTCCTCTATCTCTCTCTCCCTTCCTCCCACTCTCTCTCTCTATCTCTCTCTCTCTCTCTCTCCCTTCCTCCCACTCTCTCTCTCTTCCTTTCTCCCACACTCTCTCTCTCTTTCTCTCTCTCTCCCCCTCCCTCTGTGTGTGTGCATGCCTGTGTGTGGGTGAGTGTGGGAAGCATCATCTGTATGATGACGGCCATTTTCAAGGAGTGTGTGGAGAGGGCATCATCATGTGTGTGTTTTGAAGGTCGAGTGTATAACAGCAGCTCATGTTCAATTCACACTAACTGGAGACATTTTTGGTGTTGGATTGTGTGTGATTTCATTGCTAGTCATCAAATTTGTGCTTCCACAAATTTGAAATAATTATTATGTAAAGATAGTAGTGTGTTACCATAGATATGCTGAGATTGATCACATCATGTTATCACATCATTGTGTTTGTCATACATTACTTGTTGAGGATCATTACAGAATACCTATCTACTAATAGTATTCACGATCACTTCTCACATTTTCGTCATGTCTTGTTAATGAGCGTAATGTTGTGTGTCACTGCTATATGACGCATTACTTTTAACCCCTTGTTTCCCAGTGAGTTTGGGTTCTATCATAGATACAGTATACCAACAGGGATTAGCAACGCCAATACATTTTGTATTACGAGCTGATTTACATCCTCGTTACGGGTTAAAAATTAAACGTTGCCTTGCAACGAGCTCGTTGCTAAGCTAGCTCTTGACGACCGTGCTAAGAAGAGTCACTGGCACGGCACGTTGTCGAGCTCTGGTGATTGACTAGTGCGTTCTTCATACACTTTGATAGTAAAGGCGACTTGAGTACTGTTTCGTTTTGATCGCTAACCGGCGAATCGGTTGTAGGTTGCAGGACAATCGTTGTAAAACGCTAACAAACAGTTTGTTTACTCTGCTGAAAAGTGGTTGTGTACCTGTTACTAGTTTTTGGTTGTGCTTCGGTCCATTCTTTGCTGATAACATGTTAGTTCGTACATGTCCTCGTGGAAATAGCGCATTTTCTATTCTCGATCTCACACGGTGCAGCGCTATCACACTAGACAAACTAAGCCGTTCAGCCCTACGGTACGGGTCTTTGTGTACCTCTTCTGACAATAGATACACTCTGGCTGATCTTGTTTTCAGTTTATCCTCGAGAAGAAAGGCTGTTCTATGGAACCAACTGTGCTGAAAGAAGATCTTGCTTTTAACATTGGCTTTCTCGTGCTTTGAATCCTTCGTTGTACTGACAATTTTCCTGCCTTCGCGCTACAGCAGTCCTACTCACACACGCGATTAGTCAAGCCATGCTATTTGGCGGGCCCTACTCTTCGCACGCTGTGCTCTAACACGTTGAAAATTTAACCCGTAACGCGGATGTAGTTGAAATTCCTGCCCGTTGCTAATCCCTGTGAGTATATTGTATCTATGGTTGAATCAACCATGC